>CM040245.1:236686715-236758227 GCA_022545495.1 Chrysanthemum lavandulifolium | reverse complement strand
GGTAGTATGGATAGCGCTATTAGAGGTCGGCCAACCTCTCGTTCACTATGTTACGGGACGCATATTATTTATTCTAGGGGCTTTGCCTGGCATACATTATTATATACGTGGTGCTATATTGTGAACTATTATGACAACGTATACTTGACTACTAGACATACTACTTTTGGCAATGGGTTGTGAACACACATGTTGCAAGTTTTGTATGGGCGGAACTTGGAACTGAGTGGATTTATAATGGCTTTGCTTTGTGGACTATTCTCAATGACCAAAACCTTTGACTCCCTCTCTTAAGAGTTTTCATATTATGTAAATAGTGTGTACACTCACCAACTATTTTCATAGTTGACCCGTTTTCTCTCATGCATTTCAGGTGATCGCCAGTAAGCTTTTCTTCAAGGTCTTTACATAATGAAGTTTTCACATGTCACTACTAATCATTATGTATTAAATCAAAGTCTTTTGGGAACTAAACTTTATACTTTAATTGCCGATGTCGGCTAAACTAGTATTGTAATGATGTATTATTTCCTTTAAATCTTAAATGTTGGTATGTTCTATTATCTTATGCTTGTGTTCCTTTCCAGTTACACCTCATGTTTTCGCCTTCGGCTAGGTGTGACATATGTTGATGATGAATTGGAGATAGCGAAACCATGTATGTCCAATTAATCAAACAATTTTGAAGTACCATAGATATCTCGTGAGAATCAACTCTCGATGAAACTTCTACTCATTTATACTTTTCTCATTAACTCTTTACCGACCCATTATCATTCGATGGCTTTTTGTAGTGACTATCGATGGAGAAAACCCAATATGACGAACTTGATATCAAGTAAAATAACCCGAACTTGTGACTTAAACTTGCACTATTGTCGACGAAGAACCTTTTTCTTACTAGCAATCGAAAAAGGTAAACTTAAAGTTTCTCAAATTATCCACACCTTAGTGTGACACTTGAGCACAACAACGTAACTCCTTAAAAGTGATAGTTATAAGCTGTGAGCACAACAACGTAACTCCTTACATCAGGTTCAACTAGATAACTTAAGTCTTTGTCATTCGTAACGGTTAAAGCTCGAACAAGGATCTCGAAGAATCATACATCCAACCCACCCCGATATCTTCAGGTACTAAGTACACGCACCTGTGATATCCCACTTCAACCTCAAATAAATAATAAAGAATTAACTCCGTAGTCACATCTTGCGGTTACATGCCCAAAACTAGCCTTTGTTAAAGGTTTAAATGAACTTTGATAATGGTTTCCGATCTTGTCAAAAATGAATCCTCGTGAAAGATTTGTCACCAACCAATATACCAACTTTTTATACACTAAGCCAAATTTGATCCTATAAATCAAATTTATAATAAAATTGACTTAAGTCTCAAATGTAACTTATAAATTTTATAAGTCAGTATAACCGATTCGGTCATAAAGCAATTCCGTAAAACCCATCATAGCCCAATAAAAAAACAAACGAGGAACTCGCCCAATTCAACCGTGAGAAGCCCGCGTACAATAGTCAAAACCGATCCAAATGCCAAACTTATCACAACCGGTATAAAAGGAGAGATAACCTAATAATTGTACTAGAGTCATAACCCTAAAATACAATCATTAAAGAATACGCCTACCACACTTTTTCTCTCACCAACCATTATCTCTCAACACAAATTCATATTTCCCAAATCGCTCTCAATCTCGGATCCATCAAAAATTATCTCAACTCATCAAGAACATCTCATCTCCAACAAAATCGAGCACACAATTCTTCTAATCAAAACCACGAAACACGTCTGTTGCTATAATTAAATTTTACGCTCAAGCAAGATCAAGAAGGCTAGACAAAGGCTTCAAGATCATCTCGGGGTCAAAGGTAGGTTTTGATTGTTGTGTTTTCATGTAATAAACAAACAAAGGATGAGAGAATAGCAATTTTGTTATTACTCTTTTTCTTCTAAGTTCGGATAAAACAATGAAGTGAAGCTTCGATAAGGTTGATCGATGATGATTGTTTACTTTCGTTTTATTGACCTTTTAAGAGTCATGATATGAATGTAACGAAAGTAACAACTGAGATCTTTCAGTATTTGTTAATTAAGTTCGTGTCATGGTAGAGAATATAATGTGTTAAAAGGAGGATGTGATATGTGATTGAGTCGGAGTTGGTAATAGGGAATGTGTCGATTAGGATTAGAAGGTGGAGAAAAATCTGGTTTGATGCATGGCAGTGTAATCATGAGTCGAGTTTTGATTTATTTTACTTTCTTGGTACTGGACAAATGAGGTTAAACTGATGTCCGAGTGAGGTATTTTGGTTGTGGTCAAGGTCAAAGTCTTCTTCTCATCTCCTATTTCATCACAAGGTCTTAGGCGTAAAACTTTGGTTTTGAGTCTTATGCTTAAACAATTAAGAAAACCTACGCGTAACCCATGACTTACGCGTAACATGAAAACCTTATGCGTAAACCAGGAACTTTAGGCGTAAGAAATCTTACGCGTAGGACCTTATGCGTAAACCAATACGCGTAAGCCTTATGCGTAGGATTCTTATGCGTAAACCTTACGAGTAACTTTCCGAGTTACTCGTAAACAATATGAAGATCCTTAGGCGTAGAACTAGGGTTTTGACCCGTGTTGACTTTTTTCCGGCGATGTTTCTGACCAAGATCTCCTACGAGCATCATAAACCCAGAAAAGAGACTTAAAAATAGCACATGATGACCCATTTGATCAAGTTTGACTATTCGAACCCACCGGTTTGACAATATTTTCACAAGAATGGTGACAAAAAATCCCAATCTTGTTGGATAGAATACCACAAGACTTTAACCAAAAAGATACAATATCTAAGTAAACCTATTAAACCCGAAAGAACTAATAAAAAGTAAAAAACAAATTTACAAGACACGAATTGACAAGAAAAACGTCACCAAAATCAACCCATGATAAAATCCGACCTTGCTCTTGATACCAATGTTAGGATCGTATTTATAGGAGATTTGGTGAACCGAGAGGTCTAGGAAGATGGAAGAACACCATCTTCAAGTTAGAGAGAGAAACTAGAGAGTAGGGAAACTAGTGTGTGTTTTATTAAAGGAAAATGAAAGGATTACACTAAGAGTCTCACCCTCCTAGGAAAGTCTAGGAGGGTATTTATACCTAAACACATACAAATATGGCAAATTGACATAACAAACCCATGTGTTTAAGCTAACAAACATAGAAAATTTAATCCCGTCAATGTCGTTCCATTTACGAGTTAGGAGCGATTCCAACACTTTTAAAAGGGTCGATTGGTATAAACCCTAATTTTGGGTTTGGGTTTTGTTCCTAGTTCTTGATATCGTGTGTTACTTGAATTGCTAAAAGGTATGGATATTCTTTTAAGTCAGTTAATTAATTTACAAGTATTATTCCTATTACTTATGATGCATGCTTTGATGATGTTTACTTGTTTTCGATAATTGTTATGATTAGTAAAACCTAACAGTGGTATCAGAGCCATTAATATGTTGTAATTAATTACCGAAACACATAAAAAGTGAATCTTTGTGATTATTACATGCTTTTATTGGTTTCTAGGGTTTTGAAAATTGGAACCCTAATTTTTATTATATGGGTCGATTACCCTTTGATCTTTTAATTAGGTTTTATTTTTTGTAAAACTTGTAGAAACCCTAGGATTGCATGTATATTTTATGTGGTTTTCATGAATAATTGTTATGTGCCATGATTATATGCGTATTTTGGGATTATAATTATTATGAGGAATCTATGGTGGAACATGCATGTTTTTCCATGGATTATTATGTATTGATTGTTTTGATTAATTATTAAGTAAAATTCACATGTTAATTAGTTTGATAAATATAAAATTGTTATGAGGAATTTATGGTGGAACATTGACACTCCCATTTGCGACATCTACTATGGAAAACAAAGGGAATGAGCCTTGGGGTGTAAGATTCCACCAACTCCACAGCTTTATCCAGATCCCATATACCCTATGACATTTAACCAAAATATGACCAATAGCCTCAGTTTCCAAGTAACAAAAGGGACAGTTGGGGGAGGGAAGAATCATACCATGAGCCAATAGATTATGGTGCGTTGCAAGTCTATCGAGAGGCTTTCCAAACCATAACATTAACTTTCTTAGGGATCCAGAGTTCCATTTATGGTGCACACCCAAACTATGAACACCAAGACTTGTTATCAATAATTTTGGATGTAGCTAACTTTGAAATAACCGGAAGCCTCATACGTCCAAACCCGTTTATCATAGCCGTTGGAATAAGGTAAAGCAGAGTTAAGAGTGGAGTGTAAAACATTCAAATCGTCAAGAGCCCGCCCTCTAGGAGGTATACGCCAAGACCATGACTCAATCCAAGACTCGTTAACCACGTGCCCTTTATCCTTCACCTTACGATCTTTGATCGACTCGAGAGCATAGAGTCTAGGATATTAATCTTTAAGACTTGACCCATCACCTTAATTTTTGTGTCATCATTATGGGTTTTTTGAAATATATGACACATGTTCATCAAATGATGTATCTCGTTAGATGTTGCAGTTACTTTCTAAGGGATGGGATGCTTCCTGTATATCTTAATGTTTGTGTCACTTTTGTTGGTGCAGATCTCACAAGCGGTTTCACACAGACAAATACCGTTATTTCAAGGGAAGATGGGTGTTATATATTTACCTCGAGGTATAATTCTTCACCCAAAATTATGGTTCATAAACTATTGTAGCACTTCCCTTTTAGTCCGTAAAAACAATGATTTTAGACTTGCGATTATCTTTGCATTAAGTTTATATATTCCTTTGAATTTCATATTGCTTTAAGGTATTCTAGTTACAATAGGGGTTAAATTTAGTGCTCTTAGGTCCATGAAGGATTCATGCATGAATTCTTATCATGATTTTACATTTGCTTGTGTAATATATCATGTGCCATAATAAATGAAGGTTGGCAAGCCTATACTATGTCAAATATCGCCAGGTTGGGATTAATTATATTCCTAGCTAGTGGTCACGCATGTTATTTTTCATTAAATGTATTAAGAAGCTTTTATTTTTATTTTAGCGTCTCTAGCATATTCCCGCTCGTAAGCTTGAACTTTCAGGGTGGCTCTTCAATGCATATAAGACCTCAGGATTACCTTCTTCAAGTCAATTCAAAGGTAAGTTATATGACATCATGCTAATTGACTGTGGTAAGTTATCTTGTTCTTATTGATTTGAATGTTGGATTCGCTTATTCTAATGAACATAAGTGTTTGTAGGATGGGGTGAGGTTTGGTGCCTTGGGTTTCGGTCGTTCGATTCCAAGAACAACAATTTTGGGAGGTATAAATTATAATCATGGAAACCGAAATTCCTTAAAGTTTCGACTACTTTTGACATGTGTTGATATTTGTTTATTTTACTTGGTGACACGGACCTTGTTCTTAAGGACAAGATTATCGTTTATGACTTGGGTGGTCAACGTCTTGGTTGGTCGATTATAATTGTAAGTTCTCTTGGTTTGAAAATTTGTTACTGAGTAATGCAAAGAATCAATTAGAAGAACCGGTTATCTAAACATAAAAACTAGTTATATCTGATTGCAATAAATGCTTATTCGAAATCGTTATAATCATGTTCTCGGGCTCGTCGTCGTAAATGTCTCTTCAACCTCAAACGCCTTTCAGATTGGGAGCAACACTTCATTTCAATGCTTATACTTGCTTCGCACTACAATATGCATTAACATATACTACCTCCGTCCGAAATAATCGTCCTCATTTGACTTTTAAAGTCTTAATTTCTCAACTTTGATTCTTAATATTTTTCTATGTGTTATATAATACTTGATGAAAATTACACCAATGAAAAACCATTATATAGCCAATCCATTCATATATTTTGCATCAATTATTATATAACACAAACAAAAATATATAAGATAAAAGTTGAGAAATTAAGACTTTAAAAAGTCAAATGAGGACAATTAATTTGGAACAGAGGGAGTAGTAGTTTATCTCAATGTTTTAAATACCAGTATTTTAATTGACTCAGATTTTTCTCTCACATAGTTAATTTTCTCTCTTGAATTAAGTTATTTTATCATTAGGATAGTAGAAACATGTTAGCCTCATATCTTTCACTAAGAAAATAGTTTTAGAAGACATTGCTTTGAAGTATGTTCGAGGTCATTTATCGATATTGTAACAATAAAAAACTTCATTACGCTTGGTGTTAAGAAAATAGTATAATCATATTCATGCAAAACGTTGATAACCAAAGATCGCAAACCAAATTCCACATGCAATAGTATGATCATATCCGTAATTTACCAAGGTTGCCAATTCAAGCATAAAGATATACAAACCGCCAATATCTATTAAAACTTTAACAATCATAGTAACATAGAGGTCTCAAGAACGACTTTAGAACAGTAACATATATCTTCTACTAGACCAAACATGCATATTACTAAGATTCATGAACTCATAAGAAAATGATTTTTACGTATTAACATCTTGCAGTGTGAACTCATTAGAAAATGATCTTTGCGTATCAAATCTTGCAGTATGAGATCACAGTTCATCATCGATCGTGCCATTTCTTTATGCCTTTGCCCTTTTACTCTTCTTTCCTTTGCCATTCCCTTTGTTGTTGTTCCCTTCTTGTTGTTCCCATTGTTGTTGTCACCTTTGTTGTTGTTACCTTTGTTGTTACGGTTTTGCTTCACGAGTGTTACCACCGGGTTTGTTTTTCTAACATCGGTTCTACAAGTGAAGCATCCCCTATTCCCTCATCATGATTCTTCTCGTCACTGTTTCTTCAACTTGATTGGTGTTGTTGCTCTCGACAACGCCATTAATTTGCACTGACCTTCGACTCGACTCATGGCATAACGCTTCAAGATATTATCTATCTTGGGCCTATATATTTGCACTACTCAAGAGCGACTCCCATGCTATTCATTAGAACTGAAGGATCCAGTTTATGTCGGCTGAAAATATCCAAACTGTTGGAATTATATAACATGACTAATCATAAATATAAACTATAAACATCAAGTACACATGCGGAAGCGTATGGGAAAGATTAACGAATAATTAATTAACATAAATAAGAATATGCGTACCTTTCTTGATTCTAGCCGAACAAGAATCAAATCCACAAAACTAGCAATTGGATGAACCCTGATTAGGGTTTATAGGATTATGTGAATTACCCCTTACCGTTTTGTAATTCAATCCAAGAATATTAACAATAATGTGCTAGTACCACATTCTTGTACACACGCATTATACCGAATTAAAGGAATGCTAGTTTTAATTAAACAAAATAACTTTGATTTGAAAACCTATGGATCGACACCCACAAGGTGTTTGTCGACCGAATTAAGCAAAACACACACAAACAAGTTTTAGGTTTTAGCTTAATGAGTACAAGAGAAATTACAAACACCCTTGGTTTTGTATTTATACCCAAACTAACTTGGTGAACAAGTTTGAGTTGTAGATGGGTTGGGTTTGGGTCCTTGTGGCGATCGGTTTGGCATCCCACAAGGGATTCGGAACCTTCCCAATATTTACAACTTAGTCCTTTTCCAATTACATTTAATGACCGTTAGTCCATTACAACTAATTACTTAACGTCCGTTATGTTATTTCGTTTAATTAATAAATAAATATAACATTTATATTTAATTATTAACTTTAATTCTCATACGCAAAGTGTGCAATCCCGTGGTCTCGAGTTTGATCCTAACACACATCTATTAATTTATTGTCCATTAAACCAACAGCTCCCACTTGGACATATCTTAATAGAGTGATCACATCGGTTAGCGTCTAGCAACACTTCGATGCCTCTAGTGCAACTCGAGCAAGGCTCCTGGAAAACCTTTTAATGATTTCTCATTATTATTATCCTTTGTTTGTAATACCATGCTAAATAAAGATATGGAATTAAGCCATTCTTTATTCAACTAGTCATTTCTCGTTATAAGTGATTGAGCAAGATTACCAAATCTTCCGAACATATTCGGGGAGATCTTTGGGCGTGGCCACGCAAACATCTTGTCAA
This sequence comes from Chrysanthemum lavandulifolium, assembly GCA_022545495.1. Taxonomy (NCBI): domain Eukaryota; kingdom Viridiplantae; phylum Streptophyta; class Magnoliopsida; order Asterales; family Asteraceae; genus Chrysanthemum; species Chrysanthemum lavandulifolium. The sequence continues at coordinate 236,750,132 of CM040245.1, read as the reverse complement.
CTCTACGAGGCCCAATAGTGTTAAACTCCAAAATAAATTTGAAGGAACAAATTCTATCTTGACTACGAGACTAACCCACAAACTTTGCAACACTTGAGAATCAACCCTTATAACTACCGTTACGTATAGCGTTAAGTTGTTCCACGTAGTGCACTACATTCATGACACTTATTTGGTATCTCAAGTCGAGGATAACTATTCATAATTTACTTAACAACAATATCCATAAAGTAAATTATGTAGTTGGGATAAGTCCTATATTCAATTCATTGAATATCATCTGGAATTGGTATGCTTTCTCATCAATATACTTTTAAGTATATTCTACCAAATCACTCAAATTTGTCTTAATTTAACGATACTTCCATATCATTAATTGACAACGGACGATTTAGAATAAATAAATTTATTCACAGATTAAACATGCAAATATAGGATACAATATATTATAAAATTAAACATACCAAGTATTTGATTTATTATAACAATTGTTTAACATCCCTTATCCAAATACCAAATAGATCAATGCATGAAAATTCCAGTTGATGAATTATGCCTCAAGTAATGACAATCATACTTGTTGACAAGGCATAAATCAACCAACTTGATCTATCGTAATTTTGAGAATACTTATTTCAAGAATTCAATCAATGAAGTCCTTGTATGCCTTCATTCACCAATCCACATAATAATTCATAAAGTGTGTGACATCCTCTATCACCAATTTATGACAATTAAACTTTCAAACATTTTTAAGTTTAAAGTATTCGTATTCTTTTAATGTATAATGCAACTGTGCTCTTTTAGTAGCACAACTAGTTCACATGGCCATTAACAAGGATGAAATCTTTCCATGACTAGTATTAAGTGTCATCTCAATTAAACCAGCATCATTTTATACAGTTGGAATCACTCCTAAACATTAATTCAAGTGTTAGTGATTCATATGTAATAGTTAGCTTAATATGGATTTTATGTTAGTAATCATGCCAAGGCTTATGTAGAAAGCCCATGAGCCTTGGCCCAAGTCCAATAAGGAAATGAAGGGACTAGGAGTGTTGCCCTAGCTCCCTCTCCTATAAATAGTCTTGTAATACCCTCACTTGAGGGTTGGTTGTTCACTTTTCTATTTCGCCTAAGAATAAACCTTTCTTCATTTATATTCGTGTGTTTGGTTTAGTGTTCAACCGATCTCTCCTTCATCTATTTCTTCTATTGATGCTTGTGTTACTAATATGGGAACCTAACAGTGGTATCAATCGCCATATAGTTGGGTGAATCGGTATTGTTTTGAAGTAAGTTTTGGTCTTACACGTAAACATACGGTTCCAAACTTTGGTTCGCTTAAAAACTTATTTTTTACACTTTTCAATCCAAGATTCTTGTACTTTTAACGTTTTAAGGTGTTAAAATATCTATTTTTGGCAAAAGTTTCAAACTTTACGTGTGGATCATTGTTTTAAGCTAGGTTTTACGTGGGTATTGTTCTACGCGTAACTATTTTCTAAGCTTTGGATCATCAAGTTTCATACTTTTGTGTTATTTTGGTGATATTGAAGCTATTTCATCACAAAAACTAGTTTGGAAACATCAGTTGGCGAAAATCACTTTTGGTTGAATTCTACGCGTAAGTGAAACCCTAATCTTACGCAGAATCGCTCCTTGGTTTGATCTTCACTGTGGATTACTCGGTGTTTTTCTTGCTTGGATAAGCCTGAAAACACTTCAACTTTGGATATCTTTTGCACTGTGATAGTGTAAAAGATCTTTTGGGTAAAACCCTAAAATTCCGCATAAGCTTAAGCTTACGCGTAGAACTCCTTACGCATAAGATTCATCTTACGCCTAAGCTTTGTCTTACGCATAAGTTAATCCTACGCCTAAGCTTTCTACGCTTAACTTTCTGTTTACGCATAACTTTAGTGTTTTCGATCTTAATACTTACGCGTAAGCTAATCCTACACGTAACTATTGCTGTTATGCGTATCTTTGGTGTTTTTACGCATAAGTAGTACTTGGATTTTCTGTGATTTCTACGCCTAAGGATACTTCATCAACAACGGTTCATTCGACTACAAAGATCCATTTAACAACACAAGTTTTCAACATGTCACAACCATCATACTCTAGCTATTTTCCTTACACTTATAATCAACAACAACAACAACTAAGTCCACAACATCAACAATTTAATCATCAACAACAAATTTATCAACAACAATTTAATCAACAACATACTCCACAAATTGGTGCAATTCCACCACAAATGGTTCAACCACCACCTAGTCTTCAAGTACAACCTTACACAAACTTCTACAATCAACATCCATCCAGGAGTACTATGAAGGAACCAACATGGTTTGGCAAGATGTGTGAAGCCTTAAGTAGCCAACAATCAATTCATGAAGCTGGCTCACTTGATAGACCTCCAATGCTCACTCCCGGGAATTATGATCAATGGGTGATAAGGTTCTTTAGGTTCTGTGATCTAAAGAAGCCACATGGAAAGTTCTTAAAGAAGGTCATTATGGAAGGTCCATTTCGATGCCTACTATTGTCACACCCGCAGATCCAAATGCCAATCCACCAAGAGATCATCACCAATATTGCAACTGTCTCGGACCTCGCGGTGATGAACTTCTACATTTTGAAGCCGATGAACTAGCAATGCAATACATCCTTTTGGGATTACCCAATCCGATCCTTCAAGTATTGATGCTCAAAAGATCGCTAAAGCAATGTGGGAACATATTCATTTTCTTATGGAAGGCACGGCTCAATCAGGAAGACATGGAATCCAAAATCGACTTGGCTTATGAACACTTCATGATTGAACCAGGACAGACATTAGAGTCATATCATCATCGCTTTTCAGACATCATCAATGATTTGGACAAACACAATATCATCATGCCACGAATTGTTGTCAACACTAAGTTCCTAAGTAGTCTTGGTCCGGAATGGGAGAAGTATGTCATTTTTCTCCGTCAAGCTAAAAATATTCATCATGCTACATACGGATTGTTGTACGACTATTTGAAGCCTCACCAAAAAGAAGTTGACAAAGAAAGGGCTATCCGTGGACTCCCGACTCCACAGTCACTTCCGGACAATCAACAACTTGCTTTGTGGGCTCAAACTAGTGTTCCTCCTCAACCTGCTCCTCAACCAACTACAACCATCACACCATATGATCCGTCACAAGCAAAAACCTCAACAAACTCAATTGGTTCCATACAACAACAACAATGCTCAAGCACTTTACGGTGAAGGCGATGAGGACTCCGATGCTTTTGATGAATTGCAACAAGGATTTGCTATGATTGCTAAAGCCTTCGCCGGTATACAAACAGATCCAACAATCGCATTCGTTCCTCATCAAACACAAGGAATCAGTGTTGTGAACAATGGACGCGTTAAGTTCGTAATCGTGGTTATGGTCGTTAGATGGGAGGTGGTCAAGGGTTTAATGTTATGGGCGGGAATAACTGTGGTGCTCCACAACAACAGAGAGCTCAAGTGGTTGAGCAGAGGAATGCTCGAATGGGGTTAATGGTCTTCGTTGTTATAAGCGTAATGAGAAGGGTCATCGGCTAATGCATGTCCTAAGCCGAGGACAAGAGGCGTGCTTATCACAAAGAGGCTTTGCTCTTGGCTCTCAAGGATGAAGGTGGTGGCACTCTTACCAACAAGGAGCGAGCTTTATGGTAGATGCGATTCGTTGATGATATGGAGGACTTGCAGCTAATGCAATAGTGATGTTGATGGCACATATGCAAGCTCTACACATGAGTGACACAGCCCAGTGTATGACATCGATGGCTTGTCTCGAGTCTTAGGAACAAAACATACTCATTCTTGATCGATATCTCCGCCAATTTCTCCATCCGACAAGGATCGAGTGTTCAACATGAGCCATCCACATCTCATTCGATGATTATCAAATAGATCCCGTAGTTATATTTGATGATCAAGATGACCTTATGGTTAATATTGATAATCAAGTTGACTCCGTGGTTATATTTGAGGATCTAAATAATGATCATGTTGAGACTAACGTTGAACAAGATGAGCTTTTGTCTAATAGAGAAATTGAGCTCTTGACCTTAATTAAAGACCAAGAATCTCGTTTGGAAATTTGCACGAAATTAAAAGAGAAAAATGCACTGTTAATTAGGGATAATGAATGTTTAATTCGACAAATCAACTTTTTCAAAACTCAAGAAAACCGTGAAAAAGGTTTTGAAGCCGCTTTTGCCAAATCACATCAAAATGAAAAATCTTTGGAACGACATATTCGTGATCTAGCCGCTTCGAAGAATGCTTTGTTGTCTCAAATAGAACAAATGAAACATGAACATAAACAACAAATTAACGCTCTTACTTTGGAAACTCAAAAAGCCAAGGCCGAGTTGTTAACTTGTCAAAAACAGTTCTCAAAATACAAAAAGCATTCCACGAAACGGATAGATAACTATCTTGAAGAAATTGTCGACTTACAAAACAAAATCAAAGAGTTTCGAAATGTTGTTTATAAACATGGTGAATCAATCACAACGATTCAAAAGTTTACTTTCAAACCAAATCCAAATGGATATGGACCGAATCTTTCGATTACAAACCTAAGTTTTCACACGAGCATTCAAACCAAACTCAAGTTTACAAGTGCGAACATAGAATTGATGATTCAATTATGATCGTTGTTGAATATAATCGCATGGAGGAATTAGATGCTCATGACGAGAGTCGGTCAAAAATGGAAAATTTCATTTATAACAAACCATTTAACTATTCAAAAGCCATAACGTTTGTCACACAACAAGATACCTCTAACAAACCTTTGGTTATCACACCAGTTTCTGAAGTTAGTCCCCAACACAATGGTGCACAAATTAATGGTCCTTTACCTTCACTTAGTGAAGTAAAAACTAATGCCGAAAGTTGTCGCGTTATCAAATACTTTGACACTTTCTTATCTGAACTCTAAATTTTGGAACGTGAGATTAAATTTCATTCTGAAATAAAAATTCAACATTTTCAATCGCCAATGGCGCGAGAACATAGAGATATTCTTCAGAAAAGAATTTTACCCCATATCAAAAATTTGAAAACTTGTGCACTATATTGGGAAAGGATTTTCACAAAGAACTTGGTCTCATGAAGCAGCTTTTGAGAAAACAGAAACATCGATTTCAAATACTAAACATAAAAGAAACTGCTGAGAAAAGATGTTGATCGACTCTTGGAAGATGTTATTTGTGCTGATATCCATAATGTTTTGTTATTACAATCTGTTGCATATGCATTTGATCATAACTCTGCTGATTCTGTTGATATTGTTGTGAATACTGATACGGTGCATCAGATCGAGTCTTTAAAAGTTGAAAACGAATGATCGTTAAACGAGCTTTCAAATTCAAAACATCGTCTTCAATGGTGTCAAAAGATTGTCAAAATCGTGAACTTGCTTTGCAAAACAAAATCAATCAGTTGCAATCCAAAACGTTTAATCCAAAACTTGAGCAACTGGATGATCAAAACGCGTCTTTGAAATGTCAAATCTCAAAATATGAACAAGAACTTGTAAAGTCAAAAAGGAATATGGTGTCATATTTGATTTACTCAAACATACTCGTGATGAAGCATCAAACAAACTTGATCATTATCTTGCACACACTAAAGAAGTCATGAATTTTCTTTGAAATCTTCGCTCGAAAATCAAGATTTGGTGCACACTATCATTAAGTTAAGGAAATGTTAGGAAAGTATGAACAAGTTCACCTAGCATCATTAATAGAATTGCATACGTAACACTTAGCAAATGTAAACCCAGATTGCCCTCGACAAAACACAAGTTACTAATGTGCTTCCCTCATCGAAACAAAACTAGTTGCCTCTTTTCCCAACGTCCGCACTTCACGACCTAGGAGCAATACAAGGAAGAATAGGAAGTTGCGACCTAAGAAAAGAACAATAAAGAATGTCAAGTAGAAGAACACCCTAGAACTTTGAATAAGACTCGATTGCACCCACTTTAGATATTGCGTCGAAAAATGTAATGGAAAAAGTGTTGTAACGAATGCTAAACCTTTAAGTACTTTTGATATTCATCGATGCTTCTTGTGTTATTTGTCGTAAAAGTATGCTTCGATTGTCATGACAAATGTGTTGCTAGAGCTATCTTGTCTCGCTTAAGGAATCCTAAGAATCGGAATACCTCTAGGCCCACTAATGCTTCTAAGTCGTGGCTTGGTAAACCGCCTCCTTAGATTCTAAGAAAAGCATTGATATCCTCAGTAGTTCCAAAGATCACCTCCAAGGAATGTAGTACCACCTAATGCATTCACTAAGACTAAAGCTAAGACTAGTTGGAGATGGCGAAATGGATACATAATACACTAGGATTTAAATGGATGCCTAAAATCATTGATGTGTGTATTTCTACTATAATCGCCGAGGAACCCTCTAACTCATTGGGTTCCACATCTACTTCTATTCCATCCGTGTCGTCTTGTGTGTAATGCGGTGTGACTGATCATCCTTTGGATTGTTGATAGCGGATGTTCCCGACACATGACAGAAACCTTAAACGTTATCAAACTTTATTGCAAAGTTCATTGGCACTGTCAGATTCGGGAATGATCACTTCACAGCTATCATGGGCTACAAAGATTATACCAATGGCAATATTGAAATTAGCGGGGTTTATTATGTGGAAGGCCTCGGTCACAATCTCTTTTCAGTCGGTCAATTCTGTGATGGCGACTTGGAAGTGGCTTTTCGGGAGAAAACTTGTTTCATTCGTGATCTACAAGGAAACGATATTACGTCTGGCTCTCGCAATTCTAGTCTATATACAATCTCAATGCAAGACATGGTTGCTTCATCTCCCATCTGTCTACTCTCAAAGGCTACATCTACAAAATCTTGGCTATGGCACAGTCGTCTCTCACATCTAAACTTTCAAACCATCACCAACCTTGCTCGACACAAACGTGTTGAAGGTATCCCGAGATTCCGGTATTCTAAAGATCACCTATGTTTAGCTTGTGAACAAGGAAAAAGCACTCGTGCTCATTTTCCTTCAAAGATGGAACACAGATCTCAGCATGTGCTTCATCTTCTTCACATGGATTTGTGTGGCCCGATGCGCGTACATACGATTAATGGCAAACGCTACATCTTGGTAATTGTTGATGACTACTCAAGATGGAATTGGGTTTATTTTCTTCGAAGTAAAGACCAAGCTCCACAGATGATCATCGCCTTTCTCACGAAAATTCAAATTCAGCTCCGGAACACCGTCAGACAAATTCAAACAGACAAAAGAACTGAATTTGTGAATCAAACTCTTCGGGAATATCATGAGAAAGTGGGAATCGAGCATCAAACATCCATAGCACGTACCCCAGAACAAAATGGAGTTGTTGAAAGACGAAACCGTACGTTAGTGGAAGCTGCCAGAACGATGTTAATCAATGCTAAACTTCCGGATTACTTATGGGATGAAGCTGTCTCAACTGCATGCTACACTCAAAATCGCTCAATGATTACAAAACGCCACAAGAAAACACCATTTGAGCTTATCCACAACAGAAAACCGAATCTCAAACACTTTCATGTATTTGGATCTCTTTGCTACCCAAATAATGATCGTGATGATTTTGGAAAACTCAAAGCCAAAGCTGACATTGGAGTTTTTATTGGATACTGTGATAATTCTAAAGGTTACCGGATCTGGAATCGTCGTACAAAGCAGGTTATGGAATCGATTCATGCTAATTTTGAAGAGCTTATCGATATGGCTTCGAGCATAACGACTTGGAACCCGGTCACAACCGTCTAAACTTCCTCAAACCCCATCATCGCCTAAACCAAGCCCTCACCACACGTCAACAAATGGAAAGACTATTTGCTCCATTGTTCGGTGGCGATATTGATGAACGTGCTCGGGAGTATCCGATGTTTCCGTTGCTCAACCCGATACTAGTCTTATACCGATACACTGCTACAACAACTACATTGATGAAGCACCACCGATTGACTCTACTACAACAGCTTGAACAAACCGCATCCAAACGCCGATCCGGTGATGATGCTCTCAATGAAGTACCCCACCTGCAGATTTTGATCCAAATGCGTTCTTTAACCCGTTTGCTAATGAAAATGTCGCACGATGTTGCGGAATCATCTACAAGCCATTTGAATCCTCAAAATCGCACAATGTATACCAACATCAACCTCTACACATCGTTGGACAAAAGACCATCCTCTTGAGAATATTATTTGTAACCCGAATCAACCCGTCGTAACGAGACAACGTCTTCACACGATGGTGAACATTGCATTTATGCACTCACCGTCCCGCTAACTGAGCCTAAAACATTAAAGACGCAATGACAAAGGACAACTGGATTGAATCCATGCGGGAAGAACTTAACCAATTCAAACGTCTTGAAGTATGGGAAGCGGTTGAAAGACCAACAGGGTCTTCGTCATTGGTCTAAAATGGATTTGGAAAAACAAATTGGATGTGAAGGAACCGTAATTAGAAACAAGTCACGTCCGGTGGCTAAGGGTTATAGACATGAAGAGGTATTGACTTTGAAGAATCATTCGCTCCGGTTGCTCGTCTTGAGGTCGTTCGATTTTTGGCATTTGCGGCTCACATGAACATCACGGTCTTTCGGATGGATGTCAATCTCGCTTTCTCAATGGACAATTGAAAAACGGTCTATGTTAGCCACCGAAGGATTCGTTGATCGAGTTCCCTAATCATGTCTATAAACCAAGAAAGCTCTCTACGGTCTCAAACAAGCCCCTCGGGCGTGGTACGATAAGTTATCATCCTTCCTTATTGCCAATAATTTTACCAAAGGTTTGGTCGACCCTACACTCTTTATACAATATCACGGGGCTCACATCTTAATCATTCAAATCTATGTGGATGACATCATTTTTGGGTCAACACATTTAAAATATTCAAATGCTTTTGCAAAACTTATGACAAAACATTTTGAAATGTCAATGATGGGTGAACTCACATTCTTCCTAGGAATGCAAGTTCATCAATCACCCCGTGGTATTTTCTTGAGTCAGTCCAAATATACCCTTGAATTGTTAAACAAATTTGGAATGCAAAAATGTGACACCTATGCCACACCAATGGCTCATACCAAGAAGCTAGACGCTGATTTACATGGGAAATTGGTAGACCCTACCAAATACCGTATTATCATTGGGTCTCTCATGTATCTAACGACTAGCGAGACTGATATTGTTTTTTCGTCTATCTTTGCTCCGTTATCGATCGAGACTAATGAAACCCACCTCTACGAGGCTAAAAGAATCCTTCGATACATCAAGAGAACCATTAATTTGGGAACGGTATCCGAAGGATTTCGGTTTTGAACTAATCGCTTTTCGATCTCGATCACGAAGGATGCTTAGATTCACGTAAAAGTACTTGTGAGCATTACAATTTCTTGGTGATAAACCGGTGTCATGGCAATCGAAGAAGCGAGGATTGTACATCACCGTCCTCAACCAAAGTAGAATATGTAGCCATGTTGGCGTGTTGTGCTCAAGTCATTTGGATGAGAACACAACTCAAGGACTATGGTTACTTATTTGATGTAATCCCGATGTATCTGCGACAATCGGAGTGCTATTACGATCTTGTGCAATTCAGTTCAACATTCAAATCAAAGCACATCGATCTTCAATATCATTTCATCAAGGACCACGTGGAGCATTATATTTTATGGCATTGAATACCAATTGGCGATTTTCTCACCAAAGCCTTAGCTCCTCGCTAGGTTTATCGAGTTGGTCCACCGGATTGGTATGCGGTGTTTGACTCAAGAGGAACTAGATGAACTCTTAAAACATTCTTAAAACCACCAAATACCAAAACATCCTTTTGTAAATATTTTCTAAACAAAATACAAAATTAAAAAAATCGATAAAACAACAAAAATATTCTTCTATCTATATTTCTTTTAACATGGCAAGTACAAATCTTCCGTCAACACTCAAATCTTTCAAAATTCAGTATTTTTTCGATCAAGTGTTGAAGGGGAGAAAGTAAATATTTTTCAGTTTCATAAAACCTTGTTGTAACACCCCGCCTTATCTGACCACAATATTGTCCGCTTTGCCCGTAGGCTCACGGCTTGGTTTTTGTGGCCTCTTTTGAAGACTTCCTACAGTCACCCAAGCCATTACTACTCACATGAGCACGCTTAAGCGCCGGTTCCTAAGAACTCCACCGCAGATGACCACAAAGCGCGTTGTGTCATTGTAAGGCGAATGTTATCTTATGAGCCCAAGATCTCCCGGCCACACCGATGTGGGATTTGCCTAGGGTGTCACAATCACCCCTTAGGGACTCATCGTCCTCGATGAGGTTTGCCCACCATCCCGAATGGCTCAGAGTGGCTCGATACCATCGTAACACCCACTTTATCTCGACCACAATATTGTCCGCTTTGCCGTAGGCTCACGGCTTTGTTTTGTGGCCTCATTTGAAGACTTCGGCGGGTCACCCAAGCCAAGCTACTCTCACATGAGCACGCTTAACCGCCGGTTCCTAAGAACTCCACCGCATGAGACCACAAAAGCGTTGTGTCATTGTAAGGCTTAATGTTATCTTATGAGCTCAAAGATCTCTCCGTGCCACACCGATGTGGATTTGCCTAGGGTTCACTTGTGACGATCGGCTTGTTAAATTGTTTAGTTGCCTGCTATGTCTTTAATTTATTTAATTATATCTTTATCTTGTATTCCTACTTATTACGTAATCGCCATGTGTTGATCATTGTTAGTACTTCATTGTTATGATAATCTGGTTATGTTTTCAACTAAGGGTTTTGACTGTGTGAATTGCCATGCTCACTTATTAATTAATTGCTTCCGCTTGCCTGTAGATATCTGTTTGGCTTGTATGTCTTCTGATTTCCTGAATTGATTGTATGACATATATGTTGTGTGGATGCGACGCCTGCTATGTTTGCTTATGTTTCAGTTCTCGTATGTCATGGTTCGTATGTGCTTGTTTATATGTCATCGATGCTTTGCTTTGTTTCGTTCTCCTTGTTATTTGTTCATTTTGGATATCTGTATAATTGTGTTCTGCAGATCCTCATTGACTCATTGTTCTCATTTACGCGACTTTGTTATCCGTTTCCTTTGTTTCATTTCGCATTTCGATTTTATTTAGCTTTCGTTTTGTTATATCATTCTCTTTGGGCTTTTTAAGCTCACCGCATTTCTTTCCCTCAGGCGGGTTTTAGGTTTGAAGATGGGCATTCGATGGTGAGAGTTGGATTATCCGAGTGGACTAAACCTAGTTACCTTATTATTTGGATTTATTTTGTTGGGCCATTTTTTTGGAGATTTCATTTTATTTTAGACATATTAGATTTTGTATTTTCCTTGTAAGTCATTCGTCTATATGACTTGGTACTTTATTCTTTAAGGCTTTCGCTTGTAAGATTTTATTTGTATGTTCTGATATGACACCAGAATGTGACACTTCTACCCTTGTCGGGTTGGGGTGTTACAATTATGGTATCAGAGATAAGGTTTCGTCTTGTTGACCTTAGGATTGACCTGTGAGGACTTGGGTAGACACTAGGCTTCCGTCTGTTATGATCTATTACGATTCCTTTTGACTGTCGTTCAGATTTGACTTTGATAATCTTTTGTCTTCACTTGCTTTGGTTTCCTTCTTCGCATTTGATTTTATTATTTTGTCTTCGTACATCCATTTGTCGATCGTTAGGTGAAGACTACTCTTAGAGTCGAAGACGATGGTGCCGACCTCGCGTTCGCAATGATCCCAGTGGAGAGGTTCGTGAAGCGAAGGTTACACCCGATCGCCGTCTTCTTTGGAGACATCGGGATCTTTGTTGGAGGAAGTGGACGGATCAACCAAAGGCGAAAAGACGGAGACAAGATTCAACCGGTGGTCGTGAAGGTTCATCTACTTCATATGATTTGGGCGCGACTTGTGTTACTCCGATTCGTTTGTCATGCGTTTTGAGCTTTTCTTTGGATCGTCAGTAATGAGTCATTGGGAACCGTTTCGAGCAAGTTGGTGGCCTTCTTCTTTGGTGATATGGTAAGGTTTGATGTGTTATATGCTGTATGTATGAGGATCTGATCTGTTTTGGTATGTTACTTGCTATCTGTATGTTATCTATTTTGATGTGATATTGGTTATGTGGATTGTCATGACCCGGGACAGAATATGATGACAATAAGAACTTATTATGTGATGCAAGTATTATGACGCCTGATCAACGTGATAATACCGAGATCATATAATTCAAACTTATTGAAATCATACGACTTCTTGGGAAATGCCTGGGTTTGGTACGTGAATGGACTATGACTTATATCAGTTATTTATCGACCCACATGTTTGTTTGGAATTCTGTACCTCTTTGCGAGATTCTCACCGACATCTGTCATGTATAAGATTTGTACGCTTTGGAACCGAAATCGTTATGATCTGTGTGAGGCTATGGATGGCTACGTCTGCCTTAAACTTGTACGTCTCCGTGTACCTTTGCGACTTCAAATTTCGAGGACGAAAATTTTCTTTTTAGAGGGGAAGAGTTCTAAAACCCTAAAATCTCAAATCGCGTGAAATGACAATTTTGCCCTCAAACTTAAAATTTTACCAACTCGGGAAAGCACGTCAACATCATTTGACAAGTTATATCATCAATAATATATACACATTATGAAAATAATTAACTTATGTTATGGATTAAGAAAACATAATTAAACAAGTCCTAAGGTACCTAAAAACTCTACAACTTGTACAAAATTAACCTAGACTTGAAACAAGACTATATACATGATTGAAAGATAACTTGGAAAGTCTATGAAATGGTCTTTGATTCCTCCTTGATGGCCGGCTAGGTTAGGGCTCCAATTAAATCACCATATCAATTTTATTAAACCACATTTATCTCCTCATCTCATTTCAAAAAACACACATTGAAAACCCTAGTCTCCTTCTCTAATCATAAGTGGCGGCACTCTTTATTTTCATCATTTAAATCCAAAAATCCATCAAGCAAAGGGGTTCCTAGGAGGCTCGTGATCGTGGGTAATCGATTGGTGGACGTGGTGATCGTGTTTGGGTCGAATTGGAGCTAGGTCGTGGGTTGGTTTATTGTAGCCGTGGGTTTGGTGTAGCCAAAGGAGGTTTGGTTTGATCGTGTTGGTTTGATTCTTGTTTCTTGTCTCGTACACGCTACTAGGGTAACGTATCATCATCTCAAATCTTTTCCTCTTTGTTTCTTAATCAATTCGTGGCACATATATGTTTCTAGGGCTTGTAATATAAAAAAAATGGATCACATAAAATCATGAATACGTTGTCACATGAATTGATGAAACATGAATACATAAAACCTTGAATCTTAATCTCTATAATTCGAATAAGGCATGTAATATGAATATGGAACTGATTTTAGGTCTTTCATATGTCGACACATATTGAATTTATTGAAGGGTTTAATGAGCTTATGAATTATATGATTACGTATATGATAAATGGAATTGTTAACGAATGATTACGAGTATGTTTTGATTATAAAATGAGGCGTACAAATTGATTTTGGGGGAGGGTGTCTCGAATTAAAAATGGTATCACCTAAGGAGTCTTGTAATCTTGTATTAATCGAGCTAAAATGGTTTAGAACGGATTCGTTAATCATAACCTAAAACTAGGGTTTGTAATTACATGATTTAATAAAGTTAAGGGGTTGTTTGGTAAATTGTGAAACTTGATGGATTAACTTGTTAATATACTAACTAAATGGATTAAATGAGTAAAATGAGTAAACTTACTATATTTACACTTTTAACCCTATACTTTGCAATATTGACATTTAAACCCTAAACTTTTGTAACTTGTCATAAATGATCCTTAAATCATAATAATACTCATTTCATTTATTAACTTGAGATAAGTAACTAAACTTATTATATATGGAAACCTGCTATTTTTAGAAAGTTACTAATTATGGAAATCTGCTATTTCTGGAAAGTTACTAAAAATAGAAACCTGCCTAAAATAGAAAGTTTCCTAAAATAGAAAGTACTTAAAATGGAAAGATTACTAAAACGGGAAACTTGCTAAAAATGGAAAGCCTTCTTAAACAAGTGTTTCGGATTCTTATAGAACATTATCTAATTCATATAGGTTCCGGGCGACGCGATTGATCTCCTTTCTTGACTTTACTTTCATTTTTGATTGCTTCGAATAAGGTACAGATATTCTATCCCTTTTCAGTAGGGATCTCTCATGACTTTCTGGTCCTTCGATTTTGTTTCGCTTATGATATTCATTGCTATGCTTTCATTGCTATTGATCCTCTGATATTGAACCTTTGCTTACTGCCGACCCCTTGATATTGAACCATTGCTATTGATCCTTCGTTATTGAACCCTTTGCTATTGAACTTTTGCTTTTGACCGTGCTATTATATGTGTGCTTTTGAAACTTTGTTATTGAAACATTGATATTCGACCTTGATATTGAATTATTGCTATGAACCTCGAATTGTGAACTCCGATATTGCACCTTGTTTATGAAGACCTATATATCGCTACACTTTGAACTTTTGTCGACCCTTGATTGATACCGAGCCATTAACTAGGCATGGGGTTCCATGTCCGTGTCATTGATGCACCAATGGCATGACTTTAGTGTGGTTGAGTGATGTTCCACACCGTCCCATTTTGTATTGATTATGCGCTTCGGATATATTGTATGGCCACTATTGTTTTGCAGGGGTGTATGGATGCATCCTAGATTTGTATTGTATTGATATTGATATATTGTTTTGGTGATGTGGTGCGTGTGCAATACACCCCTCACATTTTGGGAGCTAGCTACTCCACAGGTTACCGAGGTCTCCTCATATTGGTTTGGTATTCCGAGGTCACCTCCAGAATACAATGGTTACTATTGGTTACTTGGCCGCTATTGCCACTATTGATATGGTTTGTTTTGTTGGCTCGGGATAGATTTCGACAACCCTTACACCTTTGATATACCTATATTGTATCTTCTACATTTCCCAACGCACCATATTCTCTGTACCTTTATATGACTCACTCTACTACCAAGATATATATATTCCATTTCTTGATCGTCACTCTCATTCCGTTATTTCAGACTATCGTTCCATTCACGTACCGGGTTTATTATGTGTTTATTTGATTTGTTTATGCTATTTATGTTTTATGTGGCTACTGATTATCCTGCTATGATATGATTAACATGCGGTTATCTGTGTTACCTGTTTCTATCTGATGATATGTGATCTCATTGTTAGGTGACCCTCTGTATTGTCTGGTGATCATGCTTTTGTGTAATCGATAGTTTTGTATGTTTATTATGTGTACTACGTTCAGTTGATCTTGTGGACTATGACTATCCGTAATTTCCTTATCTGCTTGTTGTTGACCTGCCATGTATGCATTTCGGTTTATGCTATGTTTTAATTGGGTAAATGGTTCACCAGACGTCGGCTTGTTAAATTGTTTAGTTGCCCGCTATGTCTTTAATTTATTTAATTATATCTTTATACCGTATTCCTACTTATTACGTAAGCGCCATGTGTTGATCGCTAGTTAGTACTTCCATTATTATAATCTGGTTATGTTTTCAACTAAGGGTTTTGACTTGTGAATTGCCATGCTCACTTATTAATTAATTGCTTCCGTCACTGTAGATCTCTGTTTGGCTTGTATGTCTTTCGATTTCTGAATTGATTGTATGACATATATGTTGTGTGGATGCGACTTCGCTATGTTTGCTTATGTTTCGATTTCGTATGTCATGGTTCGTATGTGCTTGTTTATATGTCATCGATGCTTTGTTTTGTTTCGTTCTCCTTGTTATTTGTTCGTTTGGATATCAGATAATTGTATTCTGCAGATCCTCATTGACTCATTGTTCTCATTTCACTGCGACTTTGTTATCCGTTTCCTTTGTTTCATTTCGCATTTTATTTTATTTAGCTTGCTTTGTTATATCTGCTCACTAGGCTTTTAAGCTCACCGCATTTCTTTTCTGCTGGCGGGTTTTAGGTTTGAAGATGGGCATTCGATGGGTGAGAGTTGGATTATCTGAGTGGACTAAACCTAGTTACCTTATTATTTGGATTTATTTTGTTGGGCCATTTGTTTGGAGATTTCATTTTATTTTAGACATATTGGATTTTGTATTTTCCTTGTAAGTCATTCGTCTATATGACTTGGTACTTTATTCTTTAAGGCTTTCGCTTGTAAGATTTTATTTGTATGTTCTGATATGACACCAGAATGTGAC
This sequence comes from Chrysanthemum lavandulifolium, assembly GCA_022545495.1. NCBI lineage: Eukaryota > Viridiplantae > Streptophyta > Magnoliopsida > Asterales > Asteraceae > Chrysanthemum > Chrysanthemum lavandulifolium. The sequence continues at coordinate 236,733,772 of CM040245.1, read as the reverse complement.
ACTTCTACCCTTGTCGGGTTGGGTGGTTACACTTGTACTTCCATGTTTCCAAAAATATGTTGTTTCTTCTAAAATGGTGGATCGTTTCTTGTCAAATACTCTCCTCGGACTCAAATGTCTTCAAAAATCATTATTTCAAAAGTCGAAGGGAGTATCGTTAAGTTTCTTGCCTTACATGTGTTTTGTCTAACCTAAGCGGAAGTTAAAGGATCTTGGTTGGAACCTCTTTAAGGTTGAGGGACTGAATGTGTCAACTTGGCAAATTAATTTTAACAAAATCATTTACTCCTAAACCACAAAGATCAAACGGCCCAAATCAAATCTTCTAAATCCGTTCAAGTCGTTCATAATCAGAAGTTCTAAATTGTTTTGATCAAGATTCTAAACAAGGATTTCAAAATCTTTCAAATCCAACGGTTAAAACTCTTTAAACTGATTTTGGAAAATTGTTCACTTGAGCGAATTGGGTGTTTATACATAAAAGTGTTTGGATTGAAATGAGTTGTGTTAAAACCTTTCTTAGTGTCTATTAAACTTGTTTCAATCGTCCAAAACCATCACGAATCTTAAATTTCATTAATTTGAATTCTAGGTTCTTGTACTCATCTAGGGCTTTTCTATTCGTGATATGTTATTAGATAGTCAAGAAAGTGTTAGAATAAGTTTATATGCATGTTTTGAACCTTTAAATTAGCCCGAAACATCTAAAATGTATGAATTTAAGTTTTAGGTTTTTAGGTTCATCTCCCATAAATCTTCGATTACGTGGTGGAAATGTGTTAAATCTTGTTCCATTGCACTCATATGACATCTAGGACACTCCAGAAACATTCTTGTTTGATTTGTGTAGCTATATCTCTTACTTGTAGATTAAGGGTTTAGGGTTTAAGTAATTTTACGCCTAAGTCTTTCTGTGTGTATCTGATATGTTCTTATGCTTGTTTTGTATTCTAAAAGATGTTTGGAATTAACTGCAATCAAGTTTTCATGTTTATAGTTAACAGGTTAATTATTCGTAATGTCAGAATCTTCAGGTGTTCAAACCGTTAGCTTAAAGAATACTTTTATGCGTAAAGGTAACGCCTAAGAGAAATCTTACGCGTAACTCTTACGCATAAGAGGTCTACAGTGGATTACGCGTATCTTGGAAAGATATTCGTAAATAAGGCTTGCTACACTTAAGCCTAAAGCCTTTGAACTTGTCTTACGCGTAAGAAACTCTTACGCATAAGCTTGGTCTTACGCTTTAGCTTACTCCTACGCATAAGCTCCTTTCTTACGCATAAGGATCCTTGTTACTCATAACCCACTGTTCACTACATTTTGGCTTATTACGCATATGTTACTTGTTAAATGTTACGCATAAGTCACAAATACCTAATGTTTCGCATAAGCTTACAAAAGTTAATATGTTGTGTGTTAAGTGAAATATTGGACTTTGAAATTTCAAAATTAACATGTTCACGTAACTTATCACATCAACTTCAATCAATTGAAATAATGTGACTTAGGACTTGTAACTAACATAAACATGTTACCATCAAACAAGGAATTATATAATAAATCAGACTAAAACAAGCACATTGTGTTTCCATTTGTCTGTCTTTTTGTCTAATGTCTTTCAGATCACAAAATGGCTGCAAATCAAGCAATCATTAATGCCCCAGCAGAGCTCTTGATGGCAAACACATTCCCAGCTGGATACGACAAAACAATTGGCAAGAACAATCTCCGTGTCATCTTCAACAACTTCATATGCTCATAATCATCTTGCATAATTGTTGTGGACATCCTTCTTCAACATCCATTCAAATTCATGCTCACAAAGTCATCCTGATGATGAGTATGATTCAATGGAAGAGGAAATAAAATTTCATAAGACATTAAATCAGAAAAGGATGGAATACCATGATTCAACCTTTCCGGTTAATCCACCCGTGAGGCGGGAGGGTCAGTAGTAGTCCTCCACTTATGGAAGATCCATTGCAAACATCTCTTACCCCATCCGATCCGGTTAATCAACCCGGTAAGGATCGTGGTATCACTAAAACATCCAAGAAGAAAATCATGGTGAAGATGTGGAAATATATGATGAAGGAGATTACGATCATGATAAGGATGAAAGAGTCCACGATGATGATAATTTGGCGGTGAAGAGGATATGATTCGAAAAGAGGCAAAAGAAGTCGCTAGAGTCGAGAAGGAAAAGTTTTAGAAGGAATCGGAACAACTACATAGTTGACAATCCAATACACAAACTCAACAGTCTTACAAACACCTCTTGACACTTCCAAATCATCATCTCAATCATCACTCCATCAACATAATAAACACCTATGTCAACAACAAAATCATTAAGAAGGCAACTCCATCTAATGATTCGACAAATGGTTAAACAAGTTATCACCATTACACAACAAGCTACACAACCACCACCATCGATCAACCAAGGGATTCGAAACCACACCCAATGGAGAAACCGTTGATCACTTTACATACATCGGTGGTGAGGATCACGACATACCGAGCCCCAACCGTAACCTCAACCGAAATTTACATCAAGTACATTCTTGAACTCCTTGTTTTCATACACATCAAATCAAAGAGCGTGTTGAAGTTCTCCACCCGGGTCGAATCTTACCTAAATTCTACACTTCATCGGAATCAATCAAGAACCTCGATGAAAATCGTTCATAAACAAAAGTTTGGGTTTGTCTACAAAGTGAAAATCATCATACTTGCTTCATGGCTTTCGATGAAATTCACTAAGTTCTATGATGCCACCCGGAGATGGTTCGAGATGGATTGTCATATCGATTGAAGGACATTGAGTTGGGTATAATTCGATTTAAGAGATGGAATTCAAAGGATCGCTAGGATGTTCGTTGATTTATCACTAGGATTGATGAATGTTTGATTCATCGAGGATCGATCAACAGTTGGAGAGCTATGTGGGAGGATGACCAAACTTTCCGATTCGACTTTCCAACGTCCTCGAGAAAGTTGTTGATCGTCTGTAATCATTGGGTACTCTCTTGATTGTGATTTTGTTTGTTTGATTATCGACAATGGTTTGTGCACACATAACGATTGTACAACCCGATCTTGTAATGAAAGGACCACGTGGTACGCTTGATTGTCACAATCCTTATAAAAGGAGCGAAAGCTTCTTACTTTTGAGTAAAACCTATCAAACCTTTCAATTTTAAAAGGTTTTGCTCAAAAGAACAAGTACTTCCTTATGATTTTCAAAACCTCAACCGCTTATATCACTTGTTGAGGGGAGTATTTGACTTAAAACTTTCTTCACAAACCGTTCTTTGTGTAATCTTCCCACAAAACTCAAAATGGTCATATTTATTCTCAACATTTCTTTAAAAATAACATTTATATGCCATTTTTGAGGGAGAAAAATTATGTGATAAGAAATATGTTGTGTTTTGCTATTGAATCCTCGTGTGAAAAGACTTCAACCCATGAATTGACGAGGCGAATAAATATACATTGAAAAGATTTGTCTTCCTAGACTTATCCAAGTAAATTGTAACTATTCGAGAAGCTCTTGATAGACATGAAATTTGTGGGTTTGACAACCTTTCGGGGTTGTCCACATCTTCAAGGTAGTTATTAGAGCTAGTTTTCACCTAAAATCGACAATGTATCTCTTTAACTATGCAACGAATCGTGTCTATGAGGGATTATCTATCATGAGTCTATCAATTCAAAAAAGTGTGCGCTCTTCTCTCTTTTGCAGTTACGTCAAAACTCTTAAGCACACGTGGAGGGGAGTATCTCGAAAATCTAAAACTCTTGAAGTGTTCAAACATGTTTCTTCATTCACAAACACTTGAGAGATTTTCATGAAAATGGTTTTATGGCAATGGAGTTATAAGGTGATTAAGGTTAGGAATAACCGTCCTATGATCCGCCAGAGCTCGAGGGATCTACCCAAGGACACTACCAATAATTAGAATTCCTTAGGTATGATTATAAAAAGGAGAAATGAGAATCGGAGAAAGAAGGAGTTGAAGAATTAAAAGAAAAGCAAAGAAAAGGGTGAAAATAAATAGCCCTCCGGATTATTCAACTTAGGGCGACACGGGTTCAATTCATATACTCTTGGTTGTCACTTGATGACACCGGTATTGAAGATTAAAAGTCGTCATGGACCCGATGGCGCATGTACTAAACCTTCTTAGCCACTCAAGTTTCTCTCAGCGTAAGCTTGTTTCATTCTCACAGGAACCCTACGTAAACTATCGGCTTTATCTTAGAGATTCTTGGTATTGAAGAAGGAGACCCTCTCCTAGTCTCCGCGGGAAAACCAAACGCACTATTGAGTCTAGAGCCACGAGATTCATCAAAAGATCTCATAGGTACACTTGACATTTCATCACTTGTCGTTCAACAATAAGAACAACGATGGTACGTTATCGAGTCCTACACGGATCCTAGCAACTGTCAAGAACATTTATGAGAGGTTCACTTTTGTGATCCTCGGTGATTGAATGTAAACTCTCGCCAGGTCAACATCAAATGCCACGACAAGCAGTCACTTCGGTAACTCCCGTGGATTACGCTTAGTGTGTCTCAAACGGTCTCTGATCGTGAGGTGATGCTTGTGTACCTCGGCGACTCATCCGAGCTGTAGGTGTATTTCAATTACATCGCGTTATCTTACTTGTGGGACTCCAGTTCAGGAACAGCCTTTGTGAGAATTAGAGTTGTGTTTCCACACTATGTTGTTAACACTCTTGAAGTTCGAACTTGTAAGTGCCGGAATCCGCTTATTACTAACCTTTCTTATGTTTTCTTCTTATGGAAGCTCTGGAGCGGACTGATCGTGCAGATTCTTCACATGCTCATACCAACAACATCACTAATGGAAGTTCTATCATAAGGCAACACAAAAGTCTGAAAGATTCTTCATCAAGTCAAAGAATCTACAAATTTAAAGACTAAGAGAACTACATCGATCGAAATCCAACGTCAAAGAGCGTGTGAGCATGTTGAAGAATGATGTGGAGACACTGAGCAACGGCGCACTGATGCGGAACAACAACAACATACTATCACTACCACAACAAAGAACAAAGATCAAAGAACAAAGTAAATGATGACGTCAAAGGAATACTTCAAAGGAAACAATTTCTCTATCTTTGGGAGATTGTTCGAACCAAGACACCTCTTCTCACAAGAAAGAAGAATGTCAGAAGACGTCAAAGCTACTATTACATCAACACCTACATCGTTTATCACTCTTTCATTCATCACTAACACTTAGGGGGAGATTGTTGGAATCACTCCTAAACATTAATTCAAGTGTTAGTGATTCATATGTAATAGTTAGCTTAATATGGCTTTTATGTTAGTAATCATGCCAAGGCTTATGTAGAAAGCCCATGAGCCTTGGCCCAAGTCCAATAAGGAAAGGAAGGGACTAGGAGTGTTGCCCTAGCTCCCTCTCCTATAAATAGTCTTATAATACCCTCACTTGAGGGTTGGTTGTTCACTTTTCTATTTCACCTAAGAATAAACCTTTCTTCATTTATATTCGTGTGTTTGGTTTAGTGTTCAACCGATCTCTCCTTCATCTATTTCTTCTATTGATGCTTGTGTTACTAATATGGGAACCTAACATATACAAACAACAATATGCTCATTAAAACTCCGTAAACTTTAATATCTTATTGTGTAATGTTTGATGTCTTCCAAACTTTCAAGTTTGTAGTTGATGACAATTTGCACAACAATTGACATATTGTTCATCCAGAGAATCTAGGAGCAATTCCAGGCTGAGGATGTAATTCTATTAGAATAATCATTATACAAATTATCTAATAACTTTTAGTTAGATATCAATGTTGTCAAATCACTTCTTATTCAAGAATGATACAACAATTTTAATATACACAACATGATGTACATGATGAATCTACATGTCAAACTTAGAATTATTCATGTTCTATCTTGTCAAAAGATATTTATCCATTTCCCAAATGATATATCATGTTTTATTAGAATCATTTATTTTACTGCATGTTTATTATTAATAAAAATATATTCCAAGGTTGTATGTTTTAATTCTTAAATCTTATAAGTGTAGTTTCATTCCAATCTAAGACTTAACATTTAGCTTACAAGGAATGTTACTTTATATATGTTATACAACATATAAGATTTAAAACATTAACATAATACTCCCACTAGCTTTTAGGAATAATTAAAATTTATCTTATTTCAATTATAAATCGAAACTAGGATTTAATAATTAAACATAAGAATAATCTGCATGCATTTATCCATTCATGAATTATTGCACTTCGTACACTTCCAAAGATTATATGAATTCAAAAAACCTTTCGATTACTTACCGTCCTCGCTCAAGTAATTTTTCAAGAAAGATTTTTATATTCCATTGTCATATTTCATATTAATGAAAACAAGTATGACCATTATCATCTTTATATATTTAATGTATCTAGAAAAGAATATTCAATCATAATTAATTGCTTAAGTATGATTAATAATCTTGTCATAAAACATGCATTAAATATGTGTACAATATTGTCCATATGATTTCTACATAGAAATTCAAACCACTAGGGGTTTTCATCTTTTTGAAGAAACTCATCTTCATTCTCTAGTCTAACTATTAAGATAAACCAAATTTCCAAAATTGATTATCTTTATGGGCAACATCTTTAACATTCATAGTATGAGTAATTTACCCAATTCAATATTTGGTAATCCATCATAATGATTATCGGGTTTACTATAATCCCAGAACTTATATTTCTCAACATATAAGTCAAATATCCGAGATATCCTTGCAGATCTATGAATGAAATTCCATCATCTTGAGGTTAACATTTCATATCTAGCCTCATCATGATATTTACTAGTGTATTTAAGAAGATTATGTACTTTGTAATTTTTCTTTCAAGATAAAAAAAAACTCCCACTTGCCTTTTGTAATATATAGACTATCTATATATACTTAGCAATTAGAGCAAAACTACATTGTTCTCTTTTGGAACATTACAAATACACATTGATAATTCGACTTAAGTTTGTTAACAACCTATTCATAAGTAGTTTAACAAATTCGAATCTTCAATTTTAAAACTTAATGTGATTCATCACATTTCATAATGAAATTGTGTTTTATCAATCTTCTAGGTTGGAGTCATATTGAGTATATTCAATCCATACTCAATTTTCTAACCTTGTTACTTTTTAAGAAAGAAGTGATGGTTATCTTGAATCAAACAAATCAAATAGAGTTTGATTATCCTAACTGAACATACCATCAACTTGTGGTATTCATTAGAATTAATATTGTAAGACAACCTAACAATATATATAAGATAAACATATTCCTTTTGGCTTACCTATTTACCAACTAAGTCAACTTAATGGTATAATAGACTTTCCAAGCCAATTGCATGCTTTATAACATAAGTGCTCTTTAACCAAGTCACTTCATATCCATGTCTCATCAAGAAAACATAAACTGTTATAATCCCATTATACGTTATAAATCATTGATCAACTCAATGACTTCTTGTATATATCTTAATTAAAAAACATAACAAGTTAACGTCTTATTTTATTATAAGTCTTAAAAGACTTTATGTTTATGTCTCTACAATGAATCATAAACATGTTTAACTAAAGTAATTATGAACACAACTCTTGGTTTCAATAGTAATTTCAAGTTAATTTATTTATTCACAATAATATAGGACTACATTATTTTTCATTTATGTCATTCCAAAATACATAAATAAACAAATTGAAGTAGTAATAGATTACTTCATTTATGTCATTCTAATAATACATAAATATCTAATTTGAAGTAGTCTTAGATTACTTCATTTATTTATGTCATTCTAATAATACACAAATATTTAATTTTAAGTAGTCTTATATATCATTTTGACATATGTTCTAAATACTTGTCTAATTTAGAAACTGCAAATATGTCCATGCAAGGTCTGACTTCACATGAAGATTTACTTTGTTGTTGCAATCTCGCCAAGTTCTGACATGACGTAAATTGCAACACCAAGTGTTTCTTGAATTAGATATGTACAAGTCATATTAGAACGTTAGTCTCTTACCTTGCAGTCAAGAGAATCCGTTAAATCATATACTTATATGTTGTACCATGCACACAATATAGATTTATCCCACTTGTGCATGGAATAACGTCATGTAGCAGATAAACAACACGACATATGTTTGTTTATGTGATTAATATGATTGTGTCATTGATATTAGCATAACTAGTAGATGTAGAACCACTTCATTATCTAATAAGGAAGCGTACATGATTATCCTTGAAAACATAAGTGTCTACAAGTGGAAAATAATTATCTTAAGACATTCTAGAGATAATCTGGGTTACTACCAAGATGACAAAGCTTGTAACTCCCACTGAATTAGAGATCATTACATTAATTCCTTATTCAGTAATAAGAACAAAATACTTCCACTGGATTTGACAACATTGTAAGTGTTTCATTAACCAGTGAAAGAAAATAGCTCTCTATTTACTTCCCTACACTTTTGAGAAAGTCCATACATAACAATTACTCATGTAATAAAAGAGTGTATTCTACTATGTAGATGATGAACTATCCATCAATGCTATTAACTTAAAAAAATTGGGCATGCAATTTCTTTCTTAATATTTCTACTATTCCAACAATTGTAAGTAGTACTTTTAAATGGTCAAAACAAAACAACTATATAAAATATGCTAGTTTGTCTTTTACCAATTATACAGTAATTAGTCTAACTTCTAATTTAATAACTCGGAAAATATACAATTTTCTTAAATATTAAAATTTGCTTACGAGTTATGTATTTAGGATTTAGACAATTCTAATTGTCCTATCATACCTTTCTTCATTCATGAAAAGGAATATGATTGAATCTCACTCTTTCTTATGAAAAGAGGACTAGGTTTATTCTTTTAATAAAGTTGACTCTACCAAAAGCCCTTACGGTGTAGATCAATTTACCAATACTGAGAATAACCTTCGTTTACGTTTAATGTTGCATTAATACATTTAAAGTATTAGCAAAATTCAATTTTAGTATTTTCGATAATTAAACTTTTCAAGAAAATAAAATACCCAAGGTAATATTCATATAACCATAGAATTTTCTCGAAAACTAGGATCCAAATTATCATAGGTTCATTACATCACTTGATATGCTAGTAACGAAAACATATAATAAAGTAATATGTCGAACAATAATTGGCAAACAATTTCCAATTCTTAGATCATTATGGGATTTATATTTTCCAACGCTATTGCAAATATAAACATGTTTCATCCCATCTTATGCCTTGAGTCCAGTTCTCACTTTCTACTCAACTTAAGTGTCTAACTTAAAGAACTGCAAATATGTTCATGTAATGTCTGACTTTACATAAAGATTTACCTCTCCATCACTATCTCGTCAAGTACTGTCATGACGTAAATTGCAACTTCAAGTGCTCCTTTTAATTAGATGGCACATAACTTAATTTATAAGGGTACTAGTTTGATTTTATGTGGTCAAATCAAATATGTACAAAGATGTCATGCATTCATCTTGTAGCATAAGTTTAATAAAAAAAACTTTTTATTACCAATTCATAAAGATCAAATTATCAAAGTTTTGATTGAGGTATTGGGTTCACCAATCAAGGAATTTAGCGTTAATTATCGCCCATTATACCGTACTTTTGCATAAGTGTAAACACTTAGTGTTTCGGTAATTACCACCAAAGTGGCGCATGGAATTAAAACTAATTCGCCTTAAGATGATTTTGTACATTTATGGCTTACTTAGCGCTCAATTTGACTCGCAAGCAAGCGGAGAGTTTGGTCGTGTTGAAGCAATAACCTCCCTCTTTAGGGTCACAATATTAATGCGCTCCCCTCCTAATACTTCCCACACACTCCGTCAAATTGGGTGAGTTGTTCAGACCATTTGTACCAAAATCATCAATCAATTAAACTATTGAAAACTTAACTCTTCAAAACAAATCAAACTTCACCATTGTTTAGTCCGTATTATTTTTCTATTCAAAATTACTCTTTGTTTAAAATTGTCGCACATAATAAACAAATAAAAAATAAATAACTAAAAACAATGCGCATAATAAACAATTTAATACGTGTAAACAAGTAGCCACATGCAACTTATTCGATAAAACCCTATTAATAATCAATGTCTAGGTTAAATATATATATATATTAATTAGGGCTTTCACTCTCCAATTGAAAGTGAGTCACATGCATCGATGAATCGATTCGTAAACCCATAATTAATAATATACCACATTGCACATAATTGATTCATTAATATATATAATTGGAGTCTTCCCCAATTCAAGATTTATCGTAAATAAACATGTGATAAATATATCTTAACAATTAAACAATATACAAGCAACTATCCATGACAAACATGCATGTATTATCATGGATATATCATAAAAATTATAAAAATAGTCACAAGATCGCATATTAAAATTCCATGTCACATAACGTATTATTCATGAATTAATCACGTAACACATATATTAATTCTAGGTTTCGATAAGGTTAACATAACAATTAAAACCCTAAAATTTTTTTTAATGAATCAACAACAAAAAAAATTGGGGTGCGCCCCATATTAAATAAAAAATCGACCAATGCAAAAAAAAAAATATAAACCAAAACCCTAGAATAATTATATCAAACAACATACAATATTTGTTTTTTACGCGTTTAGTAATTAATTACTCATTAAAACCAATGACTCGTGATGCCACCGTTGGAATTATATAACATGACTAATCATAAATATAAACAATAAACATCAAGTACACATGCGAAGCGTATAGGAAAGATTAACGAATAATTAATTAACATAAACAAGAATATGCATGCTATTTCTAACGCAACATAAAACTTGATTAACGCTTTTGTTAGAGCGGAGACTCGTTTATGTGAATGACCCGCTACCAGCTGCAACAACGGCCCACCCATTGCTCATGCTGCAACAATGCCCAGCCACTGCAACAATGACCATTTGCGCCATCGCAGCAATGACCCATCGATCCATTCGGATCGCCCGATGTATATTGTTTGTGGGGAAATCCAATTGAGTGCTTTAGCTCTAAACAACATTATCTCTTTTAATTCCAGTTTCGATATATGTGTGGAAAGTTGGCAAGCAAATGAGAAACACATAAGCGATGTGGGCGTGACATTAAGAGAAACAACTAGAATATTATGATAATGAATGGGGACGTACTATTCCTACCCTCCCCATTAGGGAGGTTTTATCTTGATATTCCTTGTGTCCCCACTTGTTTCGTAACAATACGGTTTTTATCGGTTTCATTCGTATTTTACGGTTTTAAGCGTTTCGACTTATTAAACTTCATATTTCATTTCTGCATTTTCGCGTTTATAGTTTTTGATATAAACAAAATTATAAAAAATAAAAACAAAATAAAAAAGCAAAAAAAAGGGGTTAGGAATATAAGAAATAGGGGTCGGGGAATATCTTGTCCCTTTATTGCTTGTTTTGATTAGCAATGATTAATCATTTTAAAATGCCTATGTATGTCCCATAGCTATACACATTTTATTGATAAAGTACTTTTTCGTTTAATAGTTCTTGTTCTTTATATAGATAAATGGCATAGTTGTGCATGTATCTTATTTTTCAAAGGCAAGGAGAAGCTCTAATAAAAAAAACACCGTCACAAAAGACAGGCCGATGCACAAACAGATTTGATAGGTCTAGGTAAAGCAGCAAAATAATTCAAATTAACTAAGGAACCATCAAAGAAAGGATGGCCAAAATAGACAGCATAACTAATCTACATTCTGTTATCCTTTATAGCTTTAGGCAAGTAGTGACAGTAAATGCTTCACATTATAAGAAATTTAAAAGGCATTTGGCAAACACGGAAACAAAAAGCATAGCATTTCTCCGTTGACCTCATAATAAATACTTCCCAAGGCTACTAAACACTTGCTAAAAACATGGACCACAACCGACAGCCCACACAGCCAAACCACACAGCTCTTATCCTTAGACTTGAGAAGCAAGCCGAAATGACGTGGGTGAAGCCCATTTCTGGTGGTCATAAAGGCTATTTTCAGAAGTGTTGTGAAATTCACGGATTACTCTTGTAGTCAAGATACAATTTGTTCATTCGAATTTGTTCTGAAGTATAATACTACTGGCCCATCGTAGGGTTGACAATATGTTTGTATGGTCATACCCAATATCGATATGGAGTACGTCCCGATGATTTGGGAATCTTGATCAATCGAATATAACGAAAACAAAATAGTTAAATTATGGAATGGTAAGATCCATATCCATATTTAACACAGTATTATAAACAAAAGGATAGTATAATGATGAATCATTAAATGTGCTTTAGGAACCACTCTAGTTATTCGGGGCGTTGGCGTGTTCTTCAGACGCTAACTAACGTCATTACCATATTAATATATGTCCAAGTGAGAACTGTTAGTTTATGGACATATTTAATAGTCGTATGTCCAGTTCGAACTCGAGCCTATGGGATTGCACGAGTTGCGTATGAGATACAATTATAATAATTAATAAATAATAGTTATGTTTTAATTATTAAATCACAATAAATGCTAACGGTCGTTAGTACTTAACGGTTGTTAGTCTAACGGACGTTAAAAGTCAAGAAGAGGGACTAAAGAGAAAATAAGCCAAGAGATGGTTCTAGAACCCCTCTCTTGGGCTAGCACCGAACGGAGGGGTTTTCCAAGGGATATCCTTATCCAACTTATCCTCCAAGCTATTCCACTATATAAACAAACCTCTTGTTTCATTAGTTGGTAATCTTGGTGAACCATGGCTAGCTTATTCTTCTCTTCTTCTCCTTTCTTTTGCTTTTGTCGACCAAATTACAAACTCACAAGGGTTTGCGTTTGACTTTGAGTGAAACCAAAGTGATTAAGCTAGTTATTGTGATCCTTGAACTAGCATTTTTATTGAATCACTATCAATACGCGTGTGCAAGATCATATAGAAAATCCCAATTAGATTTTTTGGTGGTAAACTCTAATCGACATGCATACTTGTCGATTCATATAAACCCTAATTTTAGGGTTTGTGATTTTGGTGATTACTTGATTCGCTTGGAAGCAAACAAGGTACACTATCATTTATTTTAAGGTTAATTAATTATGCTACATGATCATATTATTCCACTGCGCTTTCTTGATGTTTTTATGTGTTTAATATGATTAGTGATTACATAGATTACAACATTTTGCACAAGCATTTTCCATTTCCTTTCACTAGAAAAAGGCCCTCCATATGCATTGCCACTCCACTCATCCATCTGTCGAGAGTAATCAATAGCCACTACGGACGGAACCACATATATGCCAGGTGTGGCACGGGCTACACCCGATTTTAGGTCACGAAGTGTAAAAAGATTTCAAAACTGCCGTTTTTGTGGTATGTACAACCACCAAAATTTTGTTTGCTACTTTCGTTTCTTACGGGGTAACTTTAGTTAGCTCTATAGACGGACCTTAATGGAGACCGAGGAGGGCCATGACCCTCCCAAAACTTTGAGGTTTTACTTATATTTGCTTAAAGGAAATACAATTTTGACCCTCCCAAATTAACTTATATAGCACTCGGCTCTCTCAACAAATTTACCCAAGTTTCGTCTATGGTTAGCTCAACATTTCTTTTGTGCAACACCTCTTAAAAATCACATCTCAAATCTCTCGTTAGCCACCACCTTATGATTGAACTTAATCATAGGGACAAGATCAAAATGCTCAGCATAGGAGTTAATGTACTCCAACACTTGATTATTGATCAGGAAAAGCCTCAGTGACCGAATGTGCCCATGGCCAGTCCGAAAAGTGATAGTATGTTTTAGGAGTTTGTAGCTTGGTGGATTCAATGGTCTGGTGAGTCCATACGCCACCTATGGAGCCCTCGGACTCGAAAACAACAGGACGGAAACCTTTCTCCATCAAATGTTTGCATGCAAGTAAGCCACTGATCCCGGCACCGACTCTGGCTACTTGTTTTTCGCTAGCCATTCTTTGACGTGCGTGTATGTATATAACGTTTTTTGAGTATCTCACCTAGAATTGGCCAAAAATAGCTTGGAGTGGCAATGGTATTATTAAGTTATTGTACTTTATCATTTAGCGCTCACTTTCAGAAAACAAGATATGATGCATATGCATGTGTGCCTTTGTCGATAATTTCTAATTTTTTATATAGGGACAAGTTATCCACACCCTCCCATAGGGAGGGTATCCAATGAGTGAGTGCATTGAGGGCTTGTACGGTGTGCATCGCAGGTTATACGATTTGACTAAAACCCTATGATGTGACAACATAGGGAGGGTATGTATATCACATCCTTTTATATATTGCTAGCCGTGAGTTCTAATATTGTTCAATATGTTGATGGGTTGAGATCTTTGAAAGTGAAAAAAAAAAAAAAAAAAGTTAGAAATCATTGATTGCCATGTGTCCTTTATCTAATCATTTTTTTTTCTTATTAAATTCGGTTAAGGGGCATTTTGGTCCTTTAAACATTTTTTTATTTCATCCCAAAATTTCAAACGTAAATAATTTTCAAACGACAAACTTTTATAAAAAAGCTATTTCATTATAGTTTTTCAAATTTGATTATCTTCAATTTGGTATACATTTTGATATATAAATTGCAACTTTTCTTTTTTTTTTAACTTTTTAAGTGGATGTTAATTTTTTAAAATTTTTTGATATTTTCGGCTCTAATTTCGATTAGTTTAAAAGCCGAATTTTACAAAAATTAAAACATGAAAATTGTAGGCTTTTGACCATTCTTTACTCAAAAATTTGAATCACTCAAATTCGATATGATATGAGTGAGATATTGCACGTTAATAATGACGTCTTAGTCATATTTAGTGCATACAAAGTGTTTGATAAAATGACTAAAAGTGATTTTTCTTATAAATGTACATTCAAATGCACTAATTGGTATACCAAAATACATTTTTTGTTATTTTTGGTTTATTTTTAACTGATGAACAACCAAATGATAAACTGATGAACATTGTGACCATAACTGATGAACATTATGATTTTTTCGACAACTGATGAACATTATGACTTTTTTTGAATATCGATAAACTGATGAACAAAATATAAAAGAATTAATCAATAACTTTTTTTTATTGATAAACAATACTAACTGATGAACAAGACTAATCGATGAACTGATGAGCAACTAATAGATGAACATTACGATTTCTTTTAGACAATGATGAACAATATAAAAATAAGCGATGAACGTTATTTTTTTGAAACTGCTGAACATTATAAAAACAAGCGATGGCGTTATAAAAATAACTAATGAACAATATCAAAAATAATCGATGAACTAATGAATATTACTATTCTTTTTTTGTTGTTGTGAATACTGATAAAAAAGACTAACTGATGAACAAGACTGATTGTGACCTAACTGATGAACAATATGATTTTTTTATTCGGAAAACTGATGAACAACACTATTTGTTTAAAAAACCCGATGAACAAGTGATGTAACTGATGAACATTATAACAAAGAAAACTGATGAACATTATAATGTAACATCAAAGAAAACTAATTGATGAACTGATGAACAGTGTGACTCTAACAGATGAACATTGCGATTTCTTTTAGACAACTGATGAACAAATTTTTTATTGATGAACAATAAAACTAATGAACAACTCGTTTTTTTATGAAATAAAACTGATGAACAAAATTAAATAGAACTGATGAACAACTCGTTTTATTGATGAACAACATTTTTTATTGATGACCGATACCTGATAAACAACTCGTTTTTTTGTTATAAAACTGATAAACAACATGACTAATCATGAACATTAATCTAACTAGAAATTAAAAGACAACTTTATCTTAAAAAAAAATTTTAGTTATAATCATGAAAATAAAACTAAGTCAAAACTATTTAACAAAAACTTAAAGATAAAGCTATAATTAGTGTTTAATATGTTGACTTTTATTGTTGTATCTAATCAATGTTGCAAAGCTGTGTTGTGTAGACATGCTATAGCTAATACCTACACACTAGAACAACATTTTTTTTTTGACGGTGACTTTCCAACAGGTTTCACCACCCTCCCGTAAGAGGGCCCTAACCCCACATCGACCATGTTATGTTGTCTTAACCGGGTCCACGCAGTCACGATATGTGGCTTCGGTCATGAGGAAACCGCATCGCCCCACACAAGTTTCCTTCTTTGAGTAACGTCCGGATGAAAACCCCGACTGCTCGATTTGAACCCCCGGTGCTTAGTACAAGCGCAAATCCTCATTCAAATATCAATGAGGCGTGTGGACCACAGTGAGGGACTTCCTTGAGGTCACTGAAACAACATATTTCATCCATTTATTTACTCTACCATTTCATTTTCAACTCTTTCACTTTTCTAAGAAGATAAAAGCTCAAACATACTCGTCAAAGCAACAATCTGAACAACACAATACATCTTTGGGAATTTTATTTAATATCATTTCATTATCTAAAACTCAAAATCCGGTTGAAACATTTCATCGTTAGTTGGTGTGCGTCATGATACGTAATTCGTATCACATTTCAACAACAATTCCTTTATGTTTACCCGACTATCATGAAGTCGAAAAGTACGAAAAAGAGTTTTATCGGTTGGAACACGATAGTGGCGGTGTGAAGGCGGTGGTGTTGATGGCGTAAAGGCGGTGATGGTGATGGAGGCGGTGCGGTGACGATGCAATGGTCGATGATGAAGATTACGAGTTATGTGTTGGAGAGAGGTTAGATGGGATGAAAAGGGATGAAGAGATGGGGATGTGTTATGTTGATATGATGATGAATTGTGGTTGGGAGAATACTGGGAAAAGAAAGGTGGAATGATCAGATGGCCCCTATATGTATATGTTTATCTTTAATTTGATCAGATCTTTGTATTATGATCTGACGGTTATAAATCCTTTTTATACTTTGTAAAACGTTCTCACTTTTTAAATGATCCGCTTTCGTACGTGGATATGTGGTTTGACCCTGGGTAAATAACATATACTCTGTTCGTTTGAAAATTATTTTCTTTTTGAGATATTTTAAAATAATTGTTTATTATTTATTATAGTGGTAACACTTTTATTTTTTTATTATTTTTTTTGAACAAAAGTAACACTTTTATTATTTTAAATAGTATAATTTTTGTCTTTTGACAATAATTTTAAGACTCAGCGACACTAACATATGCCAGTGGTGGCATACTTGCATGGAATAATGGAATACGACTTGACAGAATAATTGAACCTTAACTAATTAGTCTACAGACAGCTTTATGGTATGAGTTAATGATAACTCACGTGAACAAACTATTGTCTGTGTTGTTTGTGGTTAGTAGTTGGCCTTGTAATTTATTTAGTCGTGGCAAAACATTTTATCATGTGGCAGGAGCATTTTACCATGTGGTATTGGTTTTAACGTTTTTTACAAATGGGAGTTTTGAATAGATTCTCGAAAAGTACGTATGCCAAATTTTCATTTATGAAACTTGTTGCTTCTTTTGAACATGGGTTTCAAGCCCATTACAATGGACCAGAAATAGAGATTCTACAAATGATCATTTGCTTCATTGGATCCAAGCCCATTACAATGAATATCGAAAAATAGATTAATTGTTATATAAGTAACTATTTTCTTCAAGAGTTCAAGAATTGATGTTTGAAACTTTGAATGTATGTATAACCATTGATATTGTGTACATTGAGTTTTATAATTTTCACTGTATAAACGTTTGTTCATACATCAAACTCGGGACAGAGTGTAAGCAATACACGCGCATAAGAGTATTACTTACTTTCAAAATTTACGTTTTAACCAAATATACGTTAAAAATGCTATTGGAGCTAGCAACCAAAACGGGATTATTTTTGTAATGAACAATAACCAACTGTTATGTTCTTGGTAAAATGTCCCAGTAATGAGTTCAACAATGTTTAGTACACAAGATTATACATATGGTGCAACCTTTTAACAATGGCGGCTCCCATTCATTCAAACACTAAACAGTGTAACGCTCATAGTTTGCTCTTTCCCTTTGATGATAAACTCCCCATTGCCTTGGCCTTTTCCCGTAAAACGAACTTCTGGGTCTTCCGGTCGACGTTTTAGGCAACTCCTCAAACACCACCGTTCGTGGTGCCATATAATGTGGTAAGTTTTTTCGGCAAAATGCTATTAACTCATCACCATTTAACTTGTATCCTTCTTTACCTTCACGAAAGCACATGGTGTCTCCCCCCAATGATCATCCGGGCGTCCCACAACCGCAGCCTCAAGTACTGCTGGATGCCGGAAAATCACTGATTCCACTTCAATTGTACTTATATTTTCGCCACCAGATATTATGATATCTTTGGATCGGTCTTTGAGTTCTATGTAACCATCAGAATGTCTCACACCTAAATCTCCACTTCTGAACCATCCGCCTTTGAACGCTTCTTGTGTTGCTTTTGTGTCTTTGAGGTATCCGTTCATTACCGTGTTTCCACGGACCATGACCTCACCTATTGTCTTAGCATCCCACGGGACGCTTTTCATGGTTACTGGATCCTTAATGTCGACTTCCTCCAATCCCAAATGGTTCACTCCTTGTCGTGATTTGATTTTTGCTCGTGTGTCTGGTGGTAGAGAGTTCCACTCGGGTTTCCATGTGCAGACTGTTGCGGGACCGTATGTTTCCGTGAGACCATATGAGTGATACACTTGAACCCCATCTGCTCCATACTAAACACCACCTGAGAAGGCGGAGGAGCGCCACCTGTCATCACTGACACCTTTCCCGGAAGTGGGAGTTTCTCGGAAGCTGGCGCATTGATTATCATGTTCAACACAGTCGGAGCACCACTCATATGTGTCACTTTGTGACGTGATATGCATTCAAAGATGTCCTTGCGTTAACCGTCCTGAGGCAGACATTTGTACCGCCTTGAGCTGCCACAGCCCATGTCAAACACCACCCGTTGCAGTGAAACATAGGAACCGTCCATAAGTAAACAGACATTGACGGCATCTCATTAAGCAAAACAGCCGATAATGAATTCAAATAAGCACCTCGGTGACTATAAACTACACCTTTCGGACTGGAAGTTGTTCCTGATGTATAATTCAGCGCGATTGGATCAAACTCGTCCTTTGGTCCTCTGATCTCAAAATCAAGAGTTCCCATTGCCAAAAGAGCGTCATATTCCATTATTTCTGACTTGATCCGGGTGGCAAGTTTTTCAGAATCCGGGATTAACACTAGTTGAGGAACTGTAGCAATTGATTTAGATATGATCTCTAATGCACCTTTGGCTACATCTAGAAACTGGTAATCAACGAATATGAGTTTAGCACCAGAATGCTTAAGCAAAGTTGACACCATTGCTGAATCATGACGGATGTTGAGGGTACAAAGAAGTGCACCGGCCATTGGAACTGCGAAATGTAGCTCGTACATTTCTGGGATGTTTGGAGCCAAGACAGCAACCTGCTCATGAATACAAATCATTAAATCAGGAAAAACATAAGTGTCCCACATTGGTAACAGTTCAAAAATCCGGTTCAGGTCAAAATGTGTTAAATTTTATACGGGGCAAGATGGCCACCGTTGGGTTGACCCGCATACACTTTGTTCTTGGATAACCAATATGCTAAATATGATTATAAAACTCTCTTTAATTTTTAAAACTGATTTAGGACGTTAAAGCACTTTGAATACATTTATGTGATGACTGAACCACTTAACCCCTTCAACTCATCTGACCCGTTTCAGTTTTAGCTAAGTTTAATGTTTGACCCGATACCAACAAAAGAGAAAACAACCAAATGACAGGTTTATATGCAAATGAGTTCAAATGGACACTATAGTACTCTCATTGTATGATCCACGTATGTGTTTTAATTTTGTCATATATGGTCTAAAACAGAAACATTGTTTATGTTAGAAACATTGCAAATTGGCAACAAACTACTCACCAAAAATTGCTCCATAACGCAATCTTCACTTGATCTATGAGAAGTTATGCTTGCAAAAGTTGACTTTTAAGTCAACTACAGCAATACTATTTTAAAGCTTAAATCTAAACTCACTGAATTGTAGTGAAGTCTTTAAAGGTACTACCAGTGTCTTCAACATGAATTAAAAGTGCCTATTTCTACTCATTTGATTCTTGATAGGGTTAATGTGTTAAATGTTGCCCAAAAGATAGTGTTAGTAGGTTATCTCCACTGCCCAACCCGATCTGGCCTGTTTTGACTCTTTACTCTTTTAACCCAAACACGTTTTGATCAATTACCCAACCAGCCCATATTGCCATGTCTATCATGAAATTCATACAAATGCTATCTTTGGCAAAATTCATTGCGAGTTTAACCTATAGCCGAAACACTACCAACAAGACGATGTACATACTACATAGATCTATACAAATACAACTAGTACTTCACCTACTTCTTCGTATAATACTAGATTATCATTCAACTTATACTAAAAGGCCATCACCAACCAAGCAAAGATTTAAACTAACTAAAAGTCTATAATAATACACTGCAGAATCTATGATTCATTAACTTTAAGTTAGGTACACAACTCATTAATCAGAAGCTAATGGCACATGTATGGCTAAGTAAAAAAAAAATCGGCAACATTAAAATAGTCTGCCAAACAGCAATAACTAATAACTTATTTTTTCACCTAAAAGTCAACTATTCAATGTATTAACCTTAAACATCAAATGAACCACATCTTAGTTTGAGAGTTTAACAAACAAGTTCTATCAGAACGGAACCAGAATTAAAAGTCGCAATTATAAAAAAGGTCTAAGCAACTAGAAATACAATATTTTTAAACCGGGTGCATTTACAGAAATATGAGATTTGAAGGCAAAAATTAGCACTGCCCCGCAAAAAACTATGGATTACTCGTATCTGCTAAACTTTTTACTGTACTTTGTACCAATATGCCCATGTTGTTAAATATTAATAAACATGTACTATTTCAACATGATTCATCGTGTAATCGGTTACAAACGGGCATATTAATACAAAATAACAACATCAAACACCACACGAGTAATATTACAGACCCAAGATTTTTGAGAGGGAGTTGCACAATTGCCATTTAGATTACTAAAGTTACACCATAAAAATCGAAAGTAGCAAAAGAAAATTATCAGGGGTTGGCCAAACAAGAAGTTTACGGCTTTTATTATTTTATTTATTTTTTTATTTTGTTTTATTTTTTTGCACTTCTTGACCTAAAATCGGGTGTAACCTGTACACACTCGCACCAATGTAGGTCAATACCTGGTACAACCGCATAAGGGTGGAAACGAGCCGACCCGCCAGAGCTCGAGCTCGGCTCGGTTCGAGCCTTAGTTTTTAAGCTCAAACTCAGCTCGTGGTATGTTTGGCAATGCAAAATTAAAGCTTGGCTCGAGCTCAACTCGTAATATATTTATTTCAAGCTCGTTAATAAGCTTGCTATTGAGCTCGTTAATAAGCTCGCCTATGATACAAATGCATAACGTTTTATATATGTTTTATATTTAAAATATCGTAATGTCGTTTAGGCTCTTTTAAGCTCATGAGCCCAATCGAGCTTTGTATGTAAAGCTCAAGCTCAGGCTCGGCTCGACTAATAAATGAGATGCAACTCAGGCTCATATTGTATAACTTAAACCCATCAAACAATGACATATATATTGAGTTAAATGATCATTTCAAACTTATGACAAGGTTTGACTTCAAAAGTCAAACACAATATATATCAAATAACAAAGCAATGCAACAGTAACAAACTGATTCGAAAACTTACGACATCATTTCGTTGAATCCGAAAACTCGAAACAAGGGCGGAAGCAAGACGAACACAGCGATCACGAGTCTGTTGCCACGTGAACTTGACATGATCACCATAAACAACTGATAAGCGATCTCTGTACACAACAGCTGATCGTTCTAAGAAGCTTATTGGCGAAAGTGGTACGTAGTTTGCCTCGCAACGAATCGTACCTTCCATTTTTGGTTCTTCAAATATTTTGATGATAAAACTGATGGAGGGTTTTTTGGATGAGGGATAATTTGTTTGTTTTTATTATTGAATGGGTGTGATTTTAACGTCTCATGAGACTGACGTGTAGGGTTTGGCAGCATGCAGATATAAATATTAAATAGTGTGTATTTATTAAAGGGATTGTCTAAGAGTTATTTCAAATAAATATTAAATAGTCAGATTTATTCTCAACTTTCTTTTAAATTAGAAAATATAATTAATACATATTAATTCATCTTCTAATTTATTATAATTAATTTTGATTTCGTAGTTAATAATCGTAAAGTTTCTTTATTTAACCATTTAAACTAGTGTTCGGAACCACTTGTTAGGCAAATCTCATATTAAAAGGGTGATAATCATGCGCCTTTTGATTATTCAGCATGATACGATCGCAGCGGTTTATGCGACAAACTGATGCGCATATTGTCCGCGATAATCAAAAGGTGATATATGAATTATTATATTAAAATGTTATGATTGGTCAATAGAATGTCATTATTCTTCAAAAAAAATAAAAAAATAATAATAATAAAAATAAGAAAATGTCAATTTTTAGAACCAGATTGGATCAAATCGACTGGAATTGAACTATGTGGTCCTGTTTTGTTCTTCATATGTTAATAGTCATTAAAAATGTGAAGAAAAAAAGTCAAATCACACCTTTCTTTGTCCAACAGTTTGTCATACCATCTATCTACGCTATTTATAAAGTACTAGTTGTTCGCGTGTTGCGATTACGGGTATTTTAAAATAACTTTTTTCGGCAAATTATATATTTTAGTTTATTATGTTTTTTCTGATAAATTTATGGATATTAATAATTTCGTTTAGCGTATTTATTTCCTTAACTGTGTGATATTTTTCATTGTACAATTATGATAATTAATATTAGATGTGTCGATATATATATAACGTGGCCGTTTGGCGCTTGTCTTTCTTTTAGCTCGTTAGTTTCGAGTATGGGATCATATTTTGGACTTTTTAAAGCGATTAAGTATAACGTAAGCCGTTTGATTAGTTCTTGGTTAAATGCTTGAATATTTGTGTAATGTGTTTCGTTATTTGTATTATGACGTTTAATCGAGAATTGTTTTTAATTTGGTTGTCTGATATCTTAATAATTTGCTTTTTATGTAAAAGTATTCTAAATTTTAATAACCGCATTAATTATATTTATTGACAAATTATTTAATTACCTACATCGAATATATTAATGACATTAAAGTAGTGTAGATTATGGTTTTAGTAACACTTGTGTTTTGTCTTTTAAATGTGTACATTAAAGTAGTATACATTATGTTTCTTGTCTTGTAAACTCTTAGATTTCTTTAATAAGCAAGCTGATTTTTACTATTTTTATTTAAAAAAGCATAAATGCTTTATAAGATAGTATGAAACACCATCTTTTTCCAATTTTTTAAGACTTATATATATAAATTTTTGGCAATTACAATTACTTAAGCTATATGTACAATTAATTTATGTATATACACCTACACATATTAACCGGTTAACTTTTATAATTAATGTCATATTTAAAAACCTGTTTTGATAAAGAATATTTATACTACTTATATTTTTTAAGATGTAATTAATGTGTTTTTTAAGCATTACAATTTTAATGCATAATGTACACAATATATAGCTTTTGCTAATTTATCTTTCACAACATTTTAATGCTTCATTTATTATTTATTTTTTGAATTAATTTAGTTTTAATGCAAAATGCACATATAAATGAATATGATTTTAAATGCATGCAAAACTACAAAGTTAAAAGCTATTATTATATCGTAAGAGTGTTTGAGACAAATCTAAATTAACCACAAAAGTAATTATTCAAACATTTTCATAAATATATACTTTCTGAGGTGTATACATTATAAGACTCTTTTATTTTTATCTTCTCATATAGAATGAGTGTAATAAACAATATTAATGATACAAACGTGTTCAAAATATATTTTATTTACTTATTATGAGTTGTTGATTATATAGTTTTTATATGAATTAGTTTGATATTATCCATCACTTTTTTAAGTTACTCAAATTCATTATGTTTCTTTATCGCTAAAGTTATTGTAAGAGAAAACATAAAATTGAAAACATTTTTGCCGAAAATTTTATTACTTGATATCCGCTGTCGCAACGCGTGAGTACCCTACTATAATATTCTAAAGAGTTGAAATATGCGACATGAAACTTTTGGCATCCGCAAATTTATCGTCACATAAAATATTTCATATTATAAAGCATGGTTCATTGAAAATTTTTATTTCAGGGTACCCGTCGCCCCTGCTAGTAATTAATAAAACACAATGTACAAAGTATAAATAAATTAAAATTCTAAACAGTGGCTTCCTAAAGTTTTAAGGACATTAAATAAATGCTTTTTAATAATACTCCTCCGTCTCAAAATTATATCCTTTTGATTTTTTTGGTCTTTATTTTACAACTTTGACTTTACGTATTTTGTTTGTGTTATATAATATTTGATGCAAAATATGATAATATACTTAATAGATTGGGTTTTAATGTATTTTCATTTGGTATAATTTTTATCAACTGTTGTATAACATAAACAAAAATATTTAAGGTCAAAGTTGAAAAAGAAAGACCGAAAAAATCAAATAGGGACTATAATTTTAAGACGGAGGTAGTACCAAATAGAGTATAACCAAAAACAAAAAAATAACAAATTCATAAGTCTAGAGGGTTCTTATGCCTCAAAAATAACAATGCAAAATACATTGGTTTTTTTATGGCCTTATATAAGATATCATCATCTATCTTAGAACTTCAATAATTTACCATGCCTGCATTTTTTTTATTTTTTATTTGTCATATGTAAAGTAATTGTCACCAGAAATAAATACAAATAGAAAACATTGTTCGTAAAAATTTCAATCATAGAGTACTTGTCGCAGCAACGCATGGATATAGATGTATTCTCTTTCTAATTAAATGTTAAGATTTTTTTGACGATTCAAACTTTCGAAGGCCTAAAGAAAAATTCAAATATAAGGCCTTTTAAATAAAACATTTTCTTTTTGCTTAAAGTTAGCTTGTACATTTGTTAGAATATCAAACTTCCAAACAAAAAACACAACGAAATCCTAAAAGTTGACGGTACAAAAAAATCATAACATAAAAAAGAGGAAATCAAACTTTGGTCTTATGATAATCAATAAGTATCGCTAAAGATCTGAAGCAACACGAATTAGGCTAGTTCGTGTTTTATAGTATATGTTTTAACCGAACAAATAAACTAATATGAATAGTTTAACAAATGGACACTAGTGTTCATGTTTTTTTTTTTTTTGAATAATAGCTTATTCATTTTTTATTATTATTATTATTATTATTATTATTATTATTTTTTGAATAGCTTATTCAGATTCGCTCATTAAGATACTATTTATAAGTAATTCATGAAATGTTTAATTTTTTAAGCAATATTGACAAAAATTCATTAAAACTTGTAACACTAAATGAGCTTAATTTTCCGTTTTGAAATAATAAAAGGATGGACCTATTCGTTTTTCTTAAACCCAAATAAGGACTTAGTTGTATGGAACTATTTTTTTTTAGAAAGGCAACAACTTTTATAGAACTCAAAGAAAGAAAAAAAATATAATACAAAATATCCCTCCTCAATAAATAAGTTAATTAAAAGAGGAAAAGGAGCCAAAAGAAACAAACTAAATAATAATGCTAACGATACGTATACACCACGATTGGGGACTAAATGATAATAACTAATCAAATATCCTTAATGTTTTAGCAGTTCTAATAAGAAAGACTCCCATTCATAACACCATAACACGCCCACGCCGCCACATCGCCTTTAACATTTAACATTAACATCCCAAAAACATCCACAACCATAACATCCCAATAACACCATAACACCAATAACATTTCATATTTTCATTTTCAACCTCTAAACTAAAACAAACACTTAGTTTATTACTACTTTTACTTTTATATATATTAAAAAAAAAAAAAAAAAAAAATCCAGATCCTATCTTCCTCATTCTCTCTCCCCATCGCCCATCACTCCACCACGCCCACCATCATCACACCCGCTCCTCATCACACCGCTCCTCCATCACAAAGACCACGCCCACCATCATCACAATGAGGGCTACTTTTTTAAGATTTTCAAATGTTTTTTTTTTTTTTTTTTCGCCCTTAACGGGCGCCAAGTAGCCAACGCAGACTCCAACGCCGTTATTTCTCATCGTCTCCAACGGATAACGCCCAACGGCAAGCACGAAGCCCTTAATCGGCGCAGTAGCCAACGCCGCACTCCAACGCCGTTATTTCTCATCGCCTCAACGGATAACGCCCAACGGCGTTAATGAAGCCCTTAATCCAAGTTATGGCGACGAATGGGAGTGCTCTAACTCGGGGCTTTTATACATCAAAATTTCAAGATGATATTCAAGAAAATATATGACCGACTACATATTAAGTTGAGGGCTTTAAATATTTGAAGGCTTAAAACGACGACTTTAATAGCTTTATTCTTAAGTCAACACTAAACATCACAAATTTGTATAAATAACTAATGAGAGACGTCGGGGTATGAAATTATTAGTTTATATTTCATTTTTATAGTTTATAAATGACACTCATGTATTTCATGTTTAGTTATTTTTTTCCAGTAACATAATTTTTTATTCACAGTTTATATACGACAGTTTTTTTTTTACAAATACAGAGAATCAACGTAAACAACTTAACTCATACAAAAGTACAGACTCATTAAGAGTCATCTGGGCTACGCTCGGCCAAATGGTTTCCTGATTTAGCTTAAATAATTCGATCAACTAGTTTACGCTTCAAAGCTGACAACATGATCAATGTATTGTTGACATGTATATTTTAACCTTTTTTTGAACATAGCATATAATATTTTCTAAGACCATGATTATTGGTTGCTTAAAGGATATTAAAATAATACAAATACTTTATATTATGAGTAATGCTAGATCCAATCAAAAATTCATACAAAAATCAACTTCATCGACGCACAACGCCGATTTATTTAATAGAGAGAGAGAGAGAGAGAAACGAAATAACGCACTAATCGTCACCGACACGCCGCCAGTGAATTTTTGTGAACTCTTTGAATGAGTCTAGATTTTCATATGTTATAGAAAGAGAAACAACCAATATGGTTGTTTGGTGACTTCTGAATTTTGAGCCAACTTCGCCATATGTCACGCTATAAGTGAACCAAAGTAGGGTTTTTTTTTTTTTTTTTTTTAACTAATTAAATTAAATATAAAAATAATAAATTAATAATATTATATGTCATGTTGGGTTGTTGATAAATAGTAAAAAAAAAAAAATATATATATATCCATTTAAAGATTCTAAATTGCATATATATATCATTTACTTGCATACAAATAATCGTAATACGCGCATAAAAACTCAGATCAAAGATATATATGTAATATTTTTACCTTTTGAGGGATGTAAATGCAATTCCCTCAAAAAGTTAAGATTGGTTGTATGTATAAATTATAAAAAGGAAAGAATAAAAAATAATATTTTGATAAAATATTAATTTTTTGTGTATTAAGAAGCTCTGAATCTGACTCGCACATCTGAATCTGAATCTGAGGCGGAAATATTTGAATGTGAATCAAATAATATTGTTTTTTCCCCCCTTAAGAAAACGTCTGAATGTTTATTAGTTCAACTAGAGGCATTATGTGACACACGGTAAATTTCCACCAAAATTTAACTGATAATTAGTAATTTATTATTACTAAGCATAAGTCATTTAAGCACGCATAAGCTTTACCTGATCATTTGAGTAGTTAACTCGCATATGCATCACTGTTGCATTCATATCATTTTGTGAATATTTCATTTTGTCTTATGATTTAAATTGTAAGACGAGGGTTATCTCGTTTACCCTAGTGGCCGACATCGCACGCGCATCGACACTGGGATAAAGACTTGATAAAACAAATGACAAACGTTCGTGATAAGGAATATTACAAAGATAAAAATATTCCCGATACGTAACCATAAAATACTACGTTATAAAAGTTATCAGCAATGATACTACGGTCACAATATAGATTTCAAGTGACACGAAAATAATTAATACACTTGCACTTAAACAATAACCCTTGTAAGCCTCAAACACAACTAAAATATAAGTGTAACACAAGTACATGTACACAAATAAAACCTAAGTATAAATTACTTACATATACAAGTGTTTACTTATATCTTTCTTTAGATAAAACCTTTATGAAATAAAAGAAATGAGATAATATCTCTTGTCTTTCTCTCCCACTCACGACAAAAAGGAAACCAAAATCAGAAAATGAAAAGATATCCAAGATCTTCTTCAACCTCCCTCTACCCCTATGCCTCATCTAGGTCGAATCTCCCAAAAGGCACTACAACAAAAGTGGCTTTTTAGGACCCTTTGTGTGGGACGGTATGATAATGGAGTCCTAAAAAACTGTTTAATAGGACATATGAGCGATTAGGGTCCTTTTTAAATATTTGCTACTTAGGCGTTGTCCTAAAAAGGTATATAATAGGATGGTCGATGATTTGGGGTCCTATTATCATATAACTTAATATGACACTTAAAATATGGATCCTAATAAACTACCTTTATAAGACGTTTATTCATTATGGTTGTATTATAATAAACCATAATAGGACACTGAGTTTTGAGTCATAAGACATCGCTTAGTTAAACCCTTATTCACAAAAAGTTTTATTATAGCAAAATTTAATAGGACCTTTGACACGTGGGTATTATAACGTTAACCTTTATAGGACGCTTATGTACAATGGTTTTATAACATCATTTTTAAAACGATTATTTGCAAAAGTTTTATTAT
This sequence comes from Chrysanthemum lavandulifolium, assembly GCA_022545495.1. Lineage (NCBI taxonomy): Eukaryota > Viridiplantae > Streptophyta > Magnoliopsida > Asterales > Asteraceae > Chrysanthemum > Chrysanthemum lavandulifolium. The sequence continues at coordinate 236,704,706 of CM040245.1, read as the reverse complement.
AACAAAACTTAATAGGACCTTTAAAGGATGCATATTAATTATGGTTTTATTACAATACACCATAATAGGACACTTGATATATAAGTCATAAAACATTAATTATTTAAACGCTTATTCGCAAACGTATTATTAAAACATAACTTAATATGACAGTTGACACTGGGTCCCATAGATTGATACACCATCATAAGACACTTGATATTTGAGTCATAAAACATCGGTTTTATGGAACACTTATTCGCAAACGTTTTTTTATAAGAAAATTGAATAGGACCTTTGACAATAGCGTCTTATAACGTTAACCTTTATATAACGCTTATTCATAATGGTTTGTTTATGATACACCACAATATGGCACATCTTTTTAGAGTCGTAAAACATCCGCTTTTATAACGCTTATTCGCTTTTATAGAACGCTTAATTGCAAAAGTTTTATTTGAACAAAATTAACAGGACCCTTGACAACCGTGGTCTTTTAACATTAACCTTTATAGTACGCTTATTTGTTGTGGTTTTATTATCCTACGCCATAATAGAACACTCCTTTATTTGAGTCATAAAACATCGCTTTTTAGAACGCTTATTTACAAAAGTTTTATTTAAACATTAGTTAGTATGACACTTGATACTTGGGTATCAAAACTTGATACACCATAATAGGACACTTGATATTTGAGTCGTAAAGATCGCTTTTATGAAACGCTTATTCACAAAAGTTTTATTTAAACATTAGTTTTATGCCATGTAGGATTTCCACTAAATCCTTATTATAATAATACTTCCCTATTATTTTTCCCCAATTATAAACCCTAAATAAATAAAACATAAAATGTCTTCTCCTCAATAGAAGTAATCGCCACCACCACCAACACATTGTGAACACCCGAATTAGGCGGACATCATGACAATTGATTTCCCTTTAAGGCGTTTTCTTGGATGTGGTTGCGTAGTGATAACCATTTGAAGCTCAAAATCATCACCTATGTCAAGTCGTGAAGATGAGTTAAGCTCAAAATCATCTTGGGTGATTACTTTCCACCTAATTGGAAATTCAAAGGATTAACAAAGTCGAAGCCAAAAGTCAAAAGGCAAGAAGTCAAAAGGCAAAATGTTGAACAAGTTGAACAAGTTCCTAGTAAAGGATACAAGTGTTAGGTCTTGCTAACAATGTTACTTGGGATGCAATAAAAAGAAGACATTTGGAGTCAAAAACCATCGGGATAATGTGTTATCTGTCTTTGTGTTGTTATATGTCTCAATATTTTGGAAGTTATGTATGGGTTATCCGTCTTTGTATTGTCCTTATCTATCAATGATAATGGTTAATTTGGTGCATTATTGTCTGCACTATACTAAGCCGTAATTGCACTCACAAAATAAACTAGGCTTGATTAAAAAACAAAATGACCGAGTGCAGGCATCTCGGTCCTAATGGGGTGATTAGCGACCAAATTAAAGCAACAAGATAAGATCTTGAATCCCAATTAAGCTCGAATTCTCTAGTCAAGAGTACAAGCTACTAAAGGAAACAAAAATCAAGAGAAACAACAGTGAATAAGCGTAAATTAAGCTCTTAATATGGGCATTTGAGCCAAACGGTGATAAGCCATATTGACCCGTTTGACCCATTTGAGCCAAACACCCTTAAGCATGGTTGTATAAGAAAGAGTTATACAAACAAGAATGAGGATTGTCATTGATTCTTAACAACTAATTTTACATAAAACAGGGACTATTATTATTTAGCTAATTGAAATCATTAAGCTTCTTCAATCTGGATCTTCTTCATCGGCAATAACTAAGTCATTGTTGTCCACAACGGTTCCATCGAAACCACCTCTAACCAATTCAATATCCATTGTTTCGTCATGTTGAGGACACATAAATGAGTCACCCCGCAAATGTGTTTCCACGTCATCAAGACTTGTTTGTTCATCCATGTCATAAACATGCCCGGGCGTTGTCTTGATCACAACTTGCCATCCTTTGTCAACACTATCTCGCAACGTAAAATACTTGATGTGCTTGAGAAGCTAGTATAAAAGGCTAGTTATGAGCCTTCAATCCTTCAAAATTCAATAGAGTAAACCCGTTGTCATCTTATTTTTCCTTGAACCATTCGAAATCCAATCACAATCGAACAAAACTACTTTCTTGTCAATACCATACTCCAACTCGCTTATATCATTCAAAACCCGTAGTAAGTTACATCTCCGCGATAGGATTGTTATCTCGTAGCACTCGAGTAACTGCTTGTCATGGCCTCAAGATTAACCCCACTATTCTCGTGTTTTCCTATTATGTTCTACATCTTTTGTGTGAAATCGAAACCATTTATGATAAATCCATTATATTTTTCACAAACTCGGATGGACCACTTGCCAAGCACCTTAGACTTTCTCGTGATTCTCGCGATCCCTCTAGCATGTAGCTCCTCAACCCGAAATAAGGCAAGATGTGTTAATTGTTTTGTTATTAGTAGGTCGAAAATGCTATGTCATTATAATTATTTTTCAAAAGTAATAAACATGCGTATATGCCTTACATGATCTTGAAACCACGACTCAAAAGTCTCACTATGTAAACGTTGAATGTCACGCTTACGCTTTCTCCGATTTTGATGATGAACCAACGCCGATGTTCACCGCAGTGTTAACAGATGATAATGATGATAACAACGACAACTATTAATCGTATAATATAATTTATGAAACTCACAACTAATATATTTACTTACGCTCGAAATTCATCAACTTCACTACAATTGAACAACACATATGAATGTGCTTTAGCCAAAATGTCAAGTTCCATCATTTCTACCTTTGTAGCACCAATCGGTCGACCCGCCATAGAAAAGATAGGTAAAACATCCTCATAACCATCGTCATCATTATTTCGACTTGTCTTATTATGTACGGTCTCAACATCACCGGATAAGTACAATGAACAAAACGACACACACTCTTCGCCTAGATATCCTTCGCAATGGAACCCTCCGGTTATTCTGCTTTCGACGTAAGATTTTAATGTAGCTAAACACCGAGATATCAAAACCAATAATTTTAGATTCAATAATATTTGTTAATAAAGGTATTTACTATAATAGTAATGTGCACCTCTCGATTGGATACATCCAACGGTAATGAACCGTCCTCCTAATCGGCCTCTCAAGCAAGATGAACCGAAGATGAACCATGACATCAAAGAATGATGGCGGAAAAATCCTTTCTAAATCACAAAGTATTTTTCCAATCTCGGTTTCCATTTGAACCAAATCATTTGGATTAAGAAACTTTGCGCATAATTGTTTATAGTAACGACATAGCTTCATCACAAAGATAGCGCACGTGCTTAGGCAACACATTTCGCAAGGCAATGGGAAGCAATCACGTGCATCAAAATATGGCAATCATGACTTTTAAGTCCAAATAGTTTTGAGGTTTTAACTCACGCATCTTGATATATTAGTCGCATAACCATCCGAACTTTCACCTTCTTAAGCACACGACAAAAATATCTTTCTTTTTATCCATTGAGAAACAAGCGTGTGGCAAATAAACTTTGTTGTTATCTTGAACTATAGGATGAATTTCGTGTCTAATGCCCATTTCTTGTAAATCTAGGCGTGCTTTTATATGATCCTTGGTCTTCCCATCTAGATTCATTAGCGCCCAAAGACACCATCACAAACATTCTTCTCAATATGCATTACATCTAGATTATGGCGTAGCAAGTTATCTTTCCAAGACGGTAACTCAAAAAATACTTTTCTTCTTCCAATTAAAAGGTAACTGGGTTGCTCTTCACAAGTTTTCCAAATTTAACTTCAAAACCATCTAACTCATCAAGTACTTCTTGTCCTGTTAAGCCAATGGGTTGCTGTCTCGTTCTTCTTCGTGCCATCAAAAGAGTTTGTATCTCTTCTAAAAGCATGATCGAGAGGCAAATATCGACGATGTCCCATAAAACATTGTTTTTGCCATGACTCAAGCGTGTTGATTTTGTATGTTTATGGCGGTTAGGACATGCAAGTTTACCTTGGTGCTCCATCCGTATAAATTTGCATAAGCAGAAAGTCACCGATCGTCCATAACAAACAAGCACGCATCCGAAAGTTACTTTTTGTTGATGCATCATAAGTGTCTACTCCTTTACGATCCCACAACTCCTTTAGCTCAAGAACTAACGGTTCCATATAGACATCTATATTATTCCCGTGAGCGGATGGTCCGTATAAGTAACGTTAGAAAGAAATAAGGTTTCGCATGCACATCCAAGGAGGTAGATTATATGGCGCCAAAACAACAGCCATGTACTATGAGAAACACTCATTGTTCCAAAAGGGTTAAACCCATCACCGCTAAACCAAGCCCCGACATTACGAGATTCTTTGGCAAACTTATCATACTTAAAATCAAATGCTTTCCATGACGGGAATCTGCAGGATGTCTCAAGTAACCATCTTTCGTGCGACTCTCTTCATGCCATCTCATGGAGGCGGTACATTTTAGATGACATAAATAACATTTGCAATCGTGGTAAGAGCGAAAAATGACGCAACACCTTTGCTCCAATCTTCTTACGTGTATCACCGTGGTTGACTCATCCGCACAATCATCTTCACTTGCTTTATACCTTGACGTATGGCATATATCACATTCTGTTTTATTAATGTTTTCTTTCCAAGACAACATACAATCATTAGGACATGCATCAATTTTATCATAACTAAGTCCTAACTCTCGAATTATCTTCCTTAGTTCATACAATGACTTTGGTATAGAAGCATCGGGAAGGCTTCCTCATTGTATCTAGCATCTTGTGAAACCATTATCACTACATTTCCCAACACACTTACCATGAAATAGTCTAATGATAAAAGAAAGAATTGATAACTTACACCCGTGATATAGTGGTTTCTTTGCTCTCCCAACACTTTCTAAAATTTTTTCGCCTTTAGGTTTGGCATACTCATACTTTCGGTTTGGTTCCCATGTCATCGGTTAGTGTGTCATCACCAAACCGATGGAAGGCATCATTCACCAACCCTTGCATGTCATCTTCAAGATCCAATATTGGAGCATCACTTGATTTGGAACCGAAGGTGAAATTGTATAACCTTTCATAAACCCGACACATAACAGATGTGTTGTAGCCTCCGTCCGATCTACCCATATCCGACACACAATCAATACATGGATATGAAATCATTCATTTTACCCTCATTATAGAATATATGATCAAGAAAGTCGTCAAGACCTTTTTATATTCAATGGTAAATCTAGGTAAAGACATCCAACTCGTATCCATCTTAAACCTAATTCAATTAACCACAAAACCACATATAATTTCAACAAAAGAAAGGGAGCCTAATTCAATTAACCACATATGTTGTTTCATAAAAATTTAGCAAAAACGATTAGGGTTTCATTTATGAGGTATTACCGTTCTTGATGATGGTGGTGATTCTCATTGGCAATTTTGGATGGTGGAATGATGTGGATTTGGATCTTAAAATTAGAAATACTTTTACAATTTATTTTAAGCTATTTCTTAATTAATTGCCTAATTATTACTTCAAATCTAGATAAACTAATTTATATCTAAAAATTAGAAATTAAAAGTCAAAATTGCAAAAGTAATTAGGCGTATCATGACAATTGATTTCCCTTTAATGCGTTTTCTTGGATGCGCTGAGTATTATAATGTAAGTTTTCTTGGATGCGTTGATATTAGTGATGTTTGTTGTTTGTACCATATAGGTTCAAAATGTAAGACATTTTCTTGGCTAGATCCCGAGTTGCCTAATGACTATTACAAACAAGAGGTTTTAATTTGATTCAAAAGGAAAACGTTTGAAAGAAGACAAGTATGGAAAAATAAGAGATTTGGAAAGGAGATTGAGTATCAAAAATAAACTATGGAGAAGGAAATGTTTCACAGAATTGGAGTTGAAAGAAAGCAAGTCTAGTGTGGTTTTTTTTAAGAAAATTGTTGTTGTTTTGTGTTTCGTTATTGCTGTTATGTTGTCAAAAATTGTGTAATGAAATGCTTGTTATGTAGGTTTGATGTAATGACCTTTTGTTTAATGAAATGCTTGTTATGGGATATATGTGTGGATGCATTTACAGTTGTTGATGTTTGCTGAGATAGTAATGGATGCATTTACAGTTGTTATCAAAGAAGTTGAAGCTAAATGGGAATTGAAGTTGCAGAGAATGAGTAGTTAATAGCATGTTATGATAGTCATACTGCTACTACTTTGCAATTGTTTCGATAGTATTAGCTTGTATTAGAATATAGACTAGAATGCCTTGTTCCTAGCATTTCAAGATCTAAATGAGTATTATTTTGTTGCGTAGTGATAACCATTTGAAGCGCAAAATCATCACCTATGTCAAGTCGTGAAGATGAGTTAAGCTCAAAATCATCTTGGTGACACTTTCCACCTAATTGAAATTCAAAGGATTAACAAAATCATATTAAGCTCTTAATATGGGCATTTGAGCTAAAAATGATAAGCCATATTGACCCGCTTGACCAATTTGAGCCAAACACCCTTAAGCGTATGTCATACCCCAAATTACTGCTTTTGCAATGAATGGAATTCGGGATCGACCGTCATAGCATCACAATCACGTTATATTGAACGACCTAAAGTGTCATTTGAAAAGAACATCGCTTGATTTAATAAAACAATCGAGTTTACAAAGTATAGGTCCCAAAAGTTTATAAAGTTTATGGAAATATAAATATATTACAAGTCCAAACGATGGTTTTGAAAGAAAGTGCCATAATGTACAATGATGTAAGTCGACGCCACGACCGAAAAGGGGTTCCTTAACCATGCCATGATGAGTATGCCTTAGTTACCCGAAAATACATTGCTAAACGGTCAACAATAATGTTGGTGAGAAATCATAGGTTTGGTAAATGTTTTATACGACTACGCAAGTATAGATCGTATGACAATCATGTCACATAAAATGTTATGTGTATGACAATCATGTCACATAAAATGTTCTTGGTATGACAATCATGTCACATAAAATGTTACAATTGCTTAAGCGCATGATACCGAAGCTTCGATCGATGTTCGCCCCAACAGAGTGTCTTGCCAAACAACTCTAATAATGTTTATGAATGAAATGCATCCGTATGACTAGTTGGGATTCACCAACCCGGATGGAGGCGCCACCTCGATAGATCTATCCACCACACACGCTTCTAGGAAATTAACGGCTCATGCATATGAAATGGGGACATTTAACCGGCAACGTGGTAACTTAAGCAATGTAAATGAATTTAACATACTTGGTATCGTAATAAAATGTTGTGCAATGTATTCTCCCCGTAGGTTTGAAATAAGTAAAACTTGAATAAATCGGGCTATGAAAACTCACTTGATAAACCGGTATGATGACAAGAGTGAGTACATCGAGGTATAGCGTGATACTTTAACTGGACCTATTACGAATGATATGATATGTAATGAGTTATGATGTAATGTTATGCATGCATTTCGTATGTTATTTATACCATTCATGAGTTTTGAAAATAATACTTATCGTCGAAAAATACTCTTTTGACGCCTTGACCATTCTTAAATCACTTTACAAGTATTTACGTCAAAATGTCATCCTACTATAGTTTCGTAATGATTTATCGTGAAATTTTAACTTTTCGTAAGTAAAATAATGTAGTCGGAAATTTCATGAAAGTGACAAAATGGCTTCAAAAGCTAGTCGTAAAATGGTGTACGTCGAACGTTAGGAAACGAACTCGACGGTTTTGGAAAGCTTGTATCAAAATCTAGAAGTTTTAGTACATGAGTTTTCGTCATAGAGGTCTCGAACATAAAGATAATAGAGGTTAAATATGGTGATTTTGTCCAAATGTTGTGTAAAAAGTGAGTTTCGCAAAGTTTAAGCAACAGAATAATTTATTACAACTCCGCTATTCAAACGGTTAGTCATTTTGAAAATATGCTTGGTGATCTCGATTTTATTAGAAGACATTTCGTTACAAAAGTTCCACATCAACGTTAAAACAACCTTCAATATGGTCGTTTTAGTTACCGTAACACTTGTCTCGTATAAATAATATAGTTTTTCTAAAAATATAGTTACGGCAATTTTATGAAAACGTGTATATCTTAGTCGTTTCAAACCGCTTTCACGACATCGTCCTTAGCTTCGTATCAAAGTATACTAATATATTTTTGATAAGTCGAAATAATTTATGAAGCTTAGGACTCGCTTTTGACTCGTACAAAACCAAAAATAACTTGTTGAAATTTCGTAAAATATATATTTCGTCGTCAAACTTGAAAAATTCATAACTTCTTCATTATAACTCCGCTTTAATCCGCTCAAGCGCCACGGATTCGCTTTTAAAGTATATTTTCTAAATATCTAGGCCAAAAACTCATGTCTACTGTCGGATTTTCCAGAAAAACAAAACAAGATCAGAACACTTATTTATACTTGTCGAAAATAGTTTTCTCGTACTAAACCTATTCCAATCCTTCAAAACAACTCCAAAGCTATTCTAATCCTACCATACACCTTCTTAGGGTGTCATGGGTTCCTAAACATCATCAAGACCAATATATACCAAGGAATAATTATAGGATGACTTTATATATATAAAACTCTAAAAATCAATGAATAAATGGTATAAATAAACACAAGTCTTGCATGCTTGCACAAAATATGAAGAAATAAATATGAAATGAAAATAAAAGATGAAAAATGAAAGTAATATGCTTACAAGCTACTATGATGAGGTGATTAGAACAAGGATTAACCTAAACACCCTAGGTTTTTATTTCAAAACCTTAATAAGAGTGTAATCTAGATTGTTTTAAACTTGATCTTGAAAAATTTTATGAATTCCTTGCTACACCTTTATGAAGGCCGGTTCTTGAGAGAATGAAACAAGAGAGAAGAAAATTTTTTCTAGCTTTGCATTATTGTTGAATGAAATAAGTGTATGTATGTTGAGTATAGATTTATACTTGTAAGAAACATGTTTTTACCAACTCATTTAATGCACCCCTATGGTTGCCGGTTTTAGGGGATGATTTTCAACAAAATATCTTTTTTTTTTTTTTCTTTTATATATAATGTGTAATTGTTTAAAAAAATGTAAGTAACATATGTAGTTAATAATAACTTGTAAGGTAAATGGTAGCTTTTAGGTAAAAGTAACTTTGAATAGATCAAAGTAGAGTAAAATAAGGTCATAAAAATTGTAAAAATACATTCCTTGTAAGATTTGAGTGATATAATAATTATCGTGTAGTTTTTAAGAAAAACGTCGTAATAATATAAATTTAACGATTTATGTACAGAATAAATTTAGAACACTAGGTAAACTCAAAATATAGTTTTTATAAACTAAATGTAAGTATAAAAATATATTGGGATCATTTTTGGAAGTATCGGATTAAATGTTCAAAATATAACTTACGCGATAACGTTTCTTTAATATAAAATTTACGCGTTTAAGGTGAAATGCAAAATCATGAATGAACTATCATGATGCAAATGATGCTAATGAAATGTAGACTAAACTTAGTCCATATAAAATGTTCGTGATGATATGATCATGAATTCGCCGCTAAACGATAAAGGTTACGCGAATTTGGAACACGCAAAACTAGTTTACGATAAATGTTGAAATGGTGAAGCATGAATTGTTTTGAGAAATGACCGAAATTGCGAGTTGTCACATTCGCCCATCAAAAGGAATTCGATCCCGAATTGAGTTCGTGTTGGTCTATCGAATTTTGAGTTTGTGATGAATAACGAGGAAAGAAGGTATGGAGAAGTGTCGTTACGGTTATCGATGATTGCAGCGTCTAAAACATCATAGTAAGGAAAATATCGGTGAATCTCTCATAAGTAACACTTTGAATTGGAACATATGAACATTTTGCTTGCACTAAGATTTATAATTAATCGCTCCCAACATAACATGATCCTCCGCATTAAACATAGTTAGCTAGGCTATGTATAATTAAGGAACGATGATGTGACGTTCGGTTTAGTTGTTATAACTCTCGATGCTTACAAGGATTTAAACCATGTCGTTAAAATGATCGATAAAGTAAAAAGAAGTGAAATTCTCGTAAGTAATAACAAATCGGAAAGAAAATAAGTAAGATAGATGAGAATATTTTACAACGAGTGGTTTAGCAAAAGTAGTACATCTTTAAGTTATTAAGTTTCGGATACGATGAAGGACATAAACTTAGTACGACATAGTGCATAAGGAAAAAAAATAAGACTGTTAGTTTCCGAACTTCTTCAGTCCTCCGTGTTGTTGAAATCCTTTTGAGCTTCTCCTCCTTCTAACATGTATGCTTTCTCAAGAGCACCTTCAACTTGTTGATCTTGGTTTTAGGGACATTGGCTCGATAGTGTCCTTGCTCCCCACATTCGAAACATGTCATTATAGTTTTACCTCTACAATCTCACAGCGAGGTGTCCTAATTTTTGGCATGGCGGCACTTGGCAAGGTGGCAAGGACCAGTGATGGAAATTACATTGATTACATAATGGGTGTGTTCAAAGATAACCTCTACCTTCTCTAGGTGCAGCAACATAAACCATAGCGACTTCTTGCCTTCTATTCGTTGTTGATGATGGTTAGTGTCACGGTTTTGGTTGTTGTTATTATAACCTCTTTGGTCATTTTCCATTTTCTTTGTTGTTGTTGATTTGGTTATTGTTGTAGTTGGTGCGGTTGTTATTGTTGTTGATGGTGTGATTGTTGTTATTGTTGTGGTGGTTATTGTTGATAATGTTTTCCCCTTTCACAACTTGAGCCATGAGTATTTGAGTCATACGGGTAGATTCTTCAATTGTTTGTGGATCGAAAGAAGTTACATCTCCTTGGATATTTTGTGAAAGTCCTCCAATGAAATTTTCCAATAGTTTCTCATTGTCCGAAACCATAGCTGGACAAAGAACAGCCAACTCTTGAAACCTTTTGATGTAAGCAAGTCTCGCAGCTTCAAAGAAGATTATGGCCTCGGTAATAGCAGACATCGTCGCCGTTCTTTCCTTAGTGCCTCGGCTATACTATCATCTACATACCTTTGGATAGCAAATGGTGTAGTGCAGACTTTCTTGGCGCCATAACTCTTCAAAATAAAAGGAAAATGAGACGTAGTCAAATCCTATGTTAGAATAAGCGCTCTAAAGAGATGTGATAGAAGGTGATAAGTTTGAGGTTATTTTCAAAATGATCGACGGTTCGAAAAGATGGGTTATGAGGTGTTGTAAGTGCTTCAAATGTATAATGGTTTAGTGACTTAATGTGTGAATAAAGTGTAACTCGACATGTTAGTGGTGAAACAAAGAGTGAGAGTGACTTCGTCCTACTTAAAGGTTTATCTCGGCATTCGACGTTATCGGTGATGAATCAGTTGATGTTGAAATTTTGATGGGGAATAACAAGGCATTCTCGACATTAGAGTATGAGGAAATGATAATGGGATGGGTATTTAAGAGCATCCATGTGACAATCGATTTGAAATGAAAGTAAATAACTCGAAAATGTACGATAAATCGCATGCAAAGTGAACATGCACTTATGATGAAATGATGAGATGCTATGATGATGTAGTTATAGTCTAGGGTCAATGATGCAACCTAGTTCTCTATAATCAAGCTCGATGCCAACTGTCACACCCCAAATTATTGCTTTTGCGGTGGAATGGAATTCTCGGGATTGATTGTCATAGCATCACAATCACAGTTATATTGAACGACCTAAAGTGTCGTTTGAAAAGAACATCGTTTGATTTAATAAAACAATCGAGTTTACAAAGTATAGGTCCCAAAAGTTTATAAAGTTTGGAAATATAAATATATTACAAGTCCAAACGATGGTTTTGAAAGAAAGTGCCATAATGTACAATGATGTAAGTCGATCGCCGCGACTGAAAGTGGGTTCTTAACCATGCCATGATGAGTATGCCTTAGTTACTTGAAAATACATTGCTAAAACGGTCAACAATAATGTTGGTGAGAAATCATAGGTTTGGTAAATGTTTTATACGACTACGCAAGTATAGATCGTATGACAATCATGTCACATAAAATGTTACATGTATGACAATCATGTCACATAAAATGTTCTTGGTATGACAATCATGTCACATAAAATGTTACAATTGCTTAAGCGCATGATACCGAAGTCTCGACCGATGTTCGCCCAACAGAGTGTCTTGCCAAACAACTCTAATAATGTTTATGAATGAAATGCATCCGTATGACTAGTTGGGATTCACCAACCTGGATGGAGGCGCCACCTCGATAGATCTATCCACTCACACACGCTTCTAGGAAATTAACGGCTCATGCATATGAAATGGGACATTTAATCGGCAACGTGGTAACTTAAGCAATGTAAATGAATTTAACATACTTGGTATCGTAATAAAAATATTGTGCAATGTATTCTCCCCGTAGGTTTGAAATAAGTAAAACTTGAATAAATCGGGCTATGAAAACTCACTTGATAAACCGGTATGATGACAAGAGTGAGTACATCGAGGTATAGCGTGATACTTTAACTGGACCTATTACGAATGATATGATATGTAATGAGTTATGATGTAATGTTATGCATGCATTTCGTATGTTATTTATACCATTTGCGAGTTTTGAAAATAATACTTATCATCGAAAATACTCTTTGACGTCTTGACCATTCTTAAATCACTTTACAAGTATTTACGTCAAAATGTCATCCTACTATAGTTTCGTAATGATTTATCGTGAAATTTTAACTTTTCGTCGTAAAATAATGTAGTCGGAAATTTCATGAAAGTGACAAAAATGGCTTCGAAAAGCTAGTCGTAAAATGGTGTACGTCGAACGTTAGGAAACGAACTCGACGGTTTTGGAAAGCTTGTATCAAAATCTAGAAGTTTTAGTACATGAGTTTTCGTCATAGAGGTCTCGAACATAAAGATAATAGAGGTTAAATATGGTGATTTTGTCCAAATGTTGTGTAAAAAGTGAGTTTCGCAAAGTTTAAGCAACCGTAAATAATTTATTACAACTCCGCTTATTCAAACGGTTAGTCATTTTGAAAAATATGCTTGGTGATCTCGATTTTATTAGAAGACATTTCGTTACAAAAGTTCCACATCAACGTTAAAAATGACCTTCAATATGGTCGCTTTAGTTACCGTAACACTTGTCTCGTATAAATAATATAGTTTTTCTAAAAATATAGTTACGGCAATTTTATGAAAACGTGTATATCTTAGTCGTTTCAAACTGTTTTCACGTAATATACGCCCTTAGCTTCGTATCAAAGTATACTAATATATTTTTGATAAGTCGAAATAATTTATGAAGCTTAGGACTCGCTTTTGACTCGTACAAAACCAAAATAACTTGTTGAAATTTCGGAAAATATATATTTCGTCGTCAAACTAGAAAATTCATAACTTCTTCGTTATAACTCCGTTTTAATCCGTTCAAGCGGCCACGGATTCGTTTTAAAGTATATTTTCTAAATATCTAGGCCAAAAACTCATGTCTACTGTCGGATTTTCCAGAAAACAAAACAAGATCAGAACACTTATTTATACTTGTCGAAAATAGTTTTTCTCGTACTAAACCTATTCCAATCCCTTCAAAACAACTCCAAAGCTATTCTAATCCTACCATACACCTTCTTAGGGTGTCATGGGTTCCTAAACATCATCAAGACCAATATATACCAAGGGAATAATTATAGGATGACTTTATATATATAAAACTCTAAAAATCAATGAATAAATGGTATAAATAAACACAAGTCTTGCATGCTTGCACAAAATATGAAGAAATAAATATGAAATGAAAATAAAAGATGAAAATGAAAGTAATATGCTTACAAGCTACTATGATGAGGTGATTAGAACAAGGATTAACCTAAACACCCTAGGTTTTTATTTCAAAACCTTAATTAAGAGTGTAATCTAGATTGTTTTAAACTTGATCTTGAAAAATTTTATGAATTCCTTGCTACACCTTTATGAAGGCCGGTTCTTGAGAGAATGAAACAAGAGAGAAGAAAAATTTTTCTAGCTTTGCATTATTGTTGAATGAAATAAGTGTATGTATGTTGAGTATAGATTTATACTTGTAAGAAACATGTTTTTACCAACTCATTTAATGCAACCCCTATGGTTGCCGGTTTTAGGGGATGATTTTCAACAAAATATATATATATATTTTTTTCTTTTATATAATGTGTAATTGTTTAAAAAAAAATGTAAGTAACATATGTAGTTAATAATAACTTGTAAGGTAAATGGTAGCTTTTAGGTAAAAGTAACTTTGAATAGATCAAAGTAGAGTAAAATAAGGTCATAAAATTGTAAAATACATTCCTTGTAAGATTTGAGTGATATAATAATTATCGTGTAGTTTTTAAGAAAACGTCGTAATAATATAAATTTAACGATTTATGTACGTAATAAATTTAGAACACTAGGTAAACTCAAAATATAGTTTTATAAACTAAATGTAAGTATAAAAATATATTGGGATCATTTTGGAAGTATCGGATTAAATGTTCAAAATATAACTTACGCGATAACGTTTCTTTAATATAAAATTTACGCTTAAGGTGAAATGCAAAATCATGAATGAACTATCATGATGCAAATGATGCTAATGAAATGTAGACTAAACTTAGTCCATATGAAATGTTCGTGATGATATGATCATGAATTCGCCGCTAAACCATAAAGGTTACGAATTTGGAACACGCAAACCTAGTTTACGATAAATGTTGAAATGGTGAAGCATGAATTGTTTTGAGAAATGACACGAATTGCGAGTTGTCACATCCCAACATAACATGATCCCTCCAGAATTAAACATAGTTAGCTGGCTATGTATAATTAAGGAACGATGATGTGACGTTCGGTTTAGTTGTTATAACTCTCGATGCTTACAAGGATTAACCATGTCGTTTAAAATGATCGATAAAGTAAAAAGAAGTGAAATTTCTCGTAAGTAATAACAAATCGGAAAGAAAATAAGTAAGATATATGGAATATTTTACAACGTTGGTTTAGCAAAAGTAGTACATCTTTAAGTTATTAAGTTTCGGATACGATGAAAGACATAAACTTAGTACGACATAGTGCATAAGGAAAAAAAATAAGACTGTTAGTTTCCGAACTTCTTCAGTCCTCCGCGTTGTTGAAATCCTTTTGAGCTTCTCCTCCTTCTAACATGTATGCTTTCTCAAGAGCACCTTCAACTTGTTGATCTTGGTTTTGGGGACATTGGCTCCGATAGTGTCCTTGCTCCCCACATTCGAAACATGTCATTATAGTTTTACCTCTACAATCCCTGGCGAGGTGTCCTAATTTTTGGCACTGGCGGCACTTGGCAGGGCAAAGACCTGAGTGATGAAACTTACATCTAGTACATAGTGGGTGTGTTCCAGCATATCCTTTTCCTTTGCAGTCCTTAGCAAGGTGTCCCACTTTTTGACAGATAAAGCATATACCACACTGGACATCATGATGTGCGTGCATTGATGACATCGTGGTAAGTTTCCAGTATAAGTTCTTTCCTTTGTTGGTGCAGCAACATAAACCCTGGCGGCTTCTTGTCTCTATTATGTTGTTGGTGATGGTTAGTGTCACGGTTTTGGTGTTGTTTATTATAACCCTCTTTGGTCATTTCCCATTTTCTTTTGTTGTTGTTGTTTGGTTATTGTTGTAGTTGGGTGCGGTTGTTATTGTTGTTGATGGTGTGATTGTTGTTATTTGTTGTGGTGGTTATTGTTGATAATGTTTTTCCCTTTTCACAACTTGAGCCATGAGTATTTGAGTAAACGGGTAGATCTTCAATTGTTTGTGGATCGAAAGAAGTTACATCTCCTTGGATATTTTGTGAAAGTCCTCCAATGAAATTTTCCAATAGTTTCTCATTGTCCGAAACCATAGCTGGACAAAGAACAGTCAACTCTTGAAACCTTTTGATGTAAGCAAGTCTCGCAGTTTCAGCAGCAGTTGCGGCCTCGGTAATAGCAGCTACTGTTGCTCGTTCTTTCCTTAGTGCCTCGGCTATACTATCATCTACATACCTTTGGATAGCAGCTGGTGTCATTTCTAGTGCAGCTTTCTTCGGCGCCATAACTCTTCAAAATAAAAGGAAAATGAGACGTAGTCAAATCCTATGTTAAGAATAAGCGCTCTAAAGAGAGTGATAAGAAATGATACGTTTGAGGTTATTTTTCAAATGATCGACGGTTCCGAAAAGATGGGTTATGGTGTTGTAAGTGCTTCAAATGTATAATGGTTTAGTGACTTAATGTGTGATACGTGTAAACTCGACATGTTAGTGGTGAAACAAAGAGTGAGAGTGACTTCGCCTAATTTAAGGTTTATCTCGGTATTCGACGTTATCGGTGATGAGTCAATTGAATTGAAAATTTGATGGGGAATGACAAGAATTTCTCGACATAGAGTATGAAAGGGAAATGATAATGGGATGGGTATTTAAAGGCATCCATGTGACATCGATTTGAAATGAAAGTAAATAACTCGAAAAATGTACGTATAAATCGCATGTAAAGTGAACATGCACTTATGATGAAATGATGAGATGCTATGATGATGTAGTTATAGTCTATGGGTCAATGATGCAACCTAGTTCTCTATACACCGAAGCCTCTGATGCCAATCTGTCACACCCCCAAAATTACCTGTTTTTGCAGCGGAATGGAATTCCTGGGGATTGACTGTCATAGCATCACAATCACAGTTATATTGAACGACCTAAAGTGTCGTTTGGAAACCATCGTTTGATTTAATAAACAATCAGAGTTTTCAAAGTATAGTCCAAAAGTTTACAAAGTTTGCGGAAATATAAATATATTACAAGTCCAAACGATGTTTTGAAAGAAAGTGCCATATGTACAATGATGTAAGTCGACGCGCGACTCAAAGGTGGTTCCTTAAACATGCCATGATGATAATGCCTTAGTTACTGAAAATACATTGCTAAAACGGTCAACAATAGTTGGTGAGAAATCATAGGTTTAGGTAAATGTTTTTATACGACTACGCAAGTATAGATCAGGTTATGACAATCATGTCACATAAAAATGTTACAGGTATGACAATCATGTCACATAAAAATGTTACTGGTATGACATTATGTCACATAAAAATGTTACAAATTGCTTAAGCGCATGATACCGAAGCTCCGACTGATGTCGCCCCAACAGAGTGTTTTGCCAAACAACTCTAATAATGTTTATGAATGAAATGCAATCTGTATGACTAGTTGGGATTCACCAACCCGGATGGAGGCGTCACCCTCGATAGATCTATCCACTCACACACGCTTCTAGGAAATTAACGGCTCATGCATATGAAGTGGGGACATTTAACTGGCAACGTGGTAACTTAAGCAATGTAAATGAATTTAACATACTTGGTATCGTAATAAAAATGTTGTGCAATGTATTCTCCCCCGTAGGTTTGAAATAATGTAAAAACTTGTAAAACGGGGCTATGAAAACTCACTTGATAAACTGGTATGATGACAAGAGTGAGTACACTGAGGTATAGCGGTTTACTTTAATCTGGACCTATTACGAATGATATGATATGTAATGAGTTATGATGTAATGATATGCATGCATTTCGTATGTTATTTATACCATTTGCGAGTTTTGAAAAAAATATACTTATCGTCGAAAAATACTCTTTTGACGTCTTGACCCTTCAAAAATTACTTTACAAGTATTTACGTCAAAATGTCATCCTACAATGGTTTCGTAATGATTTATAGTGAAATTTTACTTTTCGTCGCAAAAATAATGTCGTTGGAAATTTCATGAAAGTGACAAAATGGCTTCGAAAAACTAGTCGTAAAATGGTGTACGTCGAACGTTAGGAAACGAACTTGACGGTTTTGGAAAGTTTGTATCAAAATCTAGAGTTTCAGT
>CM040245.1:236350902-236686615 GCA_022545495.1 Chrysanthemum lavandulifolium | reverse complement strand
AAGGTTGCCAATTCAAGCATAAAGATATACAAACCGCCAATATCTATTAAAACTTTAACAATCATAGTAACATAGAGGTCTCAAAACGACTTTAGAACAATAACATATATCTTCTACTAGACCAAACATGCATATTACTAAGATTCATGAACTCATAAGAAAATGATTTTTACGTATTAACATCTTCTTTGTGTGAACTCATTAGAAAATGATCTTTGCGTATCAAATCTTGCAAGTATGAGATCACAGTTCATCATCGATCGTGTCATTTCTTTATGCCTTTGCCCTTTTACTCTTCTTTCCTTTGCCATTCCCTTTGTTGTTGTTCCCTTTCTTGTTGTTCCCATTGTTGTTGTCACCTTTGTTGTTGTTACCTTTGTTGTTACGGTTTTGCTTCTGAGTGTTACCACCATTTGGTTTGTTTTCTAACATCGGTTCTACAAGTGAAGCATCCCGGTTCCTCATCATGATTCTTCTCATCACCGTGTTAGGAATTGGAAAATTTCCTAGTGAAGAGTCGGTCACCCCAAATGTTATCTAGCTTAAGTTAGCTTGTAGACTTGTCGTTAGTTACGTTATTTATCGGTTTATTAGTTAGTTATTAGTTTAGTTTAGCGTAGTGCAACACCGTGGAGGAAGGACGGGTCTTTACCCTGTATCCACGATCCACAGCCGATGGGAGGTCGTGTATTGTGTAACTATAAATACCCTTCCATCCATGGAAGGGTGGTGCTCAATTCAATCTAACCTTTCATTTGTGTAAACCTCTAGCAAGAACACCCTCTCTCTACTTTCTCTCTAAAATGGAAAACATGTATTTTGATCTCTCAAGACCACCCGAATCATCTAACACAATAAAAATAACGATCCTACAATTGGTATCAGAGCCATGGTTATTGTGCTTTGATGATTTATTGTGATTTGAATCTTGTTTAAACTGTTTTTCTCACCATTTTATGTCTCGGAAAAAAATTTTTTCTCCTCATTTTTGTGGTTAACAGTTTATTCAGTGGTTTGTATCTTTTTTTGGTAAAATAGGTCCACAAATTTATTTATTTCTTGTATCTTTTTGTCCATAAAATCAGATTCTTGGTATCTTTTATTTGTGTGACTTGTTTTTTGTACACCTCGTGGAAGTCGCTCATTGCTTTTGTCAAAATGAAGCATCTTTTATGCAAGCTTCGGGTCTTTATGAACATGGTGAATATGGTAGGAAAACTCATCGGAAAACTCATATATTCATGCTAGCGATTTGGGTCTATCTACCTAGCGACTTGTATTGACAAGTCGTTGTTTAGCAACTTGTGAATGTTGAAAATTATAGCAACTTGGATATCGTTGACTTTTTGAAAGTCAATGAAGTTACGTTGATGAGTGTGTAAATACTCATCATTTTGAGTCAAATCGAGCTAAAACGCCTAAAATGCTCGAATGCATCAAAATCTTGAAAATATTCCAAAATTACATTTATATGTTTCGGATGCAAAATGTTTAAAATCGATGAAAATTGAGCAAAGTTTGCAAAATTGGCGTTTCAGTCCCCAAGTTTCAAAAGTTGTCAAAAAAGCAGTCCACGAGCACATAATTTCAAAGTAAAGTCACCAAAGGTCCTTTTAAAATCAAAAGTTGTCAAATTTAGTCCTTTGGTGAAAAATATAGAAAGTTTGAGAAAATTACAAGTTTAGTCCTTGACTTTGAAAATTGGCGAAATGGTCCCGGAAAATGTGAAAATGATGACTTTGATCCTTGAACTATTGATACTTGTCACTTTTAGTCCTTGGAGCAACTTTTCAAAATTGTGGTGTGGTCCTCATGAATTGGATAATTACAAAACAAGTCCTTGAATTAATAAGCCATCCAATGACCCCTTCACCCATTTTGACCCCGCCATCTTATCATTTTGACCCCGCCACCCTTTTGGCTCGGTCGGTCAACCAAAGTCAAAACGACTTTTCCCACCATCCACTGTACACCTTATCCTTCTCCCCACCAAGTTGCTGCTGAACTCTCAAGCATCACTTCACCTTTCCACCCCTCCTCATCATACTCACCTACTTTTACCACCACATTAAATGCCACCCCCTAGTGCTAGTTTTGAACCCAGCGGTCAATTGGCCTTTCCCGCCAAATTTGAATCAAAGGCCAAGATTAGTTTAAAACCATCCAATGGCCAAGGATTGTGATGGGAATTATTGAGTGGAAGAGAAGGAGATTGGGTATAAAGAAGGAAGAGAAGCAAGACGAGTAGTAGATGATTAGCTTAAAATTTTCTTATGTCGTTTTTATCTTTAATGTATTAGTTTGATTTCAAATCTGTAATTTTGTGTTCCCAAGTGATAAACTCAAGTTATAATGGTAGTGTAATCAAGTTTCAATCAGTGATTCCAAGGTTTTATTTAATTTCACATTTTAGCATTACTGTTGAATTTTTCCATTTCAAATTCTGAGACAAAAGCTTCAACTAGCTTTATCCTCTGATCTAATAAGCTTATATGGGCTTCTTATAGCTTTGTATAAGCAATTTCAAGTTTCAATCATTATTGGTTCTTGGTCAAAATAAGTCAAACATGGGGCAAATCTGAGGAAAGAATGGCAATGGTTGATTCAGACATGAATGTGGGTTGTTTTGGAAGCAGTGGGTTGATATAAATAGGTTAGAGATCATTTTGTTACTGTTTGCATGCCATTGTGGTAGAGGACAATTTGTAAGTCATTTTAAGGTTTTCTTTGCATTAGCTTCAAGAGTAGTTAAACCTGGTTATAGCCTGTTTCAACAGTAATATTTAGGTTAATTAAAGTTAGTTTGATCATAACATCAAGTTTGATCATTGTTTAAATCTGTTTTTGTTTAAAATCGGTTCATCAAGGTGTTTGATTTCTTGATCTTTCTGTTTTGTGGGCTTATTCAGTGGTTAGAACCTATTGGTTAATGCTTGTTAAGTTTATTTGTGTCCATAGCAATCTTAGTTTGGGTCTGCAAAACCACAAAAGTCAAAGTTGTCTCTAAATCTGTCTATCTGTCTTACTGTTGTGGATTTGGGTTTGCAACTCATTGTTTTGTGTTTAGAAATCAATAACATAGCTTGTATTAGTATTATAACATCATATAACATCATCATCAGTGATAAAATTGGATCCAAAGTTCATAATAGTCAACTGTCATTGTTTCTTCAAAAGTCAAAATTTGTTAAAATCATTTTAGAGCCAAAAACAAGGAATTTTCATGAGCTCATCTTTGAGCCAATTTCAGTGAGATTTGGTATTTTAGAAAGTTCAACTGGTCTTGTTACTTATAAGCATTTTTGTGGAATTTTACAATTTTGTTTAAGGCCTCAAATCAAGCTCTTCTTTTAGGCCAAAATGCCCTGCTCCAAACTCTCAGTTGATACTGAGTTTTTCTCAGTTTTGTCTAGAGGTGCATAGGGCTCATAAGAGCTAGTCATGGTCTAATTTTTGGTTTAGATACTCTCAACCAGGTCTGCTTTAGTTTCCAATTTGTGGTTTTCAGTTTGAGCTTATTTTTAAGCTTGTGCATGTGTTCAAAGTTGGTACTCAGAACCTGATTTAGCTTATTAGTTCAAGTAATCAAATCTGATCAAACCTGTGATCCAGTGGTTAAAAATAGTTAGGATTAGTTGCATTTCAGTTTTTATAGCATATTTGAACTTCTGTAATCAGTGGGTGGCTTGTTTGTTTCATTTGGCTTATTTTAGTGCTTATTTATAAGCACTTGTTTTAACAGTTTCTATTTCCTCCAAACAAGCACCTCTTTCTCCATTTTTCATAGCTTCCTAATATTATTTTAGACTTTTCCTGAAATTTTCAGATTTTTCCTAGCTTGTTTGCTATTTTTCTTAATTTAAATTAGTTTTTAAGCATTTTTAAATAGCATTTAATACAAATAATTAAGAAAAGGTTCAAAAAATAATTTTCATTTTCTTAGGTTTAGATAAATATAAAAAGTAAAAAAGTAATTTTCCAGATTTTTCATAGTTTATTTTGTAATTTTAGTAATTTAATTAGTTTTTAATAGTTTAAAATTCATAAAAATACAAAAATAATCAGAAAAATACAAAAATAGTTTTGAAAATTCTATTTTGATATTTTAGATTTTTCTAAGTCTTAATTTTATTTTTCTAGCTTTATTTCCTAATTTCTTGTATTTTAGGTAATTATTTAATAGTTAAAATAGTTTTTAATTAATAATAATTAGATAATTAGTTATAAAAATAATTTTCTTTTTCTATAAATTTTCTTTTATCATTAGGTTTGTAAAAATGTATTTTTCATATTTTTAGGACTTATATTGTGTAAGTTTCACGTTTTTACTTATGCGTAACGTAGTTTTTAATTTCGCTTTATAAAACATAAAACAAAAACATCATTTTAAATATAGTGATAGCGTTTATTTAATAGATTTTATATTTTAACTTTCTTTAATTTGTATTTAAGCCGTTGTAATTTGTTGGCTTTTTCCGTAGTTACAATAAATCAAATCTCATATCATTCAAATCTTCTCGATCACTAAGCGTCGACTATTCTCGCACGGCTCGTTGGGACATAACGACTGGGAAACACTATACTCTCTGGACTTCATTGCATTTGTGCTTGAAGCTGTTTTAAGTTTCTTCTGACTAGCCATTCATGAGTGGCTAGCTTGCGTGAATAACTTGCGGTTTCTTTGCAGATCAAATTTTGGCGCCACGCCGGGAGGTGTGCTAATTATCCTACGTTTAGCAGATTAGTGATTTGAATAATCACTCCTTGTTCATACCATCTATCTATATATATATTTCTATAAAAATCCAAAACCCAAAACGACCAAAAGCGTATAAAACACAAAAATATTTTCCTTTGTTTCTATATATGTATCAAATATAAAAATACAAAAGATTTGTCGTTTTAAGGTTTAATAATAACAACATAAAATCTTACCACCATGAACCAAGGCGTTGCACTACCTAGCTGGGGTGCGACCATAATAAGTTCCGAACTAAAGATTTAAAACTTGCCTTTGTGTCCTTGTGATTGGTGTACCTTTTCAAAAAGCCATTCATCTTGGATTATTGGTTAAGTTCAACGTTGTTTTGCCTCGATCTTGTGTTAATTGATTTTGTTGTGATATCTACGTTTGAACCGAAAACCCAAAAGATTCTCCTTACACCATTTTCACCAATTTCATAATTCCATCCTTAACTCGAGATCCTTAGAGTTAACTCTAGTGCATGCGCACTCGTTCTTCTAGATCATTGAGTCCTTTTCGTGATCTAGCGAAATTCCTAGACGACGTCTCGTGAGCGTCTTTGCCCAAATAGTCGAACCCGAGATTCGTACTATTTCAAACAACAAAATGGCGTACGAACGCACTATGGCGGAAATGCTCCAAGCACCCACCGAGGGTTATGGAGATGCCATCATTCTTCCGATAATCAATTCGATCACTTTGAATTGAAGACACATTTGATCCAACTTGTGTCTACAAATCAATTCCACAGGTTTGACCGAGAAGACCCGTATGCACACATCCGTTGGTTTAACAAGTTGACTTCAACTATCAATTACAAGGATGTATCACAAAAGTCATCAAGTTGATGCTATTTCCATTCTCACTGAGGGACGGCCGGATTTGGGTGGAAAAGAACCCCTCGATCCATCAAAACTTGGGAGGAACTTGTTCAAAAGTTTGTCAATCATTTCTTTCCTCCATCAAAGACGACTAATCTTAAAATGAAATTTCGGATTTCGTCAAAATTTCGATGAAAACTTTGGAGAGGCATGGGAGAGATTCAAGGATCTCCTCGGAAATGCCCCATCATGAATTCACGAGCTTCAACAAGTCAATATCTTTTATAATGGGTTGAGCGGTAGCGATCAAGATTCTTTGAATGCGATGCGCGGTGGCAATATCTTGAATCGTAAACCTAAAGATGTGATTGAGATTTGCGAGCAAAATCAAAAGTTCCTATTTCTGCAACAAAGTCAATACTCCTAACACTCGCTTCTACATCCAATAACTCTTCGAAAGTTAGCACTCCGATATTGCTCTAACGGATGCTATCCGTTGTATGATTAAGGATGTTAAGGAAATCAAGCGAGATTCATAAACCGGAACCAATCAAAGCCGTGAACAAGGTGTGTGAAACTTGTAGTGGTCCACACGCGTATTATGATTGTCAAGAAACCGATGCTTCCTTTTACCAAGCTCCGTAGCCGGTAAACCACAATCAATACCGACCACAGTGATCCTCACTACCGTACACCTAGCGGTATGACACCACCGGTTTTCCTCTGTGCAAAACCATGGCAATCAAAATCGCTTTGTTCGAATCAAGGACAAAATTTCAATAATCAAAAGCAGAACAATTACAACCCACCATATCAAGCTCCAAATCGGCAAAGTTATCAACAACCTTCTCATGCTCCCCACCAAATGACTTCATGAAGATTCTTGAGTCAAGCATCGTTCAATGCAAACTCGGATCAATAACATGAGGTTGAGCTAAAGAAGGAAATTGATACCACAATGTCTCGGCGAGACAAATGAGTTGAAGAATATGATGAGCGGTTTCATGAACATGAATATGAACCAAGCTTCATCATCTTCCGGAGGACTCCCAAGCAATACAATTACTAATCCCAATGCCGAGTTGAAAGCCGTCACCACTCGTAGTGGTAAGACGCACAATGGACCTTCGACTCCTATGCCCCTCCTCCCGTGGCATTTAGTCAAGTTACCAAGGAGACAACGGACAAGGTGCATTATTCAAGCCCATGGTATCAAGACACGTCCCACCTTGGTGGTCAAGTTTTAAGTCCGGAACCCGATGTTCGAAGAAAAATCTTGAGCCGAAAACACTTCCATCCGGCTCAAAAGTCTAGTCGACTTCCTTACCCATCAAGAATGAATGATGAGAAGCTCAAAGACAAAAACAAAGAGCAAATGGAAAATTTTTCCAAATCTTCAATGAGCTTCACTTTGATATAAGCTTCGTTGATGCTCTCGTTCTAATGCCTAAATTTGCATCCACGCTTAAAGGCTTCTTGAGCAACAAAGATAAGTTATGCGAGATGACGAAAACCCTCTAAATGAGCAATGCTCACCGCCATTCTTAATAAGCTTCCGAAAAGCTTGAAGACCCCGGCGGTTTTAATCCGTGTGATTTCTTGGGGATGTTTCAATGCTCCGCCTTGGCGATCTTGGCGCTAGCATTAACCTCATGCCACTCTCAAGTATGGAAGAAATTGTCTCTTCCTAAACTTTCATCCACTTGTATGACACTCGAGCTAGCGGACCGTACCATAACTTGTCCACTTGGGATAGCCGAGGATGTCGTGATGAAAGTGGGAAAGTTTCACTTTCCCACCGACTTTGTTGTAGTAGACTTGATGCGGATCCTAGAGTTCCCTCATCTTGGGAGAGCTTTCTTGAGAGCAGTCGTGCTCGATTGATGTGTTTCTTTGAAGAGTTGACCATACGGGTTGACAATGAAGAGCTCACGTTAAAATCAACCGAACTCCAAACCTTCAGTACAAGCAGTGTTGCAACAATTGATCAAAGATCTAAAGATTCAATGCAACACTCTCAAATTTCACGGTTAAGAGGAGTTTTCAAAAGCGTCTTGAGCTCAAAGCTTTGAAAATCAACCCTGGTTCAAACAAATGGTTTGAAAGTTGTACCGGGAAGTCAAGAGTATTCTTGATGATGATGATGATCTAGATTCGGAGACTTCATCGGAAGTGGTGGAAGCTGCTAGCTCTAAGAGCACACCACTTGTCCCACCTCCGAATCGGTTTGTCGCATCGAGTTTGTTAACTCGTGGATGAAACCAAACTCTCTTCGTTTCATCCGAGTTGGATGATGATGTTTGTGATTCAATGGGAGACATTCTTCCATTGATGAATTGCTCAAAAGAATCCATCATCTTCTAGTCTTATTCCCGACTCTTCCATCCCTTCTCTCACTCCCGATGAGGAAGATGACAACTTTTGGAATGAAGTCGATGCATTTCTTAGTGATGAGTCAATTCCAACGGAATTGATAACACTTACCTTGATCCGAGGGAGACATCCTTTTCTAAAAAATCATTGATTGAAGAACCGTTTCCACCCTCCTCCCGGACATCTTCTTGACAATCACCATATAAGCTTCAAGTTTAAGCTTAAAATGTCAAACATGGTGATTTGCTTCTTTCGATGAGGAATGGACTTGCATTCTCATGTACGTCTTTATTCCATTCTTCACGGATGGTGTGGTTGCTCTTTCCTTTTCTCTTTCGGAATGAGGACACCATCTTTGGTATCATCCCTTATAGTTTCTACTATTAACAATACGCGGTTGTATCTCGTCGGTGTGGAACTTTCGATGTTCATATGTTTGTTAACATTGTGAGCGAAAGACCGATCGAGATTGGTTTTCCGTTACTTTCCCCATGAACAAATGAATTGGGTCGAGTCAAGCTAGCGACTCGGTAATCAAAAACAATAGCTAAACATGGGTTTTCACCCGTGTGTACCACCCTAGTGTGGGGAGTTGCCCCGCTATTGTATATAAAAAAAAAAAAAAAAAAAAAAAAAAAAAAAAAAATCCTTGCTAAATAATGGCGTAGTATTTCCCTTTTACGTTCTCGGTTTGGCATAACCGCGGTACTTTGAATATTGAGGGCAATATTCATTTCTAAGTGTGGGGGAATTCTCACGAATTTTATCATGTATATATACCGCCTAATTCCCCATTTTGGCCAAATTTTTTTGGAGTAAGTGTTCTTCACTTACTCATCATTTAGTTATCGATCCGCTTGTCTAATAAACAAAAGGATTGGCTAATCCAGAGCAAACGGCTCTTGGTAAAGATATCTCAAATCCGTTGACGGCTTGCAATTTGCCCAAAATTGTATGGTATTCATTTCACCATATCCTTAAAAGTGAAGAGTTGGCTAGCCCGCAAGTTTATGGCTTGTGGTAAAGCGCGTTGGAAAACCATAATTGGTAATCACTCACCAAAGATAATATTAATAATTTATCTAAGAGTTGGCTAGTCCGAGCAAGCGGCTTCGGTAAAGACAAACCAAATCCGTTGAAAGTCGGTGGTTTGCTCAAAATCACATGGTTATCGGTGTACCATGGTTCTTACTTGAACCGAAACATTTGGCTACTCGAGTAATGGCTTTTGGTAAAGAGTTTCAAATCCATTAAGTTTTTCTCAAAAGATTGCTAGGGACTAGCAATAGTTTAGTGTGGGGATTGATGGTGTGTAAATACTCATCATTTCGAGTCAATCTGAACGCAAAACGTCTAAAAATGCTCAGAAATGCATCAAAATACTGAAAATATTCCAAAATTACATTTTATATGTTTCAGATGCAAAATGTTTAAAATCAGATGAAAATTGAGCAAAGTTTGCAAAATTGGCAGTTTCAGTCCCCCAAGTTTCAAAAGTTGTCAAAAACAGTCCCTGAGCACATAATTTCAAAAGTAAAGTCACCAAAGGTCCTTTTAAAATCAAAAGTTGTCAAATTTAGTCCTTTGGTGAAAAATATAGAAAGTTTGAGAAAATTACAAGTTTAGTCCTTCAACTTTGAAAATTGGCAGAAATGGTCCCTGGAAAATGTGAAAATGACAGCTTTGATCCTTGAACTATTGATACTTGTCACTTTTAGTCCTTGGAGCAACTTTTCAAAATTGACAGTGTGGTCCTCATGAATTGGATAATTACAAAACAAGTCCTTGAATTAATAAGCCATCCAATGACCCTTCACCCATTTTGACCCCGCCATCTTATCATTTTGACCCGCCACCCTTTTGGCACGGTCGGTCAACCAAAGTCAAAACGACTTTTCCCACCATCCAGCTGTACACCTTATCCTTCTCCCCACCAAGTTGCTCTGCAACTCTCAACATCACTTCACCTTTCCACCCCTCCTCATCATACTCACCTACTTTTACCACCACATTAAATGCCACCCCCCTAGTGCTAGTTTTCGTAACCCGGGTCAATTGGCCTTTCCAAATTTGAATCAAAGGCCAAGATTAGTTTAAAACCATCCAATGGCCAAGGATTGTGATGGGAATTATTGAGTGGAAGAGAAGGAGATTGGGTATAAAGAAAAGGAAGAGAAGCAAGAGCGAGTAGTAGATGATTAGCTTAAAATTTTCTTATGTCGCTTTTTATCTTTAATGTATTAGTTTGATTTCAAATCTGTAATTTTGTGTTCCCAAGTGATAAACTCAAGTTATAATGGTAGTGTAATCAAGTTTCAATCAGTGATTCCAAGGTTTTATTTAATTTCACATTTTAGCATTACTGTTGAATTTTTCCATTTCAAATTCTGAGACAAAAGCTTCAACTAGCTTTATCCTCTGATCTAATAAGCTTATATGGGCTTCTTATAGCTTTGTATAAGCTTAATTTCAAGTTTCAATCATTATTGGTTCTTGGTCAAAATAAGTCAAACATGGGGCAAATCTGAGGAAAGAATGGCAATGGTTGATTCAGACATGAATGTGGGTTGTTTTGGAAGCAGTGGGTTGATATAAATAGGTTAGAGATCCTTTTGTTCTTGTTTGCATGCCATTGTGGTAGAGGACAATTTGTAAGTCATTTTAAGGTTTTCTTTGCATTAGCTTCAAGAGTAGTTAAACCTGGTTATAGCCTGTTTCAACAGTAATATTTAGGTTAATTAAAGTTAGTTTGATCATAACATCAAGTTTGATCATTGTTTAAATCTGTTTTTGTTTAAAAATCAGTTCATCAAGGGTGTTTGGATTTACTGATCTTTCTGTTTTGTGGGCTTATTCAGTGGTTAGAACCTATTGGTTAATGCTTGTTAAGTTTATTTGTGTCCATAGCAATCTTAGTTTGGGTCTGCAAAACCACAAAAGTCAAAGTTGTCTCTAAATCTGTCTATCTGTCTTACTGTTGTGGATTTGGGTTTGCAACTCATTGTTTTGTGTTTAGAAATCAATAACATAGCTTGTATTAGTATTATAACATCATATAACATCATCATCAGTGATAAAATTGGATCCAAAGTTCATAATAGTCAACTGTCATTGTTTCTTCAAAAGTCAAAAATTGTTAAAATCTGTTTTAGAGCCAAAAACAAGGAATTTTCATGAGCTCATCTTTGAGCCAATTTCAGTGAGATTTGGTATTTTAGAAAGTTCAACTGGTCTTGTTACTTATAAGCATTTTTGTGGAATTTTACAATTTTGTTTAAGGCCTCAAATCAAGCTCTTCTTTTAGGCCAAAATGCCCTGCTCCAAACTCTCAGTTGATCTTGAGTTTTCTCGATTTGTCTAGAGGTGCATAGGGCTCATAAGAGCTAGTCATGGTCTAATTTTGGTTTAGATACTCTCAACCAGGTGCCTTTAGTTTCCAATTTGTGGTTTTCAGTTTGAGCTTATTTTTAAGCTTGTGCATGTGTTCAAAGTTGGTACTCAGAACATGATTTAGCTTATTAGTTCAAGTAATCAAATCTGATCAAACCTGTGATCCAGTGGTTAAAAATAGTTAGGATTAGTTGCATTTCAGTTTTTATAGCATATTTGAACTTCTGTAATCAGTGGGTGGCTTGTTTGTTTCATTTGGCTTATTTTAGTGCTTATTTATAAGCACTTGTTTTAACATTTCTATTTCCTCCAAACAAGCACCTCTTTTCCATTTTCATAGCTTCCTAATATTATTTTAGACTTTTCCTGAAATTTTCAGATTTTTCCTAGCTTGTTTGCTATTTTTCCTAATTTAAATTAGTTTTTAAGCATTTTTAAATAGCATTTAATACAAATAATTAAGAAAAGGTTCAAAAAAATAATTTTTCATTTTTCTTAGGTTTAGATAAATATAAAAAGTAAAAAAGTAATTTTCCAGATTTTCATAGTTTATTTTGTAATTTTTAGTAATTTAATTAGTTTTTAATAGTTTAAAATTCATAAAAATACAAAATAATCGAAAAATACAAAAATAGTTTTGAAAATTCTATTTTGATATTTTAGATTTTCTAAGTCTTAATTTTATTTTTCTAGCTTTATTTCCTAATTTCTTGTATTTTAGGTAATTATTTAATAGTTAAAATAGTTTTTAATTAATAATAATTAGATAATTAGTTATAAAAATAATTTTCTTTTTCTATAAATTTTCTTTTATCATTAGGTTTGTAAAATGTATTTTTCATATTTTTAGGACTTATATTGTGTAAGTTTCACGTTTTTACTCATGACGTAACGTAGTTTTAATTCCGCTTTATAAAAACATAAAAACAAAACATCATTTTAAATATAGTGATAGCGTTTATTTAATAGATTTTATCTTTTAACTTTCTTTAATTTGTATTTAAGCCGTTGTAATTTGTTGGCTTTTTCCGTAGTTACAATAAATCAAATCAGATCTGCTCAAATCTTCTCGATCACTAAGCGTCGACTATTCTCGCGGCTCGTTGGGACATAACGACACGGGAAACACTATACTCTCCTGGACTTCATTGCATTTGTGCTTGAACTGTTTTAAGTTTCTTCATTAGCCATTCGCAAGTGGCTAGCTGCGTGAGATAACTTGACGGTTTTACTGATGATCATCGCCTAAAGCTATGTAGCGACTTAGTCAAGAAATGGACCTAGCGACTTGCTACTCGATTTTGGTAGCGACTTGATATTTATCAAGTAGCGAATTGTTTTGAAAACTTTAGCTAGCGACTTGACATGTAGCTAGCGACTTGACCTGTATCCTAGCGACTTGCTTTGAAAACAGAAAGGATGAAGAAGAGACTACGACCACTAGACCTACAACATATACCATATACCAAATCACTCTCGACCTCAGGTTTATAACCTTCATTGGTACATGTTATCCAACACCTCTAACCCAACATCCATTCAAAATCCCTTTAACACATCAACTTCTATCAAACATGATTCTAAATCGAAAACAATAAACAAAAGGATCTCAGCTCTTATCTCGTGGTGTGTAAGTTACATCAAGACAATAAGTCAAGCCACACGAGTAAACGTTTGCATCACAGATCCATGAGTCGGACCAAGTATGTTACAAATGATATCGACTTCAACGAAAAACAAACCAAACATCAACAAGACCTCGATTCATCGTGTGTTATGTTATATTCGTTCTCTAAAGTCGCTTCACACGAGTTATCATCACCGATCCAAGACAAAGACACATCTATTTCTAAAACATGATCTCGGTTATTGTTCACTTTGTTACCAAAGTTAATAGACTTTCGAGTGTGAACAAAATAACCATCATCGATCTCTTGAAGCTTACACTTCGTAATAATATCCGATAGTAATTGAAGAAAGAACAAGACCATAGAGGTTTCATCCTCTCCTCGTGCTCGGTTGAATGAAACAAAAGAAAACGAAATATCACAACAAAACCTACGGTTCTCTTTGAAGCTTTCGAAACCAACTCAACAAGTCGAGCCATCCCTGTGGCCGTCGCATAACACCATCTAACCATCCCTGTGGTAGTGATGTCGATGCCTTCTCAGGACCATCTAGCCATCCCTGTGGCGTGGTACAATTGATAGCTAACTATTAAAGTCCTCAAGGGTTGATGATATATGGAAAATATTAGGGATGGAAATGAGTTTTTGACTGAGGAAAGTGGCGGATATCATTGAGAAATATTAGGGATGGAAGTGATTTGGATTGAGTAGCTGATATGTGGTGAGAGGCGTGGTATATTGAGAGGAGATTTTAGGGTTTGGTAGTTGAGATATATTAGGAGAAGGAGGCGACCATTTCTGTGAATGAGATTAGGGTAAAATGAATGTTATCATGGGTCTTTATAGTCCAAGTCTTTAGGGTAAAATGAGTGTTAAATCCGAATCAGTTATTGGTAACGTGGGCCATGTGTTACTTGATCACATGGATCGTGGGCCTAGACTGAACCTGAAGGTGATAAACCAACCGGACCTATCCATTGGTTTAAGGGATTAACAATTTGTTAACAAATTTGACATATATTGGTTTGCTTGCCTAACTATAAATGAGGTGTGATTTAACGATTGTTATTTGTATGTATGGTGAGATAATGTGAACTTAGTATGATTATGGGATTTTGGATCCGGCTGAATATTGGGAGATATGGGCTCCAAATGGATTGGCTCTTATTATTATGTTGATCAAATACCGTACTTGACTATGAATTTTTTTCTGAATTGGACGAAGGCCGAATAACATTGGATATTGATCTTAATGAACAAAGTGGTAGGCGGATGTTTAGTTGGATTAAGGTTTGAGGTGGGTGGATATTCAGATTAAGGTAAGTATGATATGTGATATTTATATACCCCGAGTTATTAGGATATGTAGTATCCGGATTTGAATTGGACTCATATGTGGGCTTTGGATTGCATTGATTCGTTTTGTAGACTTTGGACTCATTCATGGTCTTGGGCTTTATGTGTTATCAAAGTGACATGTTAAATTGTTTTGTGCTTGGGCTTTTATGACTGTTCGTGAGCTGGAACATATTTGTGGGATGCATATGTTGTCTTTGTTGGACCAATTATTAATTATGACATGGGCTTTCTATGGCTTAAATGCTTAATGGATTTCGGATCGGGTCTCATGGGTTTAAACGAATGTAATGGGCTCAAGAAATGTGGAAGTTGGGATTAATTTTGTTATCATGGACCGTGTCGTTTCGTGCTATATTGAATATGGCGACTTTCATGTGGTGATATGTGATATTGAATATATTTTGGTCCGGACCCTCGTTGGATATTGTTTCATACTGTGAATTTGAATTTATGATTCATGATAATTTATGAATTTGGATAGATTTGATGATGAATGTTGTTATGTTATGGGATTGGTACTTGGTTTATACATTTTAACGGAGGATTTTATATCAAGGCTTGAATTGATGATTGATCAGAGTTGACTACGGGGTTGTTTGGACGATATTTCTTACTTGGAATTGAAGTGAGGTCTTCAGGGCGCGTTTACTTATTTTCGTCTTCTTTCTTTCAACCATTCCGCGAAGATGACTTGTTTGGGCGTTTATTGAGTGTGATAAAGACTTGGCTATTTAATTACGGTTGTGATTTTGTCTCGGTTAACCCACAACGTAACTATCACTTCGGTGTCTCACTCAGTTGAGAATGTCAAGAGGTTTTGTACATTGGGTACACCGTTTCTTGTTCACGAGGATTAGTACAAGTTTAAGTAACAAATCTGGGAAATTCTACTTCATGATCAAGTTTGGTATATCGGGTTTACTTCTCCATGTGGTCACTACTATAGCCGACAGAATGCGTGAATGATGTGTTTTCCAAAGTGTTTATTGGATGGTTGATGTTATTGTTGATAAACCGTTGATGAACCGCTGCATGTTCCCCTAAAACAGATATTCATCGAAACCAAAATTGTCATAACACATTCAAGCTAACGTTGTTTGCGGTTCTGTCTTGATTTTGTAAAATCCCGCGAAAGAACCTATTTCTCGGTTTAAATCATAGACTTGTAAAATCCCGTGATAATGGAAATATCCTGGTATTAGTAAAGTGCATTTCCGGATCTATCTTACGGTTTATTCTTGGTTTTGTAAAATCCCGCGAAAGAAACTATTTCTCGGTTTAAACCATAGAGTTGTAAAATCCCGTAATGATGGAACCATCTTGGAGAAGAGAAAGTGTAATTCGGATCTTTTGATTTGGTGCCACGGTTTCGCTTCAAGAAGGGATAAAAAGAGTGTACTTCATGAATTGGATGTGTGTTTGGATATTCGTCATGGCGGTTTGGTTACTTCAAAGTTTTACGGGGTTATGCTCATTAAACCATGGTCGGGATGAAACCATTATCATAGTTCACTTAAAAAGTCTAAGGAGGCTAGATTTGAGCAGTTCAGAAGATGTGACAACGGCGTTAATTCGGTATTATTTATTTGAGGTTGAAGTGAATTATCACGGGCGAGTGTACTTAGTATCTGAAGGTATCGGGGATGGATGGATGAAGATTCTTCATGATCCTTGTTCGAGCTTATTATCAAAAACGAAGACTTGGAAATCTAGTTATTGTTGAGTGACTTTTCCTTTTCTTTTACCACTTGGGGAATTGGGCTCTTATCATCTCAAAATAACTATCACTTTAAGGAGTTACGTTGTAGTGCTCGATGTCACATTCAATTGTGGATTTTCAAGAGGTGATGTACGTCTTATACTTGATGGTTGGTTGGTTGAAGAGTATAGAGTACTTAGAGATTCAATGGAGGATGAAGTCTCGCACCGCTCTTTGTTACATATGTGCAAGTATAAGTCACGAGTTCGGGATAATTTACTCGGGTCAAATTCATCATATTGGGTTTTTCCATCACCGTCACGACAAAGAGCCTCTTGAATGATAATGGGTTGATTACATGTTTTGCTAAGAGAGATGAAAAGAGAGAGATTATGACGTATGAACACAACAGTTCATGCCTCGTTCCTCAAAGAAAAGAAAAGTGTACGCTTCTAAGGCGCTTTATCTTTCAAGAAGAGAAATCTCTCACTTATGACCATTCTCATGAACATGCTTCATACTTTTCCATGCGCTTAAGTCATCAAGTGAACCGGCTATCATCGATTGTTTTCTCATTCCACTTGCTCGATTATTATGAAGATGGCGACATCATGTGCCGATTTTATGGGAGAGAAGTGTGAATAGAACATTCGGATGATTTTCACTTATTTAGTCAAGAATGGCATCTCCGTATGCAATTCTTGAGGGGGAGAAGAAGTGTGAATTTTTTGCATTGTTGATTGATATTTGAGAATATAAATGGTCATACGGCTCTAAACTCATGTAAGAACCAAGCCTCTTCTTTTCGGGTAATCTTCACATGGAGTTTCCTCTTAAGAGCCGTTAGTTGACATCTTCACAAGCTGATATGAGTTTATTGACAAAGTGCTTCCGGTTAATGCTTCACGTGCACATCAACATGATGATTCCGAACAACCTTCTGTTCTTGTTTGATGTGATTGTTTGCTTGGTATTACCATTTTGTGTGTTCGCTATGGCCCGATTGCCGATTTCCTTGATGAACATCTTTCGTTCTTGTTTGATTGGGAGGGATTTTAGTTAAGGGATTTGCAAGATGTAAGTTGATTGGGATGCTTTTGGTGATGTTCTTGTGTTTTGGTGAGTTGAAGATGTTAACTTTCTATTCCCCAACCGCACAATCTTGAAGAAGGTCGAGTCTGATGCATTCTACATTTTACGCTACATGTTAGAAGACTAAAGACGAGTTGCATTTAACGATCTAAAGAATTCTTCTTAATCTGGGCATTTATCAAGCAGATTGTCGGTTTAGGGAGAGCACTAATTGGGAGAAAGTTATAAGTCAGATTCAATTCCCAATTAGACTTGCTCATATTCTTTAGTAGTGACTCCTCAAGACGTTGTTATTGACTATTTCACGTGTTGGACATTTGACACAAGTTGATTACTTGAGTTAATCATTTATCACTTATTTGAGATTGAAGTTGATTTTCACAAAGGCGTGTTCTTATTTGATAGCTTGCTCGGGCATAAGAATTTGAGTTGAAGACTTGGTTTATCTAGTTACCAACAATGAGGTGGATGGTTGAAGACACAGTTAACTATCACTATTAGGAGTTACTTTGTTTTACTCAAGGTCACACGATATGACGGTGTGGATAATCTCAAGAGGTGTTAATGTCTCATACTTTGTTTGGGTAGTAGTACTTAGAGATTTGCTTGAAGCATAAATTCTCTACAGTTCTTCCATCATTAGGTGCAAGCTTAAGATACAAATGTGGGGAAGTTGACTTGAGTTTCAAGTAAGGTATAGCGGGTTTTCTTCTTCATGGTCACTTCAAATTGTCTACATAAGGGTTGATAAAAATAGTCGAGTGAGTCTTGAGAAGTTGATTCTCACAAATACTTCAAGCGATCTTCTCAACAAATTTCAAGTATTTGGGCATTCAAAGAGTTCTTGATTCTCAAGTATCAAAACTAGAAAGGGGAAGGAGACAAGCATCTAAACGCGAGTAAACTTGATGTACTTAATACTTCTAAGAAATTGAAGATATCCGGGAAGACAAATGTTATTACATGAGAGAAACTCAAGGTTTGACTCATGACGAGTAAACTTGATGAACTTAATTCTTCTAAGTGATTGAAGATATCCCGGAAAACAAATGTCATGACCGCAGAGAAAATCAAGGTTTTACTCATTAAGGCGTTAAGTGTTATTATTCCAACTACGTGGGGAAGTGATGTTAGAAAAGTTTCAAGATAAAGAGGTACACTAGTGTGTGGTGATTTCGATGGTATCGCAATGATCGGGGAGAGAGATCGTGTACATTGGGGATGCTCATTGTTTCACTTGAGTGCTTAATCGGTGATTCGTAGATATAATCACTTATTCCGTGTTGACATCCGCAGAGATTGTCACCCGCAGAGATAATCGATGACTTGGCCTCGCTTCTTCAATGTTATCGATTATTCATTCCTAGTGTATTGGTATACTGGATACTTGAGCTTCATACACATTCATCGGGACGAAAGATGTGAACATAGGGAGGTGTTCTACATTACCCTCTTGATGTGTATTCGGAGAGTTCTTGGATATTGGTGTACGGGTTCTTGAGCTTCATACACGTTCATCGGGAAGAAAAATGTGAACATGGGGAGTTGTTCTTCATTACCCTCATGATGTGTATTCGGAGAGTTCTTGAGCATTATACAAAGAGACCGATCGCATTAATTCAACTACTGGGGAATTGTTCTCTTGACACCTTTTGGAATGGATCGCCTGTATCGCCGGTTGAAAAGGAAATTTGAGAAGATTGTTTTATGTGTGGGATGATACGATGTCGTTCTTCTTGTTGATGATATAATCTCGAGCGAAGAATCACGGTGATTATTCTTGAAAGGAGCAATGGATTTATGATAATGGTGTGCTTCTCTCTGCACTGGCTAAGGCAAGCTTGAAATAGAGCTTGAATCGCTTTCACTATAGGATTTTCGGTTTGGGGGAAGCGCCAAAGTCTCACTTTCGGTGGTTCAATTTCTTTCTTCAATTCAAGAGCCCCGAAGCTTTGGTGGTGAATGTTTAAGAGTTGATGACTTCTATCTTCTACGACGTGTTTTCGATATCCTTATCTCGGTACTCGTATCATCATCTTTTAAACTATATCATCTACTCTATCCTTGTATATATTTATTCAAAACAAAATACAAAAATATAAAACCAACAAAACAAAATAGAAAAATATAAAACCAAGAAAAGAAAATAGAAAAATATAAAATCAACAAAACCCATAAAAATCGGAAAATTTGAAAAGACCAAAATATTGTTTCTCTAAGACATGTCTTCGGTATCGATAACATCTACGGTCTTAGAAATGTCATTCAATAATGGCACGGACCATAGATGAAGTTCGGCAGGAGGTGTAAATATTCTTTTCTAAACATGTCTCTAAATATGGCTTACTGATTACTTCAGATTGAACCGCGCTTAAATCATGGCTTACAGTTATTTCAGATCGTAACCCGTGCTTAAACCATGGTTTGCTATTATTTCGAGATAGCAACCCGCTCTTCAAGAAAGGAAAGTGTTGCGCTAAACCAATTTTCAAATATTTCGTGCACTTATCCTAAAACAATTTAAGGAAAGTATGTCAAGGATCATTGCTCCTACACAAATGTTTTTCCGTCTAAAATTCTTCGAAAAATATTTGTTGTTTTCAAAAGTGGTGGTAAATGAGTTGCTTGAAAATCAATCGGTTTGTAGTTCTTGTAAAATTGAAAACTCAATCAATGACTTCAGCGCTTTTAACTTTTCAGAAAAATAAGTCATTGATTGAGGGGAAGAATGTTTTCAAATCTATATCATCTAACGAGATTATCTAATTATCCTATATGCTTAATTGAAAAATGATGTTAACCTATGTTGAAGGACTAGGTGCCTAGGATATGATTGTTAGGATTAGATGATTAGAGTTTGATGAACACATAAATCCCATGCCTTATATGAACCGATTGATATGTTGAATTGACTTTAATTAGTCGATTGTTGTTATGGGTGATGTCGACCACCATATATTTGTATGTGTGTTCACTAACGATGCGGTATTTTGGTTATAAGAATGTTCCGATCCGGATCCCACAGATGAATATGATTGGATGCCGAAGGAAAGGGTAACGAGTTCTTGTGTCGACAAATGAAGAAACGGAACTTAATCGGACTTCTATGGAGAGTTGGCATATATGCAACGAAGAGGTCTCACCGCATCGTGAGATGGTTTTCTTCAAAGTGATTGAAGAAACGAAGCTTAATGGACCTCGGTTGGCATTCAAAATGCAACATAAGAAGAAGTCTCACCGCATCGCAGACGGTTTTTCTTCCAACCCTACAGCAACAACAACGAAAGCTTCTCAACCACTAACGAATCTTTGTGCAGATACCATTTTAAACAATTTTGAGTAAATTGAATTAAATTGTTTTGAAAATGGAAAAATGTTGTTTTGAAAATATATTGGACTAAATTTTAAAAATCACCGGACTTCATTTTATCAAAACTTGAGTCACTCAATTATCGACTACGGTCATGGATTGAGGGGAGAGTGATTTAAAATAAAATATTTTCAAACGATATTTCTTCAAAAGTTCCGCTTTGTACAATATAAGTGGTGATCTAAAGATTTAATGTTATGTCATGGTATGATTTTTTCTTTAGAATCAAGGTCTTTCAAAATGAAATTTTTTCGTTCTTGTTTGATTGTGAAATTGTTTTATTTTACTAAAAGATCTCTTAAAACTATCATACCGACACTAACAATCTTTAATGTCTTAAATTGGTCCTTATCTGTCATTTTCAAAAATTAAATCTTGCCACGCCTTTCCCCAAAATTTTCTAAATTATTTAAATCTTTTGGGATCACTAATCTCAAATGGTTTAAAATCTTTGATCGGGTGAGAGATCGTGATTTAAATCTCAAATGCTTTTAATGGAATTGGTTTTAGTCCTTCAAAGGCACTCCCCCTCCATGTGCCAAACGATTTCAAATACACAATGCACATGTTGAGGAGGAGGATTTATCCAAAACCGGATGAGTATTTAAACAAGGCCACATTTTCTCCCATGTTTTCTAAACCTAATTAATCACTTGGGATCCAAAATCTCAAAGGATTTGATATTTTGATCGGGGAGAATTTGTGATTTAATAATGAAATTTGATAAAAGTTGATCATTTTGATTCGGTTAGCAGTCGTTCTCTCATATGTGCTAAACGCTTTCAAATCTCAAGCACATATTGAGGGGAGCAAAACCATCGAGGTACAAAAGTTTTTTTAAAAAAGAGATTATAAAGTACCTTGATTGTGTT
Organism: Chrysanthemum lavandulifolium; assembly: GCA_022545495.1. Taxonomy (NCBI): domain Eukaryota; kingdom Viridiplantae; phylum Streptophyta; class Magnoliopsida; order Asterales; family Asteraceae; genus Chrysanthemum; species Chrysanthemum lavandulifolium. The sequence continues at coordinate 236,665,267 of CM040245.1, read as the reverse complement.
TTCAAATGGTTTTCTTAATGGATTTTGTGATTGTGGATGTGCTTCAAAAGAACTCTTGCCTCTATGTGATAAAATGTTTTAAATATCCTATGCACATATTGAGGGGGAGAATTTTACCAAGAAAATCAAATGGCGTTTTCGTATGAAAATTGTGATCAAAGAAAATATTTCAAAGTCCTCTTGCCTCCATGTGCCAAACAATTTCTAAATCACACGCACATGTTGAGGGGGAGGTTTTCTAAATGATCAAAACTATTAAGGTACAAAAAGCTTTGATCTCGTATCACAAGTACCTTGATTGTTTTTCCAAATGATTTCTCAATTGGTTTTAAGGAAGAATGAACTGTACCAAAAGACCGACCAATTTACTTTATGCATGGTGTTATAAGGATGGTTAGGTTAGGTATTAGTTCCATGATCCGCCGTAACCGGAGGGATCTACCCAGGACAATCCACTAGATAGTGTAGAGTCTTTAGGTATGATGAAAAAGGAGAAAAGTGAGATATGGGAAGAGTGCGGATGAGACAGAGCTAGTATTGGAATAAACCCAACAAGGTTCTAGTTATGAAGTCTCGGTAAGCATCAAGGGGTTGAAGAATGAAAAGAAATGAATGTGAAAAAGGGTGAAAAGATATAGCCTCCAATAATTCAACCTTAGGGCGAAACCGGGTTCAATTCATATGCTACCGGTGGTTACTAAGGTAACACCGGTATTGAAGACAAGACATCATGGACCCAAAGTGATGCACCGCACTTAACTTCCCAAACCACTCAAGTTCCTCTTAAAAGGGCTTGTTTCATTCTCACGGGAACCGACATTATCTATCGACTTTCTCTTAGAGATTGTTGATATTGAAGAAGGAGACCTCTCCCTAGTCTCCGCAAAGGAACCAAAAATGCACTATTGAGTCTAGAGCCAAGAGATCATCCACAATATCTCGCTAGGACACTAAATTCTTGAAGACTTGCTTTTTCACACAATGTGGAAAGTAAGTATATATTAAGAGTCCCACGATTATCCTTGTGTTATTGCCGTAACATCCGAGTGATATGTAAAAATATTCACAATGAAGATGGAAATCCTTCTAGAGCCAACATCTTACAAGCTCTTGGTGGGTGACATGTGAGATCTTTTCAAAAGATTAAGCTTGTGACAACCGGATAGAAACGATGGGAGATTCAATCTTGAATCAACCTTGGTCCAGAATGGAATTGACGATACTTTTGGAAAACCATTCGATGTGCAAACCTTCTTTTCTCTAGCACGTCGAATGTGTACTTATGTTTTCAAATTCAAAAGTATCTCGATTGAAAATACTTTTAGAAAACCGCTCGATGTGCGAATCTCTTCTTTTCGCTAGCACGTCGAATGTGTACTCATTCTCTAATACAAAAGTATTTTGTTTGAAAATTGATCTTTCTCACAAAACCTTCGTCGTATTGCAAAACTCTTTCTTCAAGCAATACGCGATTGTTTTTCAAATCATTTTCATCAATCGGTGAATCTCAATTCATTGGTTCACTCACTCCGTGTTGTCTTCTTTGAGACGTTCGGTTTGAGAACACTAGAAACATTGCGAAACCCCGTCAAGGAGATTCTTAGGAATCCTACCGATCACAAGCGTGCTTGTACCGATCAACGGGGAACCGTGGGCCGTGTACTCAATTCAACGAAAGTGATCAAAGACACTTTCGACGCTTTATTGCTAATCGTCGATGCGGTACACCCCGACGATTGCGGTGATCGTAATTGAGGAGTCAATCCAAAGCCGCATGTTCACAAAGAACCACACTTAATTGAAGAAATCATGGTGGTGCATATCTACATAACACGGTTCGATATTTTTATACTATGCTTCGTCATCACGCAAATATCATGAACCAAGAAGGCTTCCGCTACTCGATGGAAAGATGTCATGATTCAAAAGTGTGAGCATGTCGGTCCAAATGTCACAACCTCACATGAAGGCAACACTACTATGGATGATCCAGAGATTTAATGTGGTGATGATCTCAAAGAAAGCTCGAAGATCATCAAAGATGTGGATCAGTTAAAGACCTCCACTAAAAGTACAAATCAATGCGGACTTTGAAGAATCGCTACAAAAGCACAAAGATTGTTGAAATGAAGAATTGAAGTCTACGAGCTCAAGAACAATGTCAAGAATAGAATGCTAGGATTCGAAATGTAAAACATGGGGTGACCTCCCTTAGGGGGAGATTGTTAGGAATTGGAAAATTTCCTAGTGAAGAGTCGGTCACCCCAAATGTTATCTAGCTTAAGTTAGCTCATAGACTTGTCGTTAGTTACGTTATTTATCAGTTTATTAGTTAGTTATTAGTTTAGTTTAGCGTGAGTGCAACACCGTGGAGGAAGGACGGTCTTTACCCACCGTATCCCCGATCCACAGCCGATAGGAGGTCGTGTATTGTGTAACTATAAATACCCTTCCATCCATGGAAGGGTGGTGCTCAATTCAATCTAACCTTTCATTTGTGTAAACCTCTAGCAAGAACACCTCTCTCTCTACTTTCTCTCTAAAATGGAAAACATGTATTTTGATCTCCCAAGATCACCCGAATCATCTAACACAATAAAATAACGATCCTACAACTGTTTCTTCAACTTGATTGGTGTTGTCGCTCTCGACATCGCCATTAATTTGCACACCTTCGACTCGACTCATGGCATAACGCTCAAGATATTATCTATCTTGGGCCTATATATTTGACCACTCAAGAGCGACTCCCATGCTATTCATTAGAATCAAGGATCCAGTTTATGTCGGCTGAAAATATCCAAACTGTTGAAATTATATAACATGACTAATCATAAATATAAACTATAAACATCAAGTACACATGCGGAAGCGTATAGGAAAGATTAACGAATAATTAATTGTTGGGAATTATGTGAAGTTTGGATTATGCTGAAATTACTGCCGAAGAGTTTCTACTAAAGTAGTGTGGATTCTGCCGAAGACATAATCTGCTGAAGTTATATTAGCGCATAGTTTGTTTCTACGGATATAGATATTCCGTATATTTATTAGTTTGTTAGGATTTGCATGAGCTATTTTAGGTAGTGATATGCATTTATTTTATATTATTATTATTTAGGGTTCCTTGTCTATAAAAGGAACACAATAGTATGAGTTATGTACCGATTGGAAAAACACAGTTTTAGTTAATATAACGATCCATAGAGGATCATTGTTTATTAAAAAATCGTATTATTTCTTTTTCTTTGTTCAAAAAAAAAAAAAAAAAAAAAAAAAAAAAAAAAACTCTAACCCGTCTCGTGTTCGGTTTCTACTCTTTCTTGCTTGCGTGTTTTAGTGTTGGTTAATTACCACACAACTTATGGTTTTCATCTCACCATGTCTTGTCGACACAAGAGTTGACTAGCCCACAGGATTATGGCTTGTGGTAAAGGTCATGAAATCCATATTTGGTAATCAATTCACCAATTCTAAGAATTGACTAGTCTGAGCAAACGGCCACGGTAAAGACATCTCAAATCCGCTTCTATGGTTTCGGTTTGCCAATAAATCGATGGTTATCGATGTACCATAGTTTACTTAACTTAAACATATGGCTACTCCAGTAGTGATGGCTATTGGTAAAGAGACATCAAATCCATTCTTTCCATGATTCACCTCTCACATGAGTTTACACACCGGATGTGATGAGAATAGTTTGAAACTAATATGTTTTGATGTACATGTTGTCATTTGTTCTTCGCAAAGATATGGAGTTTCGAGTTTCTTCATCAAAGAGATGTTCTTATTTGGATTCTTCTTGATGTTGTTCGTACACAATCCTCCGGAGTCGTTTAGTTAAAGATCTATCAAACTGGAACTTAACCACGTCAAATTCCAGTTTAGGGAGGATTGTTGGGAATTATGTGAAGTTTGGATTATCTTTGAAATTATCAAGAGTTTCTCTGATAGTGTGGATTCGCCAAGACATAATCTCTGAAGTTATATTAGCGCATAGTTTGTTTCTACGGATATAGATATTCGTGATATATATTAGTTTGTTAGGATTTGCATGAGCTATTTTAGGTAGTGATATGCATTTATTTATATTATTATTATTTAGGGTTCCTTGTCTATAAAAGGAACACAATAGTATGAGTTATGTACCGATTGGAAAAACACATTTTTAGTTAATATAACGATCCATAGAGGATCACAGAGTTCTTAGTTATTTGTTACTTGTGTTTATATTCCGCTGATAAATATAAGTAGTAGAGATTGTCTTTTATTGTGCTTGTGATTACATAGGCATATATAACGATCCACGAGCTCAAGATCTATCAAGGTCTGTCTGTTTCAACATTAATTAACATAAATAAGAATATGCGTACCTTTCTTGATTCTAGCCGAACAAGAATCAAATCCACAAAACTAGCAATTGGATGAACCCTGATTAGGGTTTATAGGATTATGTGAATTACCCCTTACCGTTTTGTAATTCAATCCAAGAATATTAACAATAATGTGTTAGTACCACATTCTTGTACACACGTACTATACCGAATTAAAGGAATGCTAGTTTTAATTAAACAAAATAACTTTGATTTGGAAAAGCTATGGATCGACACCCACAAGGTGTTTGTCGACCGAATTAAGCAAAACACACACAAACAAGTTTTAGGTTTTAGCTTAATGAGTACAAGAGAAATTACAAACACCCTTGGTTTTGTATTTATACCCAAACTAACTTGGTGAACAAGTTTGAGTTGTAGATGGGTTGGGTTTGGGTCCTTGTGGCCGATCGGTTTGGCATCCCACAAGGGATTCCGGAACCTTCCCAATATTTACAACTTAGTCCTTTTCCAATTACATTTAATGACCGTTAGTCCATTACAACTAATTACTTAACGTCCTTTATGTTATTTCGTTTAATTAATAAATAAATATAACATTTATATTTAATTATTAACTTTAATTCTCATACGCAAAGTGTGCAATCCCGTGGTCTCGAGTTTGATCCTAACACACATCTATTAATTTATTGTCCATTAAACCAACAACTCCCACTTGGACATATCTTAATAGAGTGATCACATCGGTTAGCGTCTAGCAACACTTCGATGCCTCTAGTGCAACTCGAGCAAGGCTCCTGGAAAACCTTTTAATGATTTCTCATTATTATTATCCTTTTGTTTGTAATACCATGCTAAATAAAGATATGGAATTAAGTCATTCTTTATTCAACTAGTCTGTTTCTCGTTATAAGTGATTGAGCAAGATTACCAAATCTTCTGAACATATTCAGGGGAGATCTTTGGGCGTGGCCACGCAAACATCTTGTCAACTCTACGAGAGGCCCAACAGTGTTAAACTCCAAAATAAATTTGAAGGAACAAATTCTATCTTGACTACAAGAATAACCCATGAACTTTGCAACACTTCAGGAAACAACCCTTATGACTACGAGTTACGTATAGCGTCAAGTTGTTCCACAGAAGTGCACTACATTCATGACACTTATTTGGTATCTCAAGTCTGAGGATAACCATTCATGATTTACTTAATAACAATATTCATAAAGTAAAATCATGTAGTTGGGATAAGTCCTATATTCAATTCATTGAATATCATCTGAAATTGGTATGCATTCTCATCAATATACTTTCAAGTATATTCTATCATATCTCTCAGATTTGTCTTAGTTTAATGATACTCCCATATCATTAATTGACAACGAACGATTTAGAATAAATAAATTTATTCACGGATTAAACATGCAAATATAGGATACAATATATCATAAAATCAAACATACCAAGTATTTGATTTATTATAACAATTGTTTAACATCCCTTATCCAAATACCAAATAGATCAATGCATGAAAATTCCAGTTGATGAATTATGCCTTAAGTAATGACAATCATACTTGTTGACAAGGCATAAATCAACCAACTTGATCTATCGTAATTTTGAGAATACTTATTTCAAGAATTCAATCAATGAAGTCCTTGTATGTCTTCATTCACCAATCCACATAATAATTCATAAAGTGTGTGACATCCTCTATCACCAATTTATGACAATTAAACTTTCAAACATTTTTAAGTTTAAAGTATTCGTATTCTTTTAATGTATAAAGCAATTGTGCTCTTTTAGTAGCACAACTAGTTCACATGGCCATTAACAAGGATGAAATCCTTCCATGACTAGTATTGAGTGTCATCTCAATTAAACTAGCATCATTGTATACTGTTGGAATCACTCCTAAACATTAATTCAAGTGTTAGTGATTCATATGTAATAGTTAGCTTAATATGGCTTTTATGTTAGTAATCATGCCAAGGCTTATGTAGAAAGCCCATGAGCCTTGGCCCAAGTCCAATAAGGAAAGGAAGGGACTAGGAGTGTTGCCCTAGCTCCCTCTCCTATAAATAGTCTTGTAATACCCTCACTTGAGGGTTGGTTGTTTACTTTTCTATTTCACCTAAGAATAAACCTTTCTTCATTTATATTCGTGTGTTTGGTTTATTGTTCAACCGAACTCTCCTTCATCTATTTCTTCTATTGATGCGTGTGTTACTAATATGGGAACCTAACAGTGGTATCAATCGCCATATAGTTAGGTGAATCGGTATTGTTTTGAAGTAAGTTTTGGTCTTACGCGTAAACATACGGTTCCAAACTTTGGTTCGCTTAAAAACTTATTTTTTACACTTTTCAATCCAAGATTCTTGTACTTTCAACGTTTTAAGGTGTTAAAATATCTGTTTTTGGCAAAAAGTTTCAAACTTTACGTGTGGATCATTGTTTTTAAGCTAGGTTTTTTACGTGGGTATTGTTCTACGCGTAACTATTTTCTAAGCTTTGGATCATCAAGTTTCATACTTTTGTGTTATTTTGGTGATATTGAAGCTATTTCATCACAAAAATCTAGTTTGGAAACATCAGTTGGCGAAAATCACTTTTGGTTGAATTCTACGCGTAAGTGAAACCCTAATCTTACGCGTAACTGTTCCTTGGTTTGATCTTCACTTTCGTGGATTACTCAGTGTTTTTCTTGCTTGGATAAGCCTGAAAACACTTCGACTTTGGATATATTTTGCCGTGATAGTGTAAAGATCTTTGGGTAAAACCCTAAAATTACGCATAAGCTTAAGCTTACGCGAGAACTCCTACGCATAAGATTCATCTTACGCCTAAGCTTTGTCTTACGATAAGTTAATCCTACGCCTAAGCTTTCTACGCTTAACTTTCTGTTTACGCATAACTTTAGTGTTTTCGATCTTAATACTTACGCGTAAGCTAATCCTACACGTAACTATTGCTGTTATGCGTATCTTTGGTGTTTTTAATCATAAGTATTACTTGGCTTTTCTGTGATTTCTACGCCTAAGGATACTTCATCAACAACGGTTCATTCGACTACACAGATCCATTTAACAATACAAGTTTTCAACATGTCACAACCACCATACTCTAGCTATTTTCCTTACACTTATAATCAACAACAACAACAACAACTAAGTCCACAACATCAACAATTTAATCATCAACAACAAATTTATCAACAACAATTTAATCAACAACATACTCCACAACTTGGTGCAATTCCACCACAAATGGTTCAACCACCACCTAGTCTTCAAGTACAACCTTACACAAACTTCTACAATCAACATCCATCCAGGAGTACTATGAAGGAACCAACATGGTTTGGCAAGATGTGTGAAGCCTTAAGTAGCCAACAATCAATTCATGAAGTCGGATCACTTGATAGACCTCCAATGCTCACTCCCGGAATTATGATCAATGGTTGATAAGGTTCTTTAGGTTCGTGATCTAAAGAAGCCACATGGAAAGTTCTTAAAGAAGGTCATTATGGAAGGTCCATTTCGATGCCTACTATTGTCACACCCAGATCCAAATGCCAATCCACCAAGAGATCATGTCACCAATATTGCAACTGCCTCGGACCTCACGGTGATGAACTTCTACATTTTGAAGCCGATGAACTAGCAATGCAATACATCCTTTTGGGATTACCCAATCCGATCCTTCAAGTGTTGATGCTCAAAAGATCGCTAAAGCAATGTGGGAACATATTCATCTTCTTATGGAAGGCACAACGCTCAATCACGAAGACATGGAATCCAAAATCTACTTGGCTTATGAACACTTCATGATTGAACCAGGAGAGACATTAGAGTCATATCATCATCGCTTTTCAGACATCATCAATGATTTGGACAAACACAATATCATCATGCCACGAATTGCTGTCAACACTAAGTTCCTAAGTAGTCTTGGTCCGGAATGGGAGAAGTATGTCATTTTTCTCCGTCAAGCTAAAAATCTTCATCATGCTACATACGGATTGTTGTACGACTATTTGAAGCCTCACCAAAAAGAAGTTGACAAAGAAAGGGCTATCCGTGGACTCCGACTCCACAATACTTCCGGACAATCAACAACTTGCTTTGTGGGCTCAAACTAGTGTTCCTCCTCAACCGCTCCTCAACCAACTACAACCATCACACCATATGATCCGTCACGGCAAAAACCTCAACAAACTCAATTGGTTCCATACAACAACAACAATGCTCAAGCACTTTACGGTGAAGGCGATGAGGACTCCGATGCTTTTGATGAATTGCAACAAGGATTTGCTATGATTGCTAAAGCCTTCGGCCGGTATACAAACAGATCCAACAATCGCATTCGTTCCTCATCAAACACAAGGAATCAGTGTTGTGAACAATGGACGTTGAAGTTCGTAATCGTGGTTATGGTCGCTATATGGGAGGTGGCCAAGGGTTTAATGCTATGGGCGGGAATAACCGTGGTGCTCCACAACAACAGAGAGCTCAAGTGGTTGAACAGAGGAATGCTCGAATGGGGTTAATGGTCTTCGTTGTTATAATCGTAATGAGAAGGGTCATCGGCTAATGCATGTCCTAAGCCGAGGACAAGAGGCGTGCTTATCACAAAGAGGCTTTGCTCTTGGCTCTCAAGGATGAAGTGGTGGCACTCTTACCAACAAGGAACGAGCTTTATGGTAGATGCAGATTCGTTGATGATATGGAGGACTTGCAGGCTAATGCAAGAAGTGATGTTGATGGCACATATGCAAGCTCTACACATGAGTGACACAGCCCAGTGTATGACATCGATGGCTTGTCTCAGTGTACCGAACAAAACATACTCATTCTCGATCGATATCTCCGCCAATTTCTCCATCCGACAAGGATCGTAGTGTTCAACATGAGCCATCCACATCTCATTCGATGATTATCAAATAGATCCCGTAGTTATATTTGATGATCAAGATGACCTTATGGTTAATATTGATAATCAAGTTGACTCCGTGGTTATATTTGAGGATCTAAATAATGATCATGTTGAGACTAACGTTGAACAAGATGAGCTTTTTTCTAATAGAGAAATTGAGCTCTTGACCTTAATTAAAGACCAAGAATCTCGTTTGGAAATTTGCACGAAATTAAAAGAGAAAAATGCACTGTTAATTAGGGATAATGAATGTTTAATTCGACAAATCAACTTTTTCAAAACTCAAGAAAACCGTGAAAAAGGTTTTGAAGCCGCTTTTGCCAAATCACATCAAAACGAAAAATCTTTGGAACGACAGATTCGTGATCTAGCCGCTCAAGAATGCTTTGTTGTCTCAAATAGAACAAATGAAACATGAACATAAACAACAAATTAACGCCTTACTTTGGAAACTCAAAAGCCAAGGCCGAGTTGTTAACTTGTCAAAAACAGTTCTCAATACAAAAAGCATTCCACGAAACGGATAGATAACTATCTTGAAGAAATTGTCGACTTACAAAACAAAATCAAAGAGTTTCAAATGTTGTTTATAAACATGGTGAATCAATCACAACGATTCAAAAGTTTACTTTCAAACCAAATCCAAATGGATATGGACCGAATCTTTCGATTACAAACCTAAGTTTTCACACAAAGCATTCAAACCAAATCAAGTTCACAAGCGAGAACATAGAATTGATGATTCAATTATGACCGTTGTTGAATATAATCACATGGAGGAATTAGATGCTGATGACGAGAGTCGGTCAAAAATGGAAAATGTCATTTATAACAAACCATTTAACTATTCAAAAGCCATAACTTTTGTCACACAACAAGATACCTCTAACAAACCTTTGGTTATCACACCAGTTTCTGAAGTTAGTCCCCAACACAATGGTGCACAAATTAATGGTCCTTTACCTTCACTTAGTGAAGTAAAAACTAATGCCGAAAGTTGTCGCGTTATCAAATACTTTGACACTTTCTTATCTGACCTCTAAATTTTGGAACGTGAGATTGAATTTCATTCTGAAATAAAAATTCAACATTTTCAATCGCCAATGGCGCGAGAACATAGAGATATTCTTCAGAAAAGAATTTTACCCCATATCAAAAATTTGAAAACCTGTGCACTATATTGGGAAAGGGATTTTCACAAAGAACTTGGTCTCATGAAAGCAGTTTTGAGAAAAGTAAACATCGATTTCAAATACTAAACATAAAAGAAACTGTTGAGAAAAGATGTTGATCGACTCTTGGAAGATGTTATCCGTGGCTTGATATCCATAATGTTTTGTTATTACAACTGCATTGCATATGCATTTGATCATAACTCTGCTGATTCTGTTGATATTGTTGTGAATACTGATACGGTGCATCAGATCGAGTCTTTAAAAGTTGAAAACGAATGACTGTTAAACGAGCTTTCAAATTCAAAACATCGTCTTCAATGGTGTCAAAAATATTTTCAAAATCGTGAACTTGCTTTGCAAAACGAAATCAATCAGTTGCAATCCAAAACGTTTAATCCAAAACTTGAGCAACTGGATGATCAAAACGCGTCTTTGAAATGTCAAATCTCAAAATATGAACAAGAACTTGTAAAAGTCAAAAAGGAATATGGTGTCATATTTGATTTACTCAAACATACTCGTGATGAAGAATCAAACGAACTTGATCATTATCTTGCACACACTAAAGAAGTCATGAATTTTCTTTGAAATCTTCGCTCGAAAATCAAGATTTGGTGCACACTATCATTAAGTTAAGGAAATGTTAGGAAAGTATAAACAAGTTCACCTAGCATCATTAATAGAATTGCACCGTAACACTTAGCAAACGTAAACCCAGATTGCCCACCGACAAAACACAAGTTACTAATGTGCTTCCCTCATTGAAACAAAACTAGTTGCCTCTTTTCCCAACGTCCGCACTTCACACCTAGGAGCAATACAAGGAAGAATAGGAAGTTGCGACCTAAGAAAAGAACAATAAAGAATGTCAAGTAGAAGAACACCCTAGGACTTTGAATAAGACTCGATTGCACCCACTTTAGATATTGCGTCGACAAATGTAATAGAAAAGTGTTGTAACGAATGCTAAACCTTTAAGTACTTTTGATATTCATCGATGTTTCTTGTGTTATTTGTCGTAAAAGTATGCTTTTCGATTGTCATGACAAATGTGTTGCTAGAGCTATCTTGTCTCGTTTAAGGAATCCTAAGAATCGGAATACCTCTAGGCCCACTAATGCTTCTAAGTCTCGGCTTGGTAAACCGCCTCCTTAGATTCTAAGAAACGCATTGATATCCCCAGTAGTTCCGAGATCACCTCCAAGGAATGTAGTACCACCTAATGCATTCACTAAGACTAAAGCTAAGACTAGTTGGAGATGGCGAAATGGATACATAATACACTAGGATTTAAATGGATGCCTAAAATCATTGATGTGTGTATTTCTACTATAATCGCCGAGAACCCTCTAACTCATTGGGTTCCACATCTACTTCTATTCCATCCGTGTCGTCTGTGTGTAATGCAGTGATACTGATCATCCTTTGGATTGTTGATAGCGGATGTTCCCGACACATGACAGTAACCTTAAAGCGTTATCAAACTTTATTGCAAAGTTCATTGGCACTGTCGATTCGGAATGATCACTTCACGACTATCATGGTCTACAAAGATTATATCAATGGCAATATTGAAATTAGCGGGTTTATTATGTGGAAGGCCTCGGTCACAATCTCTTTTCGATCGGTCAATTACGTGATGGCGACTTGGAAGTGGCTTTCGGAGAAAACTTGTTTCATTCGTGATCTACAAGGAAACGATATTATGTCTGGCTCTCGCAATTCTAGTCTATATACAATCTCAATGCAAGACATGGTTGCTTCATCTCCCATCTGTCTACTCTCAAAGGCTACATCTACAAAATCTTGGCTATGGCATCGCTGTCTCTCACATCTAAACTTTCAAACCATCACCAACCTTGCTCGACACAAACTTGTTGAAGGTATCCCGAGATTCCGTATTCTAAAGATCACCTATGTTTAGCTTGTGAACAAGGAAAAGCACTCGTGCTCATTTTCCTTCAAAGATGGAACATGATCTCAAGATGTGCTTCATCTTCTTCACATGGATTTGTGTGGTCCGATGCGCGCGTACATACGATTAATGGCAAACGCTACATCTTGGTAATTGTTGATGACTACTCAAGATGGAATTGGGTTTATTTTCTTCAAGTAAAGACCAAGCTCCACAGATGATCATCACCTTTCTCACGAAAATTCAAATTCACTCCGAACACCGCCGACAAATTCAAGCAGACAAAGGAACTGAATTTGTGAACCAAACTCTTCGAATATCATGAGAAAGTGGGAATCGAGCATCAAACATCCATAACACGCACCCTAGAACAAAACGGAGTTGTTGAAAGACGAAACCGTACGTTAGTGGAAGTCGCCGAACGATGTTAATCAATGCTAAACTTCCGTTTACTTATGGGATGAAGTCATCTCAACCGCATGCTACACTCAAAATCACTCAATGATTACAAACGCCACAAGAAAACACCATTTGAGCTTATCCACAACAGAAAACCGATCTCAAACACTTTCATGTATTTGGATCTCTTTGCTACCCAAATAATGATCGTGATGATTTTGGAAAACTCAAAGCCAAAGTCGACATTGGAGTTTTATTGGATACGTGATAATTCTAAAGGTTACCGGATCCGGAATCGTCGTACAAAGCGGGTTATGGAAACGATTCATGCTAATTTTGATGAGCTTATCGATATGGCTTCGAGCATAACGACTTGGAACCCGGTCACAACCGTCTAAACTTCCTCAAACCCCATCATCGCCTAAACCAAGCCCTCACCACCGTCAACAAATGGAAAGACTATTTGCTCCACTGTTCGGTGACGATATTGATGAACGTGCTCAAGGAGTATCCGATGTTTCATTGCTCAACCCGATACTACTCTTATACCGATACACTGCTACAACAACTATCGTTGATGAAGCACCACCGATTGACTCTACTACAACAGTTGAACAAAGCGCATCCAACGACGCCGATCCAACTGATGATGCTCTCAATGAAGTACCCCACCGCAGATTTTGATCCAAATGCGTTCTTTAACCCGTTTGCTAATGAAAATGTCGCACCGATGTTGCGAATCATCTACAAGCCATTTGAATCCTCAAAATCGCACAATGTATACCAACATCAACCTCTACACATCGTTGGACAAAAGACCATCCTCTTGAGAATATTATTGGTAACCCGAATCAACCAACAGAACGAGACAACGTCTTCACACGAGATGGTAAACATTGCATTTATGCACTCACCGTCTCGCTAACTGAGCCTAAAAACATTAAAGACGCAATGACAAAGGACAACGGATTGAATCCATGCAGGAAGAACTTAACCAATTCAAACGTCTTGAAGTATGGGAAGCGGTTGAAAGACCAACAGGGTCTTCGTCATTGGTCTAAAATGGATTTGGAAAAACAAATTGGATGTCAAGGAACCGTAATTAGAAACAAGTCACGCCCGGTGGCTAAGGGTTATAGACATGAAGAGGTATTGACTTTGAAGAATCATTCGCCCGGTTGCTCGTCTTGAGGTCGTTCGATTTTTTGGCATTTGCGGCTCACATGAACATCACGGTCTTTCGGATGGATGTCAAACCGCTTTCTCAATGGACAACTGAAAGAAACGGTCTATGTTAGCCAGCCAGAAGGATTCGTTGATCCAGAGTTCCCTAATCATGTCTACAAACTGAAGAAAGCTCTCTACGGTCTCAAACAAGCCCCTCGGGCGTGGTACGATAAGTTATCATCCTTCCTTATTGCCAATAATTTTACCAAAGGTTTGGTCGACCCTACACTCTATATACAATATCACGGGGCTCACATCTTAATCGTTCAAATCTATGTGGATGACATCATTTTTGGGTCAACACATTTAAAATATTCAAATGCTTTTGCAAAACTTATGACAAAACATTTTGAAATGTCAATGATGGGTGAACTCACATTCTTCCTAGGAATGCAATTTCATCAATCACCCCGTGGTATTTTCTTGAGTCAGTCCAAATATGCCCTTGAATTGTTAAACAAATTTGGAATGCAAAATGTGACACCTATGCCACACCAATGGCTCATACCAAGAAGCTAGACGATTTACATGGGAAATTGGTGGACCCTACCAAATACCGTAGTATCATTGGGTCTCTCATGTATCTAACAACTAGCAGACACGATATTGTTTTTTCCGTCTATCTTTGCTCCGTTATCGATCGAGACCAATCGAAACCCACCTCTGCGAGGCTAAAAGAATCCTTCGATACATCAAGAGAACCATTAATTTGCGAACTGTATCCGAAGGATTCGGTTTTGAACTAATCGCTTTTGAGATGTCGATCACGCAGGATGCTTAGATTCACGTAAAAGTACTTGAGAGCATTACAATTTCTTGGTGATAAACCGTGTCATGGCAATCGAAGAAGCGAGGATTGTACATCACCGTCCTCAACCAAGTAGAATATGTAGCCATGTCGGCGTGTTGTGCTCAAGTTATTTGGATGAGAACACAACTCAAGGACTATGGTTACTTATTTGATGAATCCCGATGTATCTGCGACAATCGGAGTGCTATTACGATCTCGTGCAATTCAGTTCAACATTCAAATCAAAGCACATCGATCTTCGATATCATTTCATCAAGGACCACGTGGAGCAGTCTTGTTGAATTATATTTTATGGGCATGAATACCAATTGGCGATTTTCTCACCAAAGCCTTAGCTCCCGCTAGGTTTATCGAGTTGGTCCACCGGATTGGTATGCGGTGTTTGACTCAAGAGGAACTGGATGAACTCTTAAAACATTCTTAAAAACCAGCCAAATACCAAAACATCCTTTTGTAAATATTTTTCAGAAACAAAATACAAAATTAATAAAATCAGATAAAACAACAAAAATATTCTTCTATCTATATTTCTTTTAACATGGCAAGTACAAATCTTCCGTCAACACTCAAATCTTTCAAAATTCAGTATTTTTTCGATCAAGTGTTGAAGGGGAGAAAGTAAATATTTTTCAGTTTTATAAAACCTTGTACTTCCATGTTTCCAAAAATATGTTGTTTCTTCTAAAATGGTGGATACGTTTCTTGTCAAATACTCTCCTCGGACTCAAATGTCTTCAAAAAATCATTATTTCAAAAGTCGAAGGGGAGTATCGTTAAGTTTCTTGCCTTACATGTGTTTTGTCTAACCTAAACGGAAGTTAAAGGATCTTGGTTGGAACCTCTTTAAGGTTGAGGGACTGAATGTGTCAACTTGGCAAATTAATTTTAGGTGACCCTCATTGTATTGTCCGGTGATCATGCTTTTGTGTAATCGATAGTTTTGTATGTTTATTATGTGTACTACGTTCGGTTGATCTTGTGGACTATGACTATCCGTAATTTCCTTATCTCGCTTGTTGTTGACCCGCCATGTATGCATTTCGGTTTATGCTATGTTTTAATTGGGTAAATGGTTCACCAGACGTCGGCTTGTTAAATTGTTTAGTTGCCCGCTATGTCTTTAATTTATTTAATTATATCTTTATACCGTATTCCTACTTATTACGTAAGCGCCGTGTGTTGATCGCCGTTAGTACTTCACATTATGATAATCTGGTTATGTTTTCAACTAAGGGTTTTGACTGTGAATTGCCATGCTCACTTATTAATTAATTGCTTCCGTCACATAATCTCTGTTTGGCTTGTATGTCTTTCGATTTCTGAATTGATTGTATGACATATATGTTGTGTGGATGCGACTTTGCTATGTTTGCTTATGTTTGATTCTCGTATGTCATGGTTCGTATGTGCTTGTTTATATGTCATCGATGCTTTGTTTTGTTTCGTTCTCCTTGTTATTTGTTCGTTTGGATATCAGATAATTGTATTCTGCAGATCCTCATTGACTCATTGTTCTCATTTCACTGCGACTTTGTTATCCGTTTCCTTTGTTTCATTTCGCATTTGATTTTATTTAGCTTCGCTTTGTTATATCATTCACTAGGCTTTTAAGCTCACCGCATTTCTTTTCTGCGGCGGGTTTTAGGTTTGAAGATGGGCATTCGATGGGCTGAGAGTTGGATTATCTGAGTGGACTAAACCTAGTTACCTTATTATTTGGATTTATTTTGTTGGGCCATTTTTTTGGAGATTTCATTTTATTTTAGACATATTAGATTTTGTATTTTCCTTGTAAGTCATTCGTCTATATGACTTGGTACTTTATTCTTTAAGGCTTTCGCTTGTAAGATTTTATTTGTATGTTCTGATATGACACCAGAATGTGACACTTCTACCCTTGTCGGGTTGGGTGGTTACACTTGTACTTCCATGTTTCCAAAAATATGTTGTTTCTTCTAAAATGGTGGATACGTTTCTTGTCAAATACTCTCCTCGGACTCAAATGTCTTCAAAAAATCATTATTTCAAAAGTCGAAGTGGAGTATCGTTAAGTTTCTTGCCTTACATGTGTTTTGTCTAACCTAAACGGAAGTTAAAGGATCTTGGTTGGAACCTCTTTAAGGTTGAGGGACTGAATGTGTCAACTTGGCAAATTAATTTTAACAAAATCATTTACTCCTAAACCACAAAGATCAAACGCCCAAATCAAATCTTCTAAATCCGTTCAAGTCGTTCATAATCAGAAGTTCTAAATTGTTTTGATCAAGATTCTAAACAAGGATTTCAAAAATCTTTCAAATCCAACGGTTAAAACTCTTTAAACTGATTTTGGAAAATTGTTCACTTGAACGAATTGGGTGTTTATACATAAAAGTGTTTGGATTGAAATGAGTTGTGTTAAAACCTTTCTTAGTGTCTATTAAACTTGTTTCAATCGTCCAAAACCATCCTGAATCTTAAATTTCATTAATTTGAATTCTAGGGTTCTTGTACTCATCTAGGGCTTTTCTATTCTGTGATATGTTATTAGGTAGTCAAGAAAGTGTTAGAATAAGTTTATATGCATGTTTTTGAACCTTTAAATTAGCCCAGAAACATCTAAAATGTATGAATTTAAGTTTTAGGTTTTTAGGTTCATCTCCCATAAATCTTCGATTACGTGGTGGAAATGTGTTAAATCTTGTTCCATTGCACTCATATGACATCTAGGACACTCCGTAAACATTCTTGTTTGATTTGTGTAGCTATATCTCTTACTTGTAGATTAAGGGTTTAGGGTTTAAGTAATTTTACGCCTAAGTCTTTTGTGTGTGTATCGATATGTTCTTATGCTTGTTTTGTATTCTAAAAGATGTTTGGAATTAATCGCAATCAAGTTTTCATGTTTATAGTTAATGAGTTAATTATTCGTAATGTCGAATCTTGGTGTTCAAACCGTTAGCTTAAAGAATACTTTTATGCGTAAAGGTAACGCTTAAGAGAAATCTTACGCGTAACTCTTACGCATAAGAGGTCTCTGATGGATTACGCGTATCTTGGAAAGATATTCGTAAATAAGGCTTGCTACACTTAAGCCTAAAGCCTTTGAACTTGTCTTACGCGTAAGAAACTCTTACGCATAAGCTTGGTCTTACGCTTTAGCTTACTCCTACGCATAAGCTCCTTTCTTACGCATAAGGATCCTTGTTACTCATAACCCACTGTTCACTACATTTTGGCTTATTACGCATATGTTACTTGTTAAATGTTATGCATAAGTCACAAATACCTGATGTTTCGCATAAGCTTACAAAAGTTAATATGTTGTGTGTTAAGTGAAATATTGGACTTTGAAATTTCAAAATTAACATGTTCACGTAACTTATCACATCAACTTCAATCAATTGGAATAATGTGACTTAGGACTTGTAACTAACATAAACATGTTACCATCAAACAAGGAATTAGATAATAAATCAGACTAAAACAAGCACATTGTGTTTCCATTTGTCTCTTTTTGTCTAATGTCTTTCGATCACAAAATGGTGCAAATCAAGCAATCATTAATGCCCAACAGAGCTCTTGATGGCAAACACATTCCAATTGGATACGACAAAACAATTGGCAAGAACAATCTCCGTGTCATCTTCAACAACTTCATATGCTCATAATCATCTTGCATAATTGTTGTGGACATCCTTCTTCAACATCCATTCAAATTCATGCTCACAAAGTCATCCCGATGATGAGTATGATTCAATGGAAGAGGAAATAAAATTTCATAAGACATTAAATCGTAAAAGGATGGAATACCATGATTCAACCTTCCGGTTAATCCACCCGTGGGGGGAGGGTCAGTAGTAGTCCTCCACTTATGGAAGATCCATTGCAAACATCTCTTACCCCATCCGATCCGGTTAATCAACCCGGTAAGGATCGTGGTATCACTAAAACATCCAAGAAGAAAATCATGGTGAAGATGTGGAAATATATGATGAAGGAGATTACGATCATGATAAGGATGAAAGAGTCACGATGATGATAATTTGGCGGTGAAGAGGATATGATTCGAAAAGAGGCAAAAGAAGTCGCTAGAGTCGAGAAGTAAAAGTTTTAGAAGGAATCGACAACTACATAGTTGACAATCCAATACACAAACTCAACAGTCTTCTGAAACACCTCTTGACACTTCCAAATCATCATCTCAATCATCACCTCCATCAACATAATAAACACCTATGTCAACAACAAAATCTGTTAAGAAGGCAACTCCATCTAATGATTCGACAAATGGTTAAACAAGTTATCACCATTACACAACAAGCTACACAACCACCACCATCTGATCAACCAAGGGATTCAGAAACCACACCCAATGGAGAAAACCGTTGATCACTTTACATACACTGGTGGTGAGGATCACGACATACCTGAGCCCCAACCAGAACCTCAACCGAAATTTACATCAAGTACATTACTGAACTCCTTGTTTTCATACACATCAAATCAAAGAGCGTGTTGAAGTTCTCCACCCGGGTCGAATCTTACCTAAATTCTACACTTCATCGGAATCAATCAAGAACCTCGATGAAAATCGTTCATAAACAAAAGTTTGGGTTTGTCTACAAAGTGAAAATCATCATACTTGCTTCATGGCTTTCGATGAAATTCACTAAGTTCTATGATGCCACCCCGGAGATGGTTCGAGATGGATTGTCATATCGATTGAAGGACATTGAGTTGGGTATAATTCGAGACGAAGATGGAATTCAAAGGATCGCTAGGATGTTCGTTGATTTATCACTAGGATTGATGAATGTTTGATTCATCGAGGATCGATCAACAGATTTGAGAGCTATGTGGGAGGATGACCAAACTTTCCGATTCGACTTTCCAACGTCCTCGAAAGTTGTTGATCGTCTGTAATCATTGGGTACTCTCTTGATTGTGATTTTGTTTGTTTGATTATCGACAATGGTTTGTGCACACATAACGATTGTACAACCCGATCTTGTAATGAAAGGACCACGTGGTACGCTTGATTGCCACAATCCTTATAAAAGGAGCGAAAGCTTCTTACTTTTGAGTAAAACCTATCAAACCTTTCAATTTTAAAAGGTTTTGCTCAAAAGAACAAGTACTTCCCTTATGATTTTCAAAACCTCAACCGTTTATATCACTTGTTGAGGGGAGTATTTGACTTAAAACTTTCTTCAAACCGTTCTTTGTGTAATCTTCCCACAAAACTCAAAATGGTCATATTTATTCTCAACATTTCTTTAAAAATAACATTTATATGCCATTTTTTAAGGGGAGAAAAATTATGTGATAAGAAATATGTTGTGTTTTGCTATTGAATCCTCGTGTGAAAAGACTTCAACCCATGAATTGACGAGAACTGAACAGTCATACATTGAAAAGATTTGTCTTCCTAGACTTATCCAAGTAAATTGTAACTATTCGAGAAGCTCTTGATAGACATGAACTTTGACGGGTTTGACAACCTTTCGGGGTTGTCCACATCTTCAAGGTAGTTATTAGAGCTAGTTTTCACCTAAAATCTGACAATGTATCTCTTTAACTATGCAACGTAATCGTGTCTCGCAAGGGATTATCTATCATGAGTCTATCAATTCAAAAAAGTGCGCGCTTCTTCTCTCATCGCAAGATTACGTCAAAACTCTTAAGCATACGTGGAGGAGTATCTCGAAAATCTAAAACTCTTGAAGTGTTCAAACATGTTTCTTCATTCACAAACACTTGAGAGATTTTCATGAAAATGGTTTTATGGCAATGGAGTTATAAGGTGATTAAGGTTAGGAATAACCGTCCTATGATCCGCCAGAGCTCGAGGGATCTACCCAAGGACACTACCAATAATTAGAATTCCTTAGGTATGATTATAAAAAGGAGAAATGAGAATCGGAGAAAGAAGGAGTTGAAGAATTAAAAGAAAAGCAAAGAAAAGGGTGAAAAGAAATAGCCCTCGGATTATTCAACTTAGGGCGAGACACGGGTTCAATTCATATACTCTTGGTTGTCACTTGATGACACCGGTATTGAAGATTAAAAGTCGTCATGGACCCGGTGGCGCATGTACTAAACCTTCTTAGCCACTCAAGTTTCTCTCAGCGTAAGCTTGTTTCATTCTCACAGGAACCCTACGTAAACTATCGGCTTTATCTTAGAGATTCTTGGTATTGAAGAAGGAGACCCTCTCCCTAGTCTCCGCTGGGAAAACCAAACGCACTATTGAGTCTAGAGCCACGAGATTCATCAAAAGATCTCATAGGTACACTTGACATTTCATCACTTGTCGTTCAACAATAAGAACAACGATGGTACGTTATCGAGTCCTACACGGATCCTAGCAACTGTCAAGAACATTTATGAGAGGTTCACTTTTGTGATCCTCGGTGATTGAATGTAAACTCTGCCGGGTCAACATCAAACACCACAGCAGTCACCGGTAACTCCCGTGGATTACGCTTAGTGTGTCTCAAGCGGTCTCTGATCGTGAGGTGATGCTTGTGTACCTCGGCGACTCATCCGAGCAGTAGGTGTATTTCGGTACATCGCGTTATCTTACTTGTGGGACTCCAGTTCGAGAACGACCTTTGTGAGAATTAGAGTTGTGTTTCCACACTATGTTGTTAACACTCTTGAAGTTCGAACTTGTAAGTGCGGAATCCGCTTATTACTAACCTTTCTTATGTTTTCTTCTTATGGAAGCTCGAGCGGATCGATCGTCTGATTCTTCACATGCTCATACCAACAACATCACTAATGGAAGTTCTATCATAAGGCAACACAAAAGTCCGAAGATTCTTCATCAAGTCAAAGAATCTACAAATTTAAAGACTAAGAGAACTACATCGATCGAAATCCAACGTCAAAGAGCGTGTGAGCATGTTGAAGAATGATGTGGAGACACTGAGCAACGAAGCGGACACGATGCGAACAACAACAACATACTATCACTACCACAACAAAGAACAAAGATCAAAGAACAAAGTAAATGATGACGTCAAAGCAGAATACTTCAAAGGAAACAATTTCTCTATGCTGGGGAGATTGTTCGAACCAAGACACCTCTTCTCACAAGAAAGAAGAATGTCAGAAGACGTCAAAGCTACTATTACATCAGCACCTACATCGTTTATCACTCTTTCATTCATCACTAACACTTAGGGGGGGATTTTTGGAATCACTCCTAAACATTAATTCAAGTGTTAGTGATTCATATGTAATAGTTAGCTTAATATGGCTTTTATGTTAGTAATCATGCCAAGGCTTATGTAGAAAGCCCATGAGCCTTGGCCCAAGTCCAATAAGGAAAGGAAGGGACTAGGAGTGTTGCCCTAGCTCCCTCTCCTATAAATAGTCTTGTAATACCCTCACTTGAGGGTTGGTTGTTCACTTTTCTATTTCGCCTAAGAATAAACCTTTATTCATTTATATTCGTGTGTTTGGTTTAGTGTTCAACCGATCTCTCCTTCATCTATTTCTTCTATTGATGTTTGTGTTACTAATATGGGAACCTAACATATACAAACAACAATATGCTCATTAAAACTCCGTAAACTTTAATATCTTATTGTGTAATGTTTGATGTCTTCCAAACTTTCAAGTTTGTAGTTGATGACAATTTGCACAACAATTGACATATTGTTCATCCAGAGAATCTAGGAGCAATTCCAGGCTGAGGATGTAATTCTATTAGAATAATCATTACACAAATTATCTAATAACTTTTAGTTAGATATCAATGTTGTCAAATCACTTCTTATTTAAGAATGATACAACAATTTTAATATACACAACATGATGTACATGATGAATCTACATGTCAAACTTAGAATTATTCATGTTCTATCTTGTCAAAAGATATTTATCCATTTCCCCATTGATATATCATGTTTTATTAGAATCATTTATTTTACTGCATGTTTATTATTAATAAAAATATATTCCAAGGTTGTATGTTTTAATTCTTAAATCTTATAAGTGTAGTTTCATTCCAATCTAAGACTTAACATTTAGCTTACAAGGAATGTTACTTTATATATATTATACAACATATAAGATTTAAAACCTTAACATAATACTCCCACTAGCTTTTAGGAATAATTAAAATTTATCTTATTTCAATTATAAATCGAAACTAGGATTTAATAATTAAACATAAGAATAATCTGCATGCATTTATCCATTCATGAATTATTGCACTTCGTACACTTCCAAAGATTATATGAATTCAAAAAACCTTTCGATTACTTACCATCCTCGCTCAAGTAATTTTTCAAGAAAGAGTTTTGATATTCCATTGTCATATTTCATATTAATGAAAACAAGTATGACCATTATCATCTTTATATATTTAATGTGTCTAGAAAAGAATATTCAATCATAATTAATTGCTTAAGTATGATTAATAATCTTGTCATAAAACATGCATTAAATATGTGTACAATATTGTCCATATGATTTCTACATAGAAATTCAAACCACTAGGGGTTTTCATCTTTTTGAAGAAACTCATCTTCATTCTCTAGTCTAACTATTAAGATAAACCAAATTTCCAAAATTGATTATCTTTATGGGCAGCATCTTTAACATTCATAGTATGAGTAATTTACCCAATTCAATATTTGGTAATCCATCATAATGATTATCAGGTTTACTATAATCCTGTAACTTATATTTCTCAGCATATAAGTCAAATATCTGAGATATCCTTGCAGATCTATGAATGAAATTCCATCATCTTGAGGTTAACATTTCATATCTAGCCTCATCATGATATTTACTAGTGTATTTAAGAAGATTATGTACTTCGTAATTTTTCTTTCAAGATAAAAAAAAAACTCCCACTTGCCTTTTGTAATATATAGACTATCTATATATACTTAGCAATTAGAGCAAAACTACATTGTTCTCTTTTTGGAACATTACAAATACACATTGATAATTCCTGACTTAAGTTTGTTAACAACCTATTCATAAGTAGTTTAACAAATTCAGAATCTTCAATTTTAAAACTTAATGTGATTCATCACATTCCATAATGAAATTGTGTTTTATCAATCTTTTAGGTTGGAGTCATATTGAGTATATTCAATCCATACTCAATTTTCTAACCTTGTTACTTTTTAAGAAAGAAGTGATGGTTATCTTGAATCAAACAAATCAAATAGAGTTTGATTATCCAAACTGAACATACCATCAACTTGTGATATTCATTAGAATTAATATTGTATGACAACCTAACAATATATATAAGATAAACATATTCCTTTTGGCTTACCTACTTACCAACTAAGTCAACTTAATGGTATAATAGACTTTCCAAGCCAATTGCATGCTTTATAACATAAGTGCTCTTTAACCAAGTCACTTCATATCCATGTCTCATCAAGAAAACATAAACTATTATAATCCCATTATACGTTATAAATCATTGATCAACTCAATGACTTCTTGTATATGTCTTAATTAAAAAACATAACAAGTTAACGTCTTATTTTATTATAAGTCTTAAAAGACTTTATGTTTATGTCTCTATAATGAATCATAAACATGTTTAACTAAAGTAATTATGAACACAACTCTTGGTTTCAATAGTAATTTCAAGTTAATTTATTTACTTCACAATAATATAAGACTACATTATTTTTCATTTATGTCATTCCAAAATACATAAATAAACAAATTGAAGTAGTATTAGATTACTTCATTTATGTCATTCTAATAATACATAAATATCTAATTTGAAGTAGTCTTAGATTACTTCATTTATTTATGTCATTCTAATAATACACAAATATTTAATTTTAAGTAGTCTTATATATCATTTTGACATATGTTCTAAATACTTGTCTAATTTAGAAACTGCAAATATGTCCATGCAAGGTCTGACTTCACATGAAGATTTACTTTGTTGTTGCAATCTCGCCAAGTTCTGACATGACGTAAATTGCAACACCAAGTGTTTCTTGAATTATATATGTACAAGTCATATTAGAACGTTAGTCTCTTACCTTGCAGTCAAGAGAATCCATTAAATCATATACTTATATGTTGTACCATGCACACAATATAGATTTCTCCCACTTGTGCATGGAACAACGTCATGTAGCAGATAAACAACACGACATATGTTTGTTTATGTGATTAATATGATTGTGTCATTGATATTAGCATAACTAGTAGATGTAGAACCACTTCATTATCTAATAAGGAAGCGTACATGATTATCCTTGAAAACATAAGTGTCTACAAGTGGAAAATAATTATCTTAAGACATTCTAGAGATAATCTGGGTTACTACCAAGATGACAAAGCTTGTAACTCCCACTGAATTAGAGATCATTACATTAATTCCTTATTCAAGAATAAGAACAAAATACTTCCATTGGATTTGACAACATTGTAAGTGTTTCATTAACCAGTGAAAGAAAATAGCTCTCTATTTACTTCCTACACTTTTGAGAAAGTCCATACATAACAATTACTTATGTAATAAAAGAGTGTATTCTACGATGTAGATGATGAACTATCCATCAATGCTATTAACTTAAAAAAATTGGGCATGCAATTTCTTTCTTAATATTTCTACTATTCCAACAATTGTAAGTAGTACTTTTAAATGGTCAAAACAAAACAACTAGATAAAATATGCTAGTTTGTCTTTTACCAATTATACAGTAATTAGTCTAACTTCTAATTTAATAACTCGGAAAATATACAATTTTCTTAAATATTAAAATTTGCTTACGAGTTATGTATTTAGGATTTAGACAATTCTAATTGTCCTATCATACATTTCTTCATTCATGAAAAGGAATATGATTGAATCTCACTCTTTCTTATGAAAAGAGGACTAGGTTTATTCTTTTAATAAAGTTGACTCTACCAAAAGCCCTTACAGGTGTAGATCAATTTACCAATACAGGAATAACCTTCGTTTACAGTTTAATGTTGCATTAATACATTTAAAGTATTAGCAAAATTCAATTTTAGTATTTTCGATAATTAAACTTTTCAAGAAAATAAAATACCCAAGGTAATATTCATATAACCATAGAATTTTCTCGAAAACTAAGATCCAAATTATCATAGGTTCATTACATCACTTGATATGCTAGTAACGAAAGCATATAATAAGGTAATATGTCGAACAATAATTGGCAAACAATTTCCAATTCTTAGATCATTATGGGATTTATATTTTCCAACGCTATTGCAAATATAAACATGTTTCATCCCATCTTATGCCTTGAGTCCAGTTCTCACTTTCTACTCAACTTAAGTGTCTAACTTAAAGAACTGCAAATATGTTCATGTAATGTCTGACTTTACATAAAGATTTACCTCTCCATCACTATCTTGCCAAGTACTGTCATGACGTAAATTGCAACTTCAAGTGCTCCTTTTAATTAGATGGCACATAACTTAATTTATAAGGGTACTAGTTTTGATTTTATGTGGTCAAATCAAATATGTACAAAGATGCCATGCATTCATCTTGTAGCATACGTTTAATAAAAAAAACTTTTTATTACCAATTCATAAAGATCAAATTATCAAAGTTTTGATTGAGGTATTGGGTTCACCAATCAAGGAATTTAGCGTTAATTATCGCCCATTATACCGTACTTTTGCATAAGTGTAAACACTTAGTGTTTCGGGTAATTACCACCAAAGTGGCGCATGGAATTAAAACTAATTCGCCCTTAAGATGATTTTGTACATTTATGGCTTACTTAGCTCAATTTGACTCGCAAGCAAGCGGAGAATTTGGTCGTGTTGAAGCAATAACCTCCTCTTTAGGGTCACAATATTAATCGCGCCCTCCTAATACTTCCCACACTCCGTCAAATTGGGTGAGTTGTTCGGACCATTTGTACCAAAATCATCAATCAATTAAACTATTGAAAACTTAACTCTTCAAAACAAATCAAACTTCACCATTGTTTAGTCCGTATTATTTTTCTATTCAAAATTACTCTTTGTTTAAAACTGTCGCACATAATAAACAAATAAAAAATAAATAACTAAAAACAATGCGCACATAATAAACAATTTAATACGTGTAAACAAGTAGCCACATGCAACTTATTCGATAAAACCCTATTAATAATCAATGTCTAGGTTAAATAATATATATATTAATTAGGGCTTTCACTCTCTCAATTGAAAGTGAGTCACATGCATCGATGAATCGATTGCGTAAACCCATAATTAATAATATACCACATTGCACATAATTGATTCATTAATATATATAATTGGAGTCTTCCCCAATTCAAGATTTATCGTAAATAAACATGTGATAAATATATCTTAACAATTAAACAATATACAAGCAACTATCCATGACAAACATGCATGTATTATCATGGATATATCATAAAAATTATAAAAATAGTCACAAGATCGCATATTAAAATTCCATGTCACATAACGTATTATTCATGAATTAATCACGTAACACATATATTAATTCTAGGTTTCGATAAGGTTAACATAACAATTAAAACCCTAAATTTTTTTTAATGAATCAACAACAAAAAAAATTGGGGTGCGCCCCATATTAAATAAAAAATCGACCCATGCAAAAAAAATATAAACCAAAACCCTAGAATAATCATATCAAACAACATACAATATTCGTTTTTTACGCGTTTAGTAATTAATTACTCATTAAAACCAATGACTCGTGATGCCACTGTTGGAATTATATAACATGACTAATCATAAATATAAACAATAAACATCAAGTACACATGCAGAAGCGTATAGGAAAGATTAACGAATAATTAATTAACATAAACAAGAATATGCATGCTATTTCTAACTGCAACATAAAACTTGATTAACGCCTTTTGTTAGAAGCGGAGACTCATTTATGTAATGACCCACTACAACAATGACCACCCGGTGCAGCCCAGCCAGAACAACAATGACCACCACGCCGCCTGCAATGAGCCCATCGATCCATTCCGGATCGCCCGATGTATATTGTTTGTGGGGAAATCCAATTGAGTGCTTTAGCTCTAAACAACATTATCTCTTTTAATTCCAGTTTCGATATATGTGTGGAAAGTTGGCAAGCAAATGAGAAACACATAAGCGATGTGGGCGTGACATTAAGAGAAACAACTAGAATATTATGATAATGAATAGGGACGTACTATTCCTACCGGTTCATTCGTATTTTACAGCGAGCAGCAAAATAATTCAAATTAACTAAGGAACCATCAAAGAAAGGATGGCCAAAATAGACAGCATAACTAATCTACATTCTGTTATCCTTTATAGCTTTAGGCAAGTAGTGACAGTAAATGCTTCACATTATAAGAAATTTAAAAGGCATTTGGCAAACACGGAAACAAAAAGCATAGCATTTCTCCGTTGACCTCATAATAAATACTTCCCAAGGCTACTAAACACTTGCTAAAAACATGGACCACAACCGACAGCCCACACAGCCAAACCACACAGCTCTTATCCTTAGACTTGAGAAGCAAGCCGAAATGACGTGGGTGAAGCCCATTTCTGGTGGTCATAAAGGCTATTTTCAGAAGTGTTGTGAAATTCACGGATTCTTTCTTGTAGTCAGATCTGATTTGTTCATTCGAATTTGTTCAAGTATAATCTTTCTTGGTACATCGTGGGGTTGACAATATGTTTGTATGGTGCATACCCAATATCGATATAGATGCGTCCCGATGATTTGGGAATCTTGATCAATCGAATATAACGAACAAAATAGTTAAATTATGGAATGATAAGATCCATATCCATATTTAACACAGTATTATAAACAAAGGATAGTATAATGATGAATCATTAAATGTGCTTTAGAACCACACTCTAGTTATTCGGGGCGTTGGCGTGTTCTTGACGCTAACCAACGCATTACCATATTAATATGTCCAGTGAGAGCTGATTGGTTTATGGACATATTTAATAGTCGATGTCAGTTGAACTCGGGCTGTGGGATTCTGCGAGTTGCGTATGAGATACAATTATAATAATTAATAAATAATAGTTATGTTTTAATTATTAAATCGCGATAAATGCTAACGGTCGTTAGTACTTAGCGGTTGTTAGTCTAACGGACGTTAAAAAGTCAAGAAGAGGACTAAAGAGAAAATAAGCGAGATGGTTACAGAACCCCTCTCTTGGGCTAGCACCGAACGGAGGGGTTTTCCAAGGGATATCCTTATCCAACTTATCCTCCAAGCTATTCCACTATATAAACAAACCTCTTGTTTCATTAGTTGGTAATCTTGGTGAACCATGGCTAGCTTATTCTTCTCTTCTTCTCCTTTCTTTTGCTTTTGTCGACCAAATTACAAACTCACAAGGGTTTGCGTTTGACTTTGAGTGAAACCAAAGTGATTAAGCTAGTTATTGTGATCCTTGAACTAGCATTTTATTGAATCACTATCGATACGCGTGTGCGGATCGTATAGAAAATCCCAATTAGATTTTTGGTGGTAAACTCTAATCGACATGCATCGCTGTCGATTCATATAAACCCTAATTTTAGGGTTTGTGATTTTGGTGATTACTTGATTCGCTTGGAAGCAAACAAGGTACACTATCATTTATTTTAAGGTTAATTAATTATGCTACATGATCATATTATTCCACTGCGCTTTCTTGATGTTTTTATGTGTTTAATATGATTAGTGATTACATAGATTACAACATTTTGCACAAGCATTTTCCATTTCCTTTCACTAGAAAAAGGCCCTCCATATGCATTGCCACTCCACTCATCCATCTGTCGAGAGTAATCAATAGCCACTACGGACGGAACCACATATATGCTGGGGTGTGGCGTTTGCCACACCCGATTTTAGGTCATGAAGTGTAAAAGATTTAAAGCTGCGTTTTGTGGTATGTACAACCACCAAAATTTTGTTTCTTCTTTCGTTTATTACAGGGTAGCTTTAGTTAGCTCTATAGACGGACCTTAATGGAGCCAGAGGAGGCCATGACCTCCCAAACTTTGAGGTTTTACTTATATTTCTTAAAGGAAATACAATTTTGACCTAAAATTAACTTATATACTCGGCTCTCTCAACAAATTTACCCAAGTTTCGTCTATGGTTAATTTCAACATTTAATTTTGCAACACCTCTTAAAAATCACGGTTCAAATCTCTGCGTTAGCCACCACCTTATGATTGAACTTAATCATAGGGACAAGATCAAAATGCTCAGCATAGGAGTTAATGTACTCCAACACTTGATTATTGATCAGGAAAAGCCTCAGTGACCGAATGTGCCCATGGCCAGTCCGAAAAGTGATAGTATGTTTTAGGAGTTTGTAGCTTGGTGGATTCAATGGTCTGGTGAGTCCATACGCCACCTATGGAGCCCTCGGACTCGAAAACAACAGGACGGAAACCTTTCTCCATCAAATGTTTGCATGCAAGTAAGCCACTGATCCCGGCACCGACTCTGGCTACTTGTTTTTCGCTAGCCATTCTTTGACGTGCGTGTATGTATATAACGTTTTTTGAGTATCTCACCTAGAATTGGCCAAAAATAGCTTGGAGTGGCAATGGTATTATTAAGTTATTGTACTTTATCATTTAGCGCTCACTTTCAGAAAACAAGATATGATGCATATGCATGTGTGCCTTTGTCGATAATTTCTAATTTTTATATAGGGATGAGTTATCGCACACTCTCCCATGGGAGGTATCCGATAAGTGAGTGCGTTGAGGGGCATGCGGTGTGCGTCGCAGGTTATCTGATTTGACTAAAACCCCATGATGTGACAACATAGGGAGATATATATCACATCCTTTTATATATTGCTAGCCGTGAGTTCTAATATTGTTCAATATGTTGATGGGTTGAGATCTTTGAAAGTGAAAAAAAAAAAAAAAAAAGTTAAATCATTGATTTATGGTGTCCTTTATCTAATCATTTTTTTTCTTATTAAATTCGGTTAAGGCGTTTGGTCCTTTAAACATTTTATTTCATCCCAAAATTTCAAACGTAAATAATTTTCAAACGACAAACTTTTTATAAAAAGCTATTTCATTATAGTTTTCAAATTTGATTATCTTCAATTTGGTATACATTTTGATATATAAATTGCAACTTTTCTTTTTTTTAACTTTTTAAGTGGATGTTAATTTTTAAAATTTTTGATATTTTCGGCTCTAATTTCGATTAGTTTAAAAGCGAATTTTACAAAAATTAAAACATGAAAATTGTGAGCTTTTGACCATTCTTTACTCAAAATTTGAATCACTCAAATTCGATATGATATGAGTGAGATATTGCACGTTAATAATGACGTCTTAGTCATATTTAGTGCATCTAAGTGTTTGATAAAATGACTAAAAGTGATTTTTCTTATAAATGTACATTCAAATGCACTAATTGGTATACCAAAATACATTTTTGTTATTTTTGGTTTATTTTTAGCGATGAACAATAGAATGATAAAGCGATGAGCATTGTGACCATGGCGGATGAACATTATGATTTTTTCGACAACCGATGAACATTATGACTTTTTTGAATATCGATAAACCGATGAACAAAATATAAAGAATTAATCAATAACTTTTTTATTGATAAACAATCTAAGCGATGAACAAGATTAATCGATGAATCGATGAGCAACTAATAGATGAACATTACGATTTCTTTAGACAAGCGATGAACAATATAAAAATAAGCGATGAACGTTATTTTTTTGGCTGATGAACATTATAAAAACAAGCGATGGCGTTATAAAAATAACTAATGAAACAATATCAAAAATAAGCGATGAACTAATGAATATTACTATTCTTTTTGTTGTTGTGAATCTTGATAAAAATAGCTGATGAACAAGCCGATTGTGACCTGGCGATGAACAATATGATTTTTTATTCGGAAAAGCGATGAACAACACTATTTGTTTAAAAACCGATGAACAAGTGATGTATGGCGGTGAACATTATAACAAAGAAAAGCGATGAACATTATAATGTAACATCAAAGAAAACTA
Source organism: Chrysanthemum lavandulifolium (assembly GCA_022545495.1). NCBI lineage: Eukaryota > Viridiplantae > Streptophyta > Magnoliopsida > Asterales > Asteraceae > Chrysanthemum > Chrysanthemum lavandulifolium. The sequence goes on along the minus strand of CM040245.1, from coordinate 236,633,458 downwards.
ATGATGAGCGATGAGCAGTGTGACTCAACGAGATGAACATGCGATTTCTTTTAGAACGGTGATGAACAAATTTTTATTGATGAACAATAAAACTAATGAACAACTCGTTTTTTATGAAATAAAGCGATGAACAAAATTAAATAGAATCGATGAACAACTCGTTTTATTGATGAACAACATTTTTATTGATGGCCAGATACGATAAACAACTCGTTTTTTGTTATAAAGCGATAAACAACATGACTAATCATGAACATTAATCTAACTAGAAATTAAAAGACAACTTTATCTTAAAAAAAAAAATTTTAGTTATAATCATGAAAATAAAAACTAAGTCAAAACTATTTAACAAAAACTTAAAGATAAAGCTTATAATTAGTGTTTAATATGTTGACTTTTATTGTTGTATCTAATCAATGTTGCAAAGCTGTGTTGTGTAGACATGCTATAGCTAATACCTACACACTAGAACAACATTTTTTTTTTGACGGTGTTTCAAACAGGTTCACCACCCTCCCGTGAAGAGGGGCCCCAACCCCACATCGATGGTCTATGTTGTCTTAACGGGTCCTTTCATGCGATATGTGGCCGGTCATGAGAAAGCCGTCAGCGCCTCACACAAGTTTCCTTCTTTGAATAACGTCCGGATGAAAACCCCGGCTGCTCGGATTTGAACCCCAGGTGGCTTAGTCTATGGGCGCAAATCCTCATTCAAATATCAACAGAGCATGTGGACCACAGTGAGGGCTTGGGTTGAGTCACTGAAACAACATATTTCATCCATTTATTTACTCTACCATTTCATTTTCAACTCTTTCACTTTTCTAAGAAGATAAAAGCTCAAACATACTCGTCAAAGCAACAATCTGAACAACACAATACATCTTTGGGAATTTTATTTAATATCATTTCATTATCTAAAACTCAAAATCCGGTTGAAACATTTCATGAAGCAGTTGGTGTGCGTCATGATACGTAATTCGTATCACATTTCAACAACAATTCCTTTATGTTTACGACTATCATGAAGTCGAAAAGTACGAAAAAGAGTTTTATCGGTTGGAACACGATAGTGGCGGTGTGAAGGCGGTGGTGTTGATGGCGTAAAGGCGGTGATGGTGATGGAGGCGGTGCGGTGACGATGCAATGGTCGATGATGAAGATTACAGAGTTATGTGTTGGAGAGGTTAGATGGGATGAAAAGGGATGAAGAGATGGGATGTGTTATGTTGATATGATGATGAATTGTGGTTGGGAGAATCTTTGGGAAAAGAAAGGTGGAATGATCGGATGGCTCTATATGTATATGTTTATCTTTAATTTGATCGGATCTTTGTATTATGATCGTGGTTATAAATCCTTTTATACTTTGTAAAGCGTTCTCACTTTTTAAATGATCCGCTTTAAATGCGTGGATATGTGGTTTGACCTGGGTAAATAACATATACTCTGTTCGTTTAAATTATTTTCTTTTGAGATATTTTAAAATAATTGTTTATTATTTATTATAGTGGTAACACTTTTATTTTTTATTATTTTTTGAACAAAAGTACACTTTTATTATTTTAAATAGTATAATTTTTGTAACAATGATAATTTTAAGCTCAACGACACTAACATATGCCAGTGGTGGCATACTTGCATGGAATAATGGAATACGACTTGACAGAATAATTGAACCTTAACTAATTAGTCTACAGACAGCTTTATGGTATGAGTTAATGATAACTCACGTGAACAAACTATTGTCTGTGTTGTTTGTGGTTAGTAGTTGGCCTTGTAATTTATTTAGTCGTGGCAAAAACATTTTATCATGTGGCAGGAGCATTTTACCATGTGGTATTGGTTTTTAACGTTTTTTTACAAATGGGAGTTTTGAATAGATTCTCGAAAAGTACGTATGCCAAATTTTCATTTTATGAAACTTGTTGCTTCTTTTGAACATGGGTTTCAAGCCCATTACAATGGACCAGAAATAGAGATTCTACAAAATGATCATTTGCTTCATTGGATCCAAGCCCATTACAATGAATATCGAAAAATAGATTAATTGTTATATAAGTAACTATTTTCTTCAAGAGTTCAAGAATTGATGTTTGAAACTTTGAATGTATGTATAACCATTGATATTGTGTACATTGAGTTTTTATAATTTTCACTGTATAAACGTTTGTTCATACATCAAACTCGGGAGCAGTGTAAGCAATACCGCGCATAAGAGTATTACTTACTTTCAAAATTTACGTTTTAACCAAATATACGTTAAAAATGCTATTGGAGCTAGCAACCAAAACGGGATTATTTTTGTAATGAACAATAACCAACTGTTATGTTCTTGGTAAAATGTCCCAGTAATGAGTTCAACAATGTTTAGTACACAAGATTATACATATGGTGCAACCTTTTAACAATGGCGGCTCCCATTCATTCAAACACTAAACAGTGTAACGCTCATAGTTTGCTCTTTCCTTTGATGATAAACTCCCCATTGCCTTGGCCTTTTCCCGTAAAGCGAACTTCTGGGTCTTCCGGTCGACGCTTTAGGCAACTCCTCAAACACCACCGTTGGTGGTGCCATATAATGTGGTAAGTTTTTCGGCAAAATGCTATTAACTCATCACCATTTAACTTGTATCCTTCTTTACCTTCACGAAAGCACATGGTGTCTCCCCAATGATCATCGGGCGTCCCACAACCGCAGCCTCAAGTACTGCTGGATGCGGAAAATCACTGATTCCACTTCAATTGTACTTATATTTTCGCCACCAGATATTATGATATCTTTGGATCGGTCTTTGAGTTCTATGTAACCATCAGAATGTCTCACACCTAAATCTCCACTTCTGAACCATCCGCCTTTGAGCGCTTCTTGTGTTGCTTTTGTGTCTTTGAGGTATCCGTTCATTACCGTGTTTCCACGGACCATGACCTCACCTATTGTCTTAGCATCCCACGGGACGCTTTTCATGGTTACTGGATCCTTAATGTCGACTTCCTCCAATCCCAAATGGTTCACTCCTTGTCGTGATTTGATTTTTGCTCGTGTGTCTGGTGGTAGAGAGTTCCACTCGGGTTTCCATGTGCAGACTGTTGCGGGACCGTATGTTTCCGTGAGACCATATGAGTGATACACTTCGAACCCCATCTGCTCCATACTAAACACCACCTGAGAAGGCGGAGGAGCGCCACCTGTCATCACTGACACCTTTCCCGGAAGTGGGAGTTTCTCGGAAGCTGGCGCATTGATTATCATGTTCAACACAGTCGGAGCACCACTCATATGTGTCACTTTGTGACGTGATATGCATTCAAAGATGTCCTTTCGTTAACCGTCCTGAGGCAGACATTTGTACCGCCTTGAGCTGCCACAGCCCATGTCAAACACCACCCGTTGCAGTGAAACATAGGAACCGTCCATAAGTAAACAGACATTGACGGCATCTCATTAAGCAAAACAGCCGATAATGAATTCAAATAAGCACCTCGGTGACTATAAACTACACCTTTCGGACTGGAAGTTGTTCCTGATGTATAATTCAAGCGATTGGATCAAACTCGTCCTTTGGTCCTCTGATCTCAAAATCAAGAGTTCCCATTGCCAAAAGAGCGTCATATTCCATTATTTCTGACTTGATCCGGGTGGCAAGTTTTTCAGAATCCGGGATTAACACTAGTTGAGGAACTGTAGCAATTGATTTAGATATGATCTCTAATGCACTTTGGCTACATCTAGAAACTGGTAATCAACGAATATGAGTTTAGCACCAGAATGCTTAAGCAAAGTTGACACCATTGCTGAATCATGACGGATGTTGAGGTACAAAAAGTGCACCGGCCATTGGAACTGCGAAATGTAGCTCGTACATTTCTGGGATGTTTGGAGCCAAGACAGCAACCTGCTCATGAATACAAATCATTAAATCAGGAAAAACATAAGTGTCCCACATTGGTAACAGTTCAAAAATCCGGTTCAGGTCAAAATGTGTTAAATTTTATCACGGGGCAAGATGGCCACCGTTGGGTTGACCATACACTTTGTTCTTGGATAACCAATATGCTAAATATGATTATAAAACTCTCTTTAATTTTTAAAACTGATTTAGGACGTTAAAGCACTTTGAATACATTTATGTGATGACTGAACCACTTAACCCTTCAACTCATCTGACCCGTTTCAGTTTTAGCTAAGTTTAATGTTTGACCCGATACCAACAAAAGAAAACAACCAAATGACAGGTTTATATGCAAATGAGTTCAAATGGACACTATAGTACTCTCATTGTATGATCCACGTATGTGTTTAATTTTGTCATATATGGTCTAAAACAGAAACATTGTTTATGTTAGAAACATTGCAAATTGGCAACAAACTACTCACCAAAAATTGCTCCATAACGCAATCTTCACTTGATCTATGAGAAGTTATGCTTGCAAAGTTGACTTTAAGTCAACTACAGCAATACTATTTTAAAGCTTAAATCTAAACTCACTGAATTGTAGTGAAGTCTTTAAAGGTACTACCAGTGTCTTCAACATGAATTAAAAGTGCCTATTTCTACTCATTTGATTCTTGATAGGGTTAATGTGTTAAATGTTGCCCAAAGATAGTGTTAGTAGGTTATCTCCACTGCCCAACCCGATCTGGCCTGTTTTGACTCTTTACTCTTTTAACCCAAACACGTTTTGATCAATTACCCAACCAGCCCATATTGCCATGTCTATCATGAAATTCATACAAATGCTATCTTTGGCAAAATTCATTGCGAGTTTAACCTATAGCGAAACACTACCAACAAGGCGATGTACATACTACATAGATCTATACAAATACAACTAGTACTTCACCTACTTCTTAGTATAATACTAGATTATCATTCAACTTATACTAAAGGCCATCACCAACCAAGCAAAGATTTAAACTAACTAAAAGTCTATAATAATACACTGCAGAATCTATGATTCATTAACTTTAAGTTAGGTACACAACTCATTAATCAGAAGCTAATGGCACATGTATGGCTAAGTAAAAAAAATCGGCAACATTAAAATAGTCTGCCAAACAGCAATAACTAATAACTTATTTTTCACCTAAAGTCAACTATTCAATGTATTAACCTTAAACATCAAATGAACCACATCTTAGTTTGAGAGTTTAACAAACAAGTTCTATCGAGCGGAACCGAGAATTAAAGTCGCAATTATAAAAAGGTCTAAGCAACTAGAAATACAATATTTTTAAACCGGTGCATTTACAGAAATATGAGATTTGAAGGCAAAATTAGCACTGCCCATAAAAACTATGGATTACTCGTATCTGCTAAACTTTTTACTGTACTTTGTACCAATATGCCCATGTTGTTAAATATTAATAAACATGTACTATTTCAACATGATTCATCGTGTAATCGGTTACAAACGGGCATATTAATACAAAATAACAACATCAAACACCACGAGTAATATTACGGACCCAAGATTTTTGAGAGGGAGTTGCACAATTGCCATTTAGATTACTAAAGTTACACCATAAAAATCGAAAGTAGCAAAAGAAAATTATCAGGGGTTGGCCAAACAAGAAGTTTACGGCTTTTATTATTTTATTTATTTTTTATTTTGTTTTATTTTTGCACTTCTTGACCTAAAATCGGGTGTAACCGTGTACCACCTCGTCACCAATGTAGGTCAATACTGGTACAACCGCATAAGGGTGGAAACAGGCCGACCATGAGCTCGAGCTCGGCTCGGTTCGAGCCTTAGTTTTAAGCTCAAACTCAGCTCGTGGTATGTTTGGCAATGCAAAATTAAAGCTTGGCTCGAGCTCAACTCGTAATATATTTATTTCAAGCTCGTTAATAAGCTTGCTATTGAGCTCGTTAATAAGCTCGCCTATGATACAAATGCATAACGTTTTATATATGTTTTATATTTAAAATATCGTAATGTCGTTTAGGCTCTTTTAAGCTCGCGAGCCCAATCGAGCTTTGTATGTAAAGCTCAAGCTCAGGCTCGGGCTCGACTAATAAATGAGATGCAACTCAGGCTCATATTGTATAACTTAAACCCATCAAACAATGACATATATATTGAGTTAAATGATCATTTCAAACTTATGACAAGGTTTGACTTCAAAAAGTCAAACACAATATATATCAAATAACAAAGCAATGCAACAGTAACAAACTGATTCGAAAACTTACGACATCATTTCGTTGAATCCGAAAACTCGAAACAAGGGCGGAAGCAAGACGAACACAGCGATCACGAGTCTGTTGCCACGTGAACTTGACATGATCACCATAAACAACTGATAAGCGATCTCTGTACACAACAGCTGATCGTTCTAAAAGCTTATTGGCGAAAGTGGTACGTAGTTTGCCTCGCAACGAATCGTACCTTCCATTTTGGTTCTTCAAATATTTTGATGATAAAACTGATGGAGGGTTTTTGGATGAGGGATAATTTGTTTGTTTTTATTATTGAATGGGTGTGATTTTAACGTCTCATGAGACTGACGTGTAGGGTTTGGCAGCATGCAGATATAAATATTAAATAGTGTGTATTTATTAAAGGGATTGTCTAAGAGTTATTTCAAATAAATATTAAATAGTCAGATTTATTCTCAACTTTCTTTTTAAATTAGAAAATATAATTAATACATATTAATTCATCTTCTAATTTATTATAATTAATTTTGATTTCGTAGTTAATAATCGTAAAGTTTCTTTATTTAACCATTTAAACTAGTGTTCGGAACCACTTGTTAGGCAAATCTCATATTAAAAGGGAGGTAATCTGTGCGCTTTTGATTATTCAGCGCGATACGTGCGTAGCGGTTTATGCGATGCAATATGATGCGCATGTTGTCGCGATAATCAAAAGGTGATGATATGAATAATATATTAAAATGTTATGATTGGTCAATAGAATGTCATTATTCTTCAAAAAATAAAAAATAATAATAATAAAAATAAGAAAATGTCAATTTTAGAACCAGATTGGATCAAATCGACTGGAATTGAACTATGTGGTCCTGTTTTGTTCTTCATATGTTAATAGTCATTAAAATGTGAAGAAAAAAGTCAAATCACACCTTTCTTTGTCCAACAGTTTGTCATACCATCTATCTACGCTATTTATAAAGTCTAGTTGTTCGCGTGTTGCGATTACGGGTATTTTAAAATAAACTTTTTAATGAATATATTTTAGTTTATTATGTTTTTTCTGATAAATTTATGGATATTAATAATTTCGTTTAGCGTATTTATTTCTTGTGTGTGATATTTTTCGTTGTACAATTATGATAATTAATATTAGATGTGTCGATATATATACGTGGTCCGTTTGGCCTTGTCTTTCTTTTAGCTCGTTAGTTTCGATTATGGGATCATATTTTGGACTTTTTAAAGCGATTAAGTATAACGTAGGCCGTTTGACAGATTCTTAGTTAAATGCTTGAATATTTGTGTAATGTGTTTCGTTATTTGTATTAATGACGTTTAATCGAGAATTGTTTTTAATTTGGTTGTCTGATATCTTAATAATTTGCTTTTTATGTAAAAGTATTCTAAATTTTAATAACCGCATTAATTATATTTATTGACAAATTATTTAATTACCTACATCGAATATATTAATGACATTAAAGTAGTGTAGATTATGGTTTTAGTAACACTTGTGTTTTGTCTTTTAAATGTGTACATTAAAGTAGTATACATTATGTTTAACTTGTCTTGTAAACTCTTGATTTCTTTAATAAGCAAGTGATTTTACTATTTTTATTTAAAAAGCATAAATGCTTTATAAGATAGTATGAAACACCATCTTTTCCAATTTTTAAGACTTATATATATAAATTTTTGGCAATTACAATTACTTAAGCTATATGTACAATTAATTTATGTATATACACCTACACATATTAACCGGTTAACTTTTATAATTAATGTCATATTTAAAAACCTGTTTTGATAAAGAATATTTATACTACTTATATTTTTTTAAGATGTAATTAATGTGTTTTTTAAGCATTACAATTTTTAATGCATAATGTACACAATATATAGCTTTTGCTAATTTATCTTTCACAACATTTTAATGCTTCATTTATTATTTATTTTTTTGAATTAATTTAGTTTTAATGCAAAAATGCACATATAAATGAATATGATTTTAAAATGCATGCAAAACTACAAAGTTCCAAAACTATTATTATATCGTAAGAGTGTTTCGAGACAAATCTAAATTAACCACAAAAGTAATTATTCAAACATTTTCATAAATATATACTTTACAAGGTGTATACATTATAAGCACTCTTTTATTTTTATCTTCTATCCATATAGGACAAGTGTAATAAACAATATTAATGATACAAACATGTTCAAAAATATATTTTATTTACTTATTATGAGTTGTTGATTATTTATAACACCCCGTAAAATTTGCAAACAAATTTTAATAATAAACTATAGTAATTATGTCACTAAGTTTCACTCCTGGATTTTTCCGAACCTATTTGAATCGAGAACGATATCTCTTCTCATAAAACATGAAAACCGACTCTCGGCACACACACACCGGCACCGATTTAGTGACGACAAAACAATTATAATTTAAATCCTACATAATAACGATTCTATAATTTTACGCTCTCGAAAACGTTTCTAAAAATATAAATTTTATATTTTTTCGGGCTCTAGGAAGGTACGTTTATTTAAAGATTCGACAAGTCACGGGATATTTTTCACCCCAACCTCGATAATAAAAACTTCGTAAAATAATTATATAATAAACTTTTATATTTTTACATCTTACCGGGCCTTCTTAACCCAAACCCGATCCAACCCAACACCTTTACAAAATCACTTGGGCCTAGCCTTTCTTTTTCTTCTTAGCCCAAATGCACACTAATGAAATGATACTACCATATACACACTAGTAAAAGTTGACAAGTAAAAGTGTTGGTACAATTTCCCCTTGGCTTATGTGAACAAAGCAAAACACAAAGATCAATTCATGGACAAGTAATAAAAACGTGCATGTGCATAACTAAAGTAATAAATGGCTTTTCTTTTTCTTGCTTCTACGACCAAGACACAACAAAGGCAACTCTCCTTGGTTCTTGCATATCATGCGTGACATCAAAAGCCAAAACCAAACCATCACCATGCACCTTAGCCTATATTTTATTCACATAGATACAAAAGTGAAGGCAAAACAACCAATGGCTCCTTTCTTTTCTTTCCTGTGAACGAGACAAATCAATAACCAAGCACACTCCATTTTAATATTTGAAACTTTGCTTCTATGTTTACGTGCAGTCCCCCTTTGGTCTTTGTATACCATTCTTGTCATCAACATTTTGGAACCTTGCGTTCTTTGATTACGTGAATGAAACACAAAATCAACCCAACAAACTTTACTAATATCATGCTTGTACCACATGAGCACTTACACACTCATTTTTCCTTTTATGATTTCTTCTTTTCGCTTCTTCCTCCCGTGAATGAACACGGAAAAGTAATCCTATTTCGTATGATGACAAACAACAAAAACCCCATGTTTCCTTACCTTGCTTGTGGGCTCGAACATAGCGAAAACACATGGTACCCTTGTACTAGATGTGTAAGAATTACTCATTCATTCTCATCTCTTTTTCTTATATAACCCACTCAACATTTCCATTTTCATCACACCGCAACTCTCTACTTGCAACTCGCTCTCGAATCAAAAACTCACAAACATCCCTCATCTCCCTTGTCACTGTCGAGTAAGAAGAAGAAGGGTAACAAGGGCATTCGGGTTACTTTATATATAAGCTCGGAAGTTTATTTCGGGTTGAGTTCTTTTCGGGTTTAAGGAGATAGATTACGTATACGGGTTCTTTCATTCTCATTCACATTCTCACTCGCATATCTTTACCACCTTTGGGTTGTAGATTGGGTTCATTGGAAGTTCATTACGGGGTTAAGTTTTGGAAGAATAGTTGATTTTGGTTCTTTGGTCTTTCTCACTCCTCGTCCGTCCTTCACATTGTAAGCTTGACTTAATTCACTTTTGATTTTACATGCCTAGATACAAGTTGCTATATTTCAAACTCTTACTTACTCGATTTTACATGCCCTCGTAAAAATGAACACATATCAAAACCTTACATTTACTTGACTATTAGGAACTAGAAAGTTAAATATTGTGTTATTAAACTTATGTGGAAAACTTTGAACGTAAAAGACGAATCTTTTAAAATGAAACGAGCTAATGAACATCTTGTGTCTATTCGGGTTTTTAAAAGAGTTCATAAGATTTCAAAATTGTTTTATTAGCTTTTGAATGTGAATAAATGGTTACGAGTAACCACATGAAACGTGATTAAGTCTTGGCTCACTCTTACTCATTTAGTTATCGACTCGCTTCTGTGACTTGGAAAATCTCATCGGGTCTATAACAATCACACAAAACAGATTTGAAGTAGATATTTGAAACAGATTTCATGCACGCATGTTTACCTACTGAGTAAAATTTGTACACAAAAAATAAAACAGATACATGCTCGTTAAAAATGTTAAACTGCGAAATAAAACACAAAAGAGCCCATAGCTCAGATGGTTGGGTCTCTAGGATTGGGAGCTGGAGGTCCTTGGTTCGAACCTTGGCAATAGCAGATTTTACTCTTTTTCTCATTTTAACTTTCACATTGATAGTTTCAACCCTCGACTTCAAACAACTTACCACTATCTTGAAACTTGTATAAGTTGGTAACTTATATTGATTTTACAACTACAACCCTCAAATTTGAACTACTTGACACTTTTCTTAAAACTTTCTATAAGTTGGTAACTTATAGCCAATTTACATTCGACCCTCAAATTTGAACACTTGATACTTTTCACCCAAAACTTTTATGAGTTCAAATAAACTTATATATTTTACTCACTTTTCATCTAGATAAATATGTTTAATACATACTTTCAATAAACAACCTCATTCGCGTAGACTATAAACATTATGTTTTCCAAATATAATATTTACTCACAACTTATATTAAATATATATAACATAAATATATTTTTCATCTCGAAACAATGAATCTAATAAATACAATTCGACTTGTATTTATTCCCTTCTCGATAATACTTTAGCCAATATTGAGTCAACTCTATCTGAAAGTTTCATTATACATCATTCCTCCATTATTCCAGAGCGATACTTAAAATATATTCACAACTACATTTTATATGCGAAATGATAACGCCCACATAAGCTACATAACACAAACACATGAGAAAGTATTTGAAATATTTATTTTGGACTATAAGCGTTTGAAACTCGAACATTTGAAAACCTTTAGTGTTTAAACTTTAAGCATTACCACATAAGTTATAACGATACGAGTGTCTCACAACTAAACCATTTTCCAAACATAACCATTTATGGTCGTAAAAGGATTATATTATCTAAGACTTGCCATATTATATCTAGGTTTCATGTTGAAGCCATTGTCATATCGTACTTTCTATTGTTGTGCATTTCCTACCGTATCGCTAAGGTGAGTTCATAGCCCCTTTTACTCTTTTAACTATTTTATAAACTCCTTGGGGAGAATACATACTCTACTTGCTTTTATGATCACAATTGCTTGAAAAATGTTCTTGTTCTCCACGATATTATGACTCGCCTAAGTTGTTTGCCAAAGACCCTTCATCATGAACCATTAGTCACTTGCGAGTGAGCTCGAATATTGTGGATAGTACTATGGGAATTAACGACCCGAGCTGGGTTATCGGACATAGCAAGGCGCACCATATTGAATCTCTTAGATAATTGGCAATTATCTATTGGGGCAATTATTTACTTACACGGTAATTAGGTGTATGGGTTGAGTCTTGGTGTCATGAGCTTAGTGCAATAATATCAACTATCTTTTATGGGTGTATAACAACGTAGCCATGGCTTCTTTTAAACTTGAAAATCTTGTGATCAGCGCTTTTACTAAACCTATGAATTCACTCAACCATTGTGTTGACTTTTTAGCATGTATTTTCGGGATGAAAATCGATAGCTAACTCTGGGCGCTTGGGCATTGGCATGGCATGGTCATAGATGACTCGATTTACTATAGGGACCATATTTTATTAATGGGCCATTTTCGCAACAATTCAAACTTTGTAAACTCTATTTTACTTCAATAAATGAAATCTTTTAAGAAAAATCGTTATTTTTCACTTTGTTATGATCGATTGAGTAACATCCCAAAACCTTTTCTTCAGCGCAAACCATTTTTAGGGGTGTTACGGTTGGCATCGAGCCTTGGTTATAGAACTAGGTATTTTTCAAAACCTAGACTATAACCACTTTTACAAAACTTAACCTATGACCAACACATGCACAATTTTGCCAAGGTGATTGCCTCACTTATGACTTGTTGAAGTCATCTTTGATAAAATATGTGTTTTATTCTTGTGACTTAATCTCACTATTAGTTGTGATTACTTTACTTATATGTATGTTTACGTGACCAACTGCGCTACGCCTTCTCCCCACATAAATGAAATATTTGTTCAATCTTTCATACCAAACTTTAAAGACATTAGGACATTTCTTGGTATAACTAAGCTAAGCATTGCAAGATTCATTGAACCTCGGGTGAATATAGGCGATCACCTATATTCAACCGGGGATAGTGGGACATAGCGATCGCTATGTTCAACTCGGAGGTGAATGTTGCAATCTTGAAAATAGTTATAATAGTGGTATGTCCTTGACCTCTGATTGACTTCTAAAATGGTAAAAATCTTCATGTGTGTTCATCATAAGAGTTATAAAGGTTTACTCCACACATGTGACTTCACAACATTTTTCACTACGATCGTTTTCTCCTAAGTGGAATGCCTTTCTCACTCTCAAGGACCATTTACACCACTACCTTAGTGTGACAACTCGTAATTCGGTCATTTACAAACTTTAAAAGTTCACTATTTCATCATTTATCGTAAATACGTTACAGTATCAAATCAGCGTAACCTTAATGGTTTTGCGAATTCATGAACAATTATCGAGGACATTTCATATAGACTAGATTTAGTCACATATCATCAATAACATCATTTCATATCTATATTATGCATGGGTTTGCATTTTCATTAAACGTTTATTTTCCTATTAAATTTGCGTAAACATTTATTTTGAATATTGATCAAACACTTCCAAAACTATCCTAATATATTTCTATACTCATTTTAAGACTATAAAAATTATATTATTAGTTTACGGTGTTTTAAATTTATTTGGTATATAAATTGTTATATTTATATAATTCGACGGTTTTATAAATTCAACTCGATAATTATTATTTCACTCAATTCTTGTAAGAAATGTATTTTATAATTTTATGACTTCAATACATTTTATCTTGTTCCGTTAAAATCTATTTTTAGCTAACGCTACCCTAAATGCTTAAATTAATACACAAGTTACAAATTATCCTTAATTAACTACACATTTACTCTACACTAATACACTTAATTATACTAAATGCAACTAGTCTTTTTTTTATGTACATATGGACCAAGGGGAGGGTGAGTCATTTGTTTACTAAATATCTTCAAGTATAATGTATTATACTCCAAAATATCTACACATACAAGTCTATTTTTCAAAGTGTAAAGATCAAGACCATTCTCTCTTCCTCTCTCTAAAACCGGCAACCACAAGGGACCAAGAGGAATTCATCAAATATTTTCAAGTCAAGTTATTTACACTAGTTACACTCTTGATTAAGGTTGTGAAATAAAAACCTTGGGTGATTAGGAAAACCTTTGATCATAAACCTCATCAAGTTAACTAGTAAGCATCTCATATCCATCTTCATCTTTCATATTTATTTCATATTCATTTCATCATATTTGAGCAAAACATGCAAGACTTATGGATGTTTATACCACTTTTACATTGTTTTTAAGAATTATATATATATTTGTTATCCTATAATTATTCCTTGTAATATATCACTCTTGGTGATGTCTAGGAACCCATGACACCCTAAGAAGGTGTATGGTAGGATTAGAATAAGCCGGAGTTGTTTTGAATTGGTTAGAATAGGTTTGGCGAGAAAAACTCATTTCGACAACTATTATAAAGGTCATCCATATTTTGAAAATCTGGAAATCTCGATGAAGTAGATAAAATTTTTGGCCTAGATGTTTAGAAAATACACTTTAAAACAAAAAGCGTGGCGGCTTGAGCAGTTAAAGCGGGCTATAACGAAGAAGTTATGAATTTTTCAAGTTAGGCGGCGAAAACTATAAAATTTGAAAATTCAGACATGTTACGTCTACTTTGTACAAGTCAAAAATGAGGCTTAGGCGTTATAAATGTGTCGACTTATCAAAATATACTAGTATACTTTGATACGAAGCTAAGGACATATAAAGCGTAGAAAGCGTACTCGTAACGATTAAATTATACACGTTTCACAAAGTTGCCGTAACTTTATTATATAAGAAAAACTATATTATTTCTAATAGACAAGTGTTACGGCAAAACTAGTGACCATGTTGAAGGTCGTTTTTAACAATGACGGAATACTTTTGTAAAATGATGTCTTCTAGTAAAAGTAAGTTCGCTAACCTATTTTCCAAAATGTCCAACCGTTCATCAGCGGAGTTGTAACGAATAAAATATAGTCACTTAAACTTTGCGAAAACCATCCTTAAACGATATTTTGGACAAAAGTACCATACTTAACCTATATTTTTATCCATGATCGAGACCTTTAGGATGGAAACTTAAACACTAAAACTTTGAGATAATGATACGAGCTTCCCAAAACCGTTGAGTTCGTTTCCTAGCATTTCGATGTGCACCATTTTCGACTAGCTTTTGAGGCCGTTTAGTCACTTTCATGAAAATTTCAACGACATTATTTCTGACGAAAGTTATAAATTCTTAATAAATCACTAAATGATTATCGTGGATATCATTTCAACATAAATACATGTAAAGTCGGTTATAAATGGTCAAGACATTAAAAGATTATTTTTCAATGAAAAGTATTATTTTCATAAATTCATAAGTGGTATAAATATCATCCGAATTGCATGCATAACATTACATCATAACTTATTATGTATCATATCATTCATAATAGGTCAAGTTTAGAAATTCACGCTATATTTCGGTGTACTCACTTTTATCATCATAAACATTGCACCGGTGAGTCATAGCCCTACTCAATTTTTAATTGTTTTGAATTACTTTTGGGGAGATACATGCTCAACTATTTTTATGACAATCATGATTATTTGCAAACTATATGTTTATCCAGGCGAAGGTTTAGTCATATTCTATATCATCAATCATTGAACTAAATGTCTTGGTATAATCATTGAACTAAATGTCGTGGTATAATCATTGAGCTAAATGTCTTGGGATTATCATTGAGCTAAATGTCTTGGGATTATCATTGAGCTAAATGTCTTGGGATTATCATTGAACTAAATGTCTTGGTATAATCATGGAACTAATGGTCTTGGAACGATTTGAAACAACACTCATATGTGTTATGTCAATTAACTATTAATACATTAAGTTACGCACTATTATGTGAATTCATTTGTCATCATGCGCTTGAACATAAACTATACACATTTTGGCAGTGGGTTGTGAACACACAGGTTGCAAGTTTTGTATGGGCGGAACTTGGAACTGTACAATGCCTTTGCTGCATGAACATTCTTTAAAGGCTTTACATTTCAACACAAACTCTATGAACTCACTCAACCTTTGTGTTGACACTTTTTAGCATGTTTTATCTCAGGTATCTAAGGCATTCACTTCATGGCATGCATGTGGACATATCATAGAGTCGCGGTGACGACGCGTCTCACTTGGGTTTTATGAACATTAAAACATCGTTTGTATTGTAACAAACTTATTTCCGCAAATATTGATTACCTTTTTGGGACCTATACTTTGTAAACTCTGATTACTTTATTAAATCAAGCGATGTATTTTCCAAACGACACTTTAGGTCGTTCAATATAACTGTGATTGTGATGCTATGACGATCGATCCCGAATTCCATTCATTTACGCAAAGCAGTAATTTGGGGTGTGATGATTGGCATCGAGCTTGATTATAGAGAACTAGGTTGCATCATTGACCCTAGACTATAACTACATCATCATAGCATCTCATCATTTCATCATAAGTACATATTCACTTTACATGCGGTTTATATGTACATTTTTTGAGTTATTTACTTTCATTTCAAATTGATTGTCACATGGATGCCTTTAAATACCCATCCCATTATCCTTTCTTCATACTCCAACGTGGAGAATTCCTTGTCATTCCCTATCACAATTTTAATATCAGCTGATTCATCACCGATAACGTCGAATGCCGAGGTAAAACCTTTAAGTACGGCAAAGTCACTCTCACTCCTCTGTTTCACCACTAACATGTCGAGTTACACGTTACTCACACATTAAGTCACTAAACCATCATACATTTGAAGCGCTTACGACATCTCATAACCCGTTTCTTAGGAAACCATCGATTATTTTGAAAAGTAACCTCAAACTTATCACCTCACATCACATCTCTTTAGGCGCTTATTCTTAACATAGGACTTTTCTCGTCTCATTTTCCTCTTATTTTGAAGAGTTATGGCGCCGAAGAAAGCTGCACCAGAAATGACACCAGCTGCTATCCAAAGGTATATAGAGGATAGTATAGCCGAGGCATTAAGGAAAGAACGAGCAACGGTAGCTGCTGCTGCTGAGGCCACGACTGCTGCTGAAGCTGCTATACTTGCTACTGCTACAGGAGCTGCAGGAGGATCTGGAGTTTGAAATTGTACATACAAGGACTTTAAGAACTGTGATCCCACAAAGTTCAAAGGCACGGAAGGAGCCACTGCTATGGTTCGATGGTTTGAGAAGATTGAGTCTGTATTTCTTCTATGCAATTGCCCAGATGACTGCAAGGTAAAGTTCGCCACTGGTACACTCTTAGATGGCGCAATGTCATGGTGGAATTCGTATGCACTGCCTATTGGTATCGAAAATGCTTACAAGCTCACGTGGGATCAATTCAAAAGGTTGTTGACAAAAAGTATTGTCCACGCGGAGGTGAAGAAATTAGAAAGCGGAATTTTATGAGTTAGTATTTGTTGGTTATGACGCCGAGACCTACATCAGGAGGTTTCAAGAGTTGGCTGCACTATGTCCATCGATGGTTTCGGACAATGAGAAATTACTAGAAAACTTCATTGGAGGACTTCCACAATGTATTCAAGGAGATGTAACTTCTTCCGATCCACAAACAATTGAAGAAACTATCAGGATAACTCAAAAACTCATGGCTCAAGTTGTGAAAGGGGAAAATATTATCAACAATAACCACGACAACAATAACAACAATCACACCATCAACACCAACATCAACAACCAAACTAACCACAACAAAAGAAAATGGGAAAATGACCAGGGAGGTTATAATAACAACAACCAAAACCGTAACACTAACCATCATCAACAGAGAATAGAGGACAAGGAGCATGATGGTTTATGTTCTTTGCACCAATAGAAAGCGAGAGGTTATCTTTGGAACCTACCACTATGTAATCGATGTAAGTATCATCACTCGGGTCTTTGCCACATTAAGTGCTACAAGTGTCAAAACTAGGACACCATGCCGTGGATTGTAGAGGTAAATCCATAATCACATGCTTCGGATGTGGAGAGCAAGGACACTATCGGAACCAATGTCCCCAAAACCAAGGTCAACAAGTCGAAGGTGCTCATGGGAATGCATACATGTTAGAAGGAGGCTCGTCATGGTCTCAACAACGCAGAAGGCGAAGAAGTTTAGAAACTAACAGTCTCATTTTCCTTATGTACTATGTCGTACTAAGTTTATGTCTTCCATCGTATCCGGATCTTTATAACTTATGATGTATTCTTGTTTGATAAACCACTCATTGTAAAATATTCTCATCTATCGTACTTTCTTTTCCTTACGATTCGTTACCACTTACTAGGTTTTACTTCCTTTTACTTTAACTATCAATTGAACGACATGGTTTAAATCTTTGTAAACATTGAGAGTTATAACGACTAAACCGAGCGTCACATTATCGTTCCTTAATTATACATAGCCTAGCTAACTATGTCTAATGCGGAGGATCATGTTATGTTGGGAGCGATTATTATAAATCTTAGTGCAAGCAAAATTTTCACATATTCCAAAGTCAAAATGATGCTCATCGGAGATATTCATCCAATATTTTCTCTACTATGATGTTTTGTACACTCTCGATCATCGATAACCATAACGACACCTCTTCATGTCTTCTCTCCTCGTTATTAATCACAAACTCAAAATTCAATAGACTAACAGGCTGAATTAGGGGTGAATTCCTTTTTAGATGGCGAATGTGACAACTCGTAATTTCAGGTCATTTTTACAAACTTTGAAAGTTTCACTATTTCATCATTTATCGTAAATTACGTTTACGAGTATCAAATTCGCGTAACCTTAATGGTTTAGCTGCGAATTCATGAACATTTTATCGAGGACATTTCATATAGACTAGATTTAGTCTACATATCATCAATAACATCATTTCATATCTATATTATGCATGGGTTTGCATTTTTCATTAAACGTTTATTTTCCTATTAAATAAACGCTATCGCGTAAACATTTATTTTGAATATTGATCCGACACTTCCAAAAATTATCCTAATATATTTCTATACTCATTTTAAGACTATAAAAATTATATTATTAGTTTACCCGGTGTTTTAAATTTATTTGGTATATAAATTGTTATATTTATATAATTACGACGGTTTTTATAAATTCAACTCGATAATTATTATTTCACTCAATTCTTGTAAGAAATGTATTTTTATAATTTTTATGACTTCAATACATTTTATCTTGTTCCGTTAAAATCTATTTTTAGCTAACGCTACCCTAAATGCTTAAATTAATACACAAGTTACAAATTATCCTTAATTAACTACACATTTACTCTACACTAATACACTTAATTATACTAAATGCAACTAGTCTTTTTTTTTTATGTACATGTCGACCAAGGGGGAGGGTGAGTCATTTTGTTTACTAAATATCTTCAAGTATAATGTATTATACTCCAAAATATCTACACATACAAGTCTATTTTTCAAAGTGTAAAAGATCAAGACCATTTCTCTTCCTCTATTCTCTCTAAAAACCGGCAACCACAAGGGACCAAGAGGAATTCATCAAATATTTTCAAGTCAAGTTATTTACACACTAGTTACACTCTTGATTAAGGTTGTGAAATAAAAACCTTGGGTGATTAGGAAAAACCTTTGATCATAAACCTCATCAAGTTAACTAGTAAGCATCTCATATCCATCTTCATCTTTCATATTTATTTCATATTCATTTCATCATATTTGAGCAAAACATGCAAGACTTATGGATGTTTATACCACTTTTACATTGTTTTTAAGAATTATATATATATATTTGTTATCCTATAATTATTCCTTGTAATATATCACTCTTGGTGATGTCTAGGAACCCATGACACCCTAAGAAGGTGTATGGTAGGATTAGAATAGCTTCGGAGTTGTTTTGAATTGGTTAGAATAGGTTTGGCGCGAGAAAAACTCATTTCGACAACTATTATGAAGGGTCTGTCCATATTTTGAAAATCTGGAAATCTCGACACTAGATAAAAACTTTTGGCCTAGATATTTAGAAAATAAACTTTAAAAGCAGCGTGGCGCTTGAGCGGATTAAAGCGGAGCTATAACGAAGAAGTTATGAATTTTTCAAGTTAGGCGCGAAAACTATAAAATTCGAAAATTCAGCATGTTCGTCTACTTTGTGCGAGTCAAAATGAGGCTTAGGCGTTATAAATTGTGTCGACTTATCAAAAATATACTAGTATACTTTGATACGAAGCTAAGGACATATAAAACGTAGAAAACGTACTCGTAACGATTAAATTATACACGTTTCCACAAAGTTGCCGTAACTTTATTATATAAGAAAAACTATATTATTTCTAATAGACAAGTGTTACGGCAAAACTAGTGACCATGTTGAAGGTCGTTTTTAACAATGACGGAATACTTTTTATCAAATGATGTCTTCTAGTAAAAGTAAGTTCGCCTAACCTATTTTCCAAAATGTCCAACCGTTCATCAAGCGGAGTTGTAACGAATAAAATATAGTCACTTAAATTTTGCCGAAAACCATCCTTAAACGATATTTTGGACAAAAGTACCATACTTAACCTATATTTTTATCCGTGATCGAGACCTTTAGGATGGAAACTTAAACACTAAAACTTTGAGATAATGATACGAGCTTCCGAAAACCGTTGAGTTCGTTTCCTAACGCTCGACGTGCACCATTTTACGACTAGCTTTTCGAGGCCGTTTAGTCACTTTCATGAAAATTTCAACGACATTATTTTACGACGAAAAGTTATAAATTCTTAATAAATCACTAAATGATTATCGTCGGATATCATTTCAACATAAATACATGTAAAGTCAGTTATAAATGGTCAAGACGTTAAAAGATTATTTTTCGACGAAAAGTATTATTTTCATAAATTCATAAGTGGTATAAATATCATCCGAATTGCATGCATAACATTACATCATAACTTATTATGTATCATATCATTCATAATAGGTCAAGTTTAGAAATTCACGCTATATTTCAGTGTACTCACTTTTATCATCATAAACATTGCACCAGGTGAGTCATAGCCCCTACTCTTTTAATTGTTTTGAATTACTTTTGGGGGAGATACATGCTCAACTATTTTTATGACAATCATGATTATTTGCAAACTATATGTTTATCTGAACTGAATGTTTAGTCATATTCTATATCATAAATCATTGAACTAAATGTCTTGGTATAATCATTGAACTAAATGTCGTGGTATAATCATTGAGCTAAATGTCTTGGGATTATCATTGAGCTAAATGTCTTGGGATTATCATTGAGCTAAATATCTTGGGATTATCATTGAACTAAATGTCTTGGTATAATCATGGAACTAATGGTCTTGGAACGATTTGAAACAACACTCATATGTGTTATGTCAATTAACTATTAATACATTAAGTTACGCACTATTATGTGAATTCATTTGTCATCATGCGCTTGAACATAAACTATACACATTTTGGCAGTGGGTTGTGAACACACGGTTGCAAGTTTTGTATGGGCGGAACTTGGGCTGTACAATGCCTTCTTTGCATGAACATTCTTTAAAGGCTTTACATTTCAACACAAACTCTATGAACTCACTCAACCTTTGTGTTGACACTTTTAGCATGTTTTATCTCGGTATCTAAGGCATTCACTTCATGGCATGCATGTGGACATATCATAGAGTCGCGGTGACGACGCGTCTCACAGGTTTTATGAACATTAAAACATCGTTTGTATTGTAACAAACTTATTTCCGCAAATATTGATTACCTTTTGGGACCTATACTTTGTAAACTCGATTACTTTATTAAATCAAGCGATGTATTTTCCAAACGACACTTTAGGTCGTTCAATATACTTGTGATTGTGATGCTATGATGATCGATCCCGAATTCCATTCCGTGCAAAAAGGTAATTTGGGGTGTGACACTTAGGCCTCCGCGTCTACATCTTACTAGCAACGTGCATGGAGATTTGCATGGCAGATGATGCACACTACCACTACACGCTTAAGGACACCACCGTGATCCATGTTGAAATGGACCACTTACGCCACCACTGGCGCCTTGGTGCCTCGTTATGTATGAGATTTGCTTAGCGGATAATACATAACCGGTGAAATTTTTCATGATGCGAGTTAATGATTATAATTACCAATTAGACTTCTTAGCACATTATGCGCGACTAACTAAAATTTTAATTACCACACGACATTACTCTAGGTTTAGATTATTTTTGGGTTGCTATAATACTACGCCTTCTGTTTTCCCGTCCCATCGACTTATCATCTCCATTACTGAACCATTAAACGTCTATTACTCGATCATTGCAACCCACGTCTTCATAAGCCCATCCTAGCATTATTCTCTCATACGTTGAGATCGAAGTCATCTCGTCACCCATTGCGGTAACAATGTCACCTCTACCCCCAGAAACTCGTACCCAATCGATGAACCAGATTTCTTCCCTAGCCGTTCTGGGAACAACACACCTCGACATCTACAAAGGGAACTCCTCGCTAAACATAAATAATAAACGGACGACTAAAAGATTTTAAAACATACCAAGAGTCAACTTGCAACTCAAGTCATTTTTTTTCTTCTGAACGGATCCCTAACCTTTCACGCATCCCTTTGAAATACTAACGGTCTGTCCTACTACCCTCTTATGAAATAATGAACTTCGTCGTTATCTAACGTGAACTGCTTTCAACTATTTTACCGACCATTTCATGGTCATTTTACAAAAGTCTTACTACTGTGTCATTAAATCAAAAATTTACAACCTTACTCATACTTCATAAACAATGACCTTATTAATGCTTTGAAAACTATTTTCTATAGAGTGATAAACCGATTAATTACCTTACTACTGTTTACGAGACAACAAACAATTACTATAGCGATTTGTAAACTATATCACAAATTTTTTCTGCAAATTATATTACGGTCTTATAAACTATTTTACCCTTCCAGTGAGCTGCTTTAGCCACTGTCTAATTTAAAACAATAAAACTTGGTACTATTACCTCACAAACTATTTTGCCTTTACCGTACAAAGTATTTTACTACCACCCTATTTCTTGAACTACGAAATCTTCTACTATTTGACAAACAATAAATTGTTTTCTTACAAGCTACTTTACAAAGCACTTCACGAGTTATTTTATAACCTGAATTGTGTCTTACCAAAATATTTCACTACCATTGATAAACCGTTTTCTACTACTTTATAAGTTGTTTTAAAAATCATCTTACCAAGTTGTTGCTTTAATACCGAACCACAAACTATGATTTATCAAGACAAAAGTATTTTCTTCTTACTCAATAAAGTGATTTTACAAACCTTTTTATGAACTTTACTGCAATTCCCTTACAAACTATCTACTCCTCTTGAAGGGAAAAAAAAAGAACTTTAAAGGATAACTGATATTTTCTTTAAATTCTTGGAGTAAAAATAAGCGCTTTGTTTTGAAAACAATAGATACGCATTTTAATGGGAAATGCTAAGGAAACAAACACTGATTCATCATCTACAAAAGCTAAGGTATTTGAAATTATTTTGAGAAACATCTTTTTAATTCACATAAAAACCTCCAACTTGGAACCGATTCCATGTTGTCACCTAAAACCTTATTTAACAAGTTTTCATCACAAAAGCTGAAATCTAGCAATTTTCTTTACATACATCAAGCTCTCTCTTAAAATTTTAAAGACTCTATATTTTCTTATATATACAGTTCAAACTCGAGAAGCATAACCTTGACAACTAAATCCTACCCATACACGTTTAAAACTTTTGGAAACATACATACCCAACAACATCTTCTTCTAGGACGTTTTCACCTTCGATGACTTCTCTTTAAATAAAAATTGTGCCAACAATGAAACGCATGGTGACATTTTTTCTAGAAAGATTTATTCTAACGAGTCAAAAATTTTCTGGTCAAACCTTGTCAAAACTTCTTATGCTAAGAAAAAATAAAACATCCATCTTTGCGAAATTGTTTTATTTACATCACGTGTAAAAACCGGTTTTATAGGATCCTTTCGAGGATGCAACTCTCTTATCCAATTTTTCATCTCGAAGAAATTGTGCCTCTTGAAATATTCTTTTTATTCGGATAAATTTATCCACATCACATTTGCGAACAAAACTAGAAAATTTCAAAAATTTCCCTTTATCACATAAGCGACTAACATAAACTTAACCTCGAGGACGAGGTTCCCATAAGGGGTAGGTACTATAACACCCCGTAAAATTTCAAGCAAATTTTAATAATAAACTATAGTAATTATGTCACTAAGTTTCACTCCTGGATTTTTCCGAACCTATTTGAATCGAGAACGATATCTCTTCTCATAAAACACACACACCGACACCGATTTAGTGACGGCAAAACAATTATAATTTAAATCCTACATAATAACGATTCTATAATTTTACGCTCTCAGAAACGTTTCTAAAAATATAAATTTTATATTTTTCGGCTCTAGGAAGGTATGCGTTTATTTAGAGATTCAACAAATCACGGGATATTTTTCACCCCAACCTCGATAATAAAAACTTCGTAAAATAAATATATAATAAACTTTTATTTTTACATCTCACGGGCCTTAACCTTGAACCCGATCCAACCCAACACCTTTACAAAATCACTTGGGCTAGCCTTTCTTTTCTTCTTAGCCCAAATGCACACTAATGAAATGATACTACCATATACACACTAGTAAAAGTTGACAAGTAAAAGTGTTGGTACAATTTCCCCTTGGCTTATGTGAATAAAGCAAAACACAAAGATCAATTCATGGACAAGTAATAAAAATGTGCATGTGCATAACTAAAGTAATAAATGGCTTTTCTTTTTCTTGCTTCTACGACCAAGACACAACAAAGGCAACTCTCCTTGGTCCTTGCATATCATGCGTGACATCAAAAGCCAAATCCAAACCATCACCATGCACCTTAGCCTATATTTTATTCACATAGGTACAAAAGTGAAGGCAAAACAACCAATGGCTCTTTTCTTTTCTTTCCTGTGAACGAGACAAATCAATAACCAAGCACACTCCATTTTAATATTTGAAACTTTGCTTCTATGTTTCTGTGCTTGATCCCCACCTTTGGTCTTTGTATACCATTCTTGTCATCAACATTTTGGAACCTTGCGTTCTTTGATTCTGTGAATGAAACACAAAAATCAACCCAACAAACTTTACTAATATCATGCTTGTACCACATGAGCACTTACACACTCATTTTTCCTTTTTATGATTTCTTCTTTTTCGCTTCTTCCTCCCACGTGAATGAACACAGAAAAGTAATCATATTTCGTATGATGACAAACAACAAAAACCCCACATGTTTCCTTACCTTGCTTGTGGGCTCGAACATAGCAGAAAACACATGGTACCCTTGTACTAGATGTGTAAGAATTACTCATTCCTTCTCATCTCCTTTTCTTATATAACCACACTCCAACATTTCCATTTTCATCACACTTCACAACTCTCTCACTTGCAACTCGCTCTCGAATCAAAAACTCACAAACATCCCTCATCTCCCTTGTCACTGATCGAGTAAGAAGAAGAAGGGTAACAAGGGCATTCGGGTTACTTTATATATAAGCTCGGAAGTTTATTTCGGGTTGAGTTCTTTTCGGGTTTAAGGAGATAGATTACGTATTCGGGTTCTTTCATTCTCACTCGCATATCTTTACCACCTTTGGGTTGTAGATTCGGGTTCATTGGAAGTTCATTACGGGGTTAAGTTTTGGAAGAATAGTTGATTTTGGTTCTTTGGTCTTTGCTCACTCCCTCGTCCACCCTTCACATTGTAAGCCAACTTAATTCACTTTTTGATTTTACATGCCTAGATACAAGCTGCTATATTTCAAACTCTTACTTACTCGATTTTACATGCCCTCGTAAAAATGAACACATATCAAAACCTTACATTTACTTGACTATTAGGAACTAGAAAGTTAAATATTGTGTTATTAAACTTATGTGGAAAACTTTGAACATAAAAGACGAATCTTTTAAAATGAAACGAGCTAATGAACATCTTGTGTCTATTCGGGTTTTTAAAAGAGTTCATAAGATTTCAAAATCGTTTTATTAGCTTTTGAATGTGAATAAATGGTTACGAGTAACCACATGAAACGTGATTAAGTTTTGGCTCACTCTTACTCATTTAGTTATCGACTCGCTTCTGTGACTTGGAAAATCTTGTCACACCCCAATTACTGTTTTTGTGTGAATGGAATTCTGGGGATGACTGTCATAGCATCAAAGTTCTGATTATATCGAGCGACCTAAAGTATCGTTTGAAAGTATCGTTTGATTAAGTAAAATAATCGAGTTTACAAAACATAGGTCCCAAAATATTTCCAATATACTAAAATGAGTTTGTTACAATCAAGCGATAGTTAAGTGCATAAAATATATATGAGGCAGCGTCGACACCGCGACTACATGATAAGTCACATGCATGCCATGAAGTGAATGCCTTAGATACACGAGATAAAACATGCTAAAAGTGTCAACACAATGGTTGAGTGAGTTCATAGAGTTTGGTTAACAAGTAAAGCTTTTAAAGAGCGTTCATGCAACAAAGGCAAAGTTTTTGGTCATTTAGAATAGTCCACAAAGCAAAGGCATTGCAAATCCGCTCGGTTCCAAGTTCCGCCCATACAAAACTTGCAACACGTGTGTTCACAACCCATTGCACAAAATATAGCGTATCAAATAGTCAAGTATAAGTGGTCATAATAGTTCACAATATAGTACCACGTATATAATAATGTATGCGGCAAAGCCCTAGAATAAATAATATCGTCCGTAACATAGTGGACGAGAGGTTGGCCGACCTCTAATAGCGCTATCCATACTACCTACTAATAGGAGACTAACAATGCGAATGTACTGAACGATTACATCATACAACTATTATATACAATTAAGAACACTCCGAACATGGGAGAATTTGCCTTTGCTCGAACGGGGAGACTTTAGATTTGAAAATGCTCCGTTCCCGTAGGGAGACATTCTGCTCCGGACCGGGGAGGCTTAAGGTTGCTCCACCAATAAGGCGAGACTTTTTGAGGACGCTCCGTAACATAGTGAGACGCTCTGCTCCGGACCGGGGAGGCTTTATAGTGATGCTCCGATCATGGGAGACTTTATAGTGATGCTTCGAACATGGGAGACTTTATAGTGATGCTCCGATCATAGGAGACTTTAGGTCAAGGTCATAACACGTCGGTTCAATAAGTTCAAACAAGTCATAAATTAGTATTTGATTCAAGGGTTCCGTTCAAAGTTCGTAATTAAGTTCAAAGATTTAAGTCGAGTTCAAAAGTTCGAAACGACCAAAGAGCTCGAATAATATCAAAAGGTTCAAGATAGTCAAAGCGTTCAAAATTACGTCAAACAAGTTTAAAATATATCAAAAGGGTCCTTAACAGGTTAAAAGAGTTTAACTATATGTCAAAAAGTTCAAATCAAGTCCAAAGTGTTCACTTATATGTTAAAGGGTCCGAGTCAATTTAAGAGAGCTCAAATATACATGTCGAAGGGTTCAAAATCAAGGAAAGTGTTTCAACTAATAGCGTTCATAACATGGTGATCAATTTAGTTCGGACATAATCTACTTACGCGCACATAGAGTGAAACAAAAGATATTTAAGTTCATATAGACGTAAAGTAAAAGCAAGTAGTTGAGCATGTATCTCCCCCGAAGAGTTTATAAAACAATTAAACGAGTAAAAGTGGGGCTACGAACTCACCTGATACAATGTTTATGATGACAAAAGTAGATACACTGAAATGAGGTGCGATCTCTATCCGCAACCTAATATGAATGATGTGTTCTAATGTAAGTCATGAAACAATGTCGTGCATGCAAACTCATATGATATCCATACCACTTGTACACTTTTGAAATATAAAGTTTATCGTCGAAAAATAATCTTATAACGTCTTGACAATTTATAAATTATTTTACATGTATTTACGTTGAAATGATATCCTTCGATAATCATTTAGTGATTTATTAAGAAATTATAGTTTTTCGTCGCAAAATAATATAATTTGACAATTCATGAAAGTGACTAAATGGCCTCGAAAAGCTAGTCGTAAAATGGTGCACGTCGAGTGTTAGAAAACGGACTCAACGGTTTTGGGAAGCTTGTATCGCTATATCAAAGTTTTAGCATTTAAGTTTTTATCATAGAGGTCTCGATCATGGAGATAAACATAGGTAAAGTAGGATACTTGTACCAAAAATATTGTTTAAGGGTAACTTTCGGCAAAGTTTGAGTGACCGTATTTTACTCGTTACAACTCTGTTTGACGAACGGTTGGACGTTTTGGAAAATAGGCTAGACAAACTTACTTTTAATAGAAGACATCATTTTATAAAAAGTACTCCGTCAATGTTAAAAACGAGCCTCAACATGGTCATTCGCGGCCGATATCTTTGGCTATTAGAAAATATATTAATTATGCTTATATGAAATAGTTACGACAACCTTGTTTAAACATGTGTAATTTAATCGTTACAAGTCCGTTTTCTACGTTTTATATGTCCTTAGCTTCGTACCAAAGTATACTAATATATTTTTGATAAGTCGACACAATTTATAACGCTTAAGACTCATTTTTGACTCGTAAAGAGTTAAAATAACATGCTGAATTTTCTGAATATTATAGTTTTCGTCGTTAAATTTGAAAATAGCATAACTTCTTCGTTATAACTTCGTTTTAATCCGTTCAAGCGGCCACGTTTTCGTTTTAAAGTATATTTTCTAAATATCTAGCCCAAAGTATTTTACAAACTGTCGAAAATTCCATAATTCGAAAATAAGATCAGACCTCTAAATAAAGTTGTCGAAATGAGTTTTTCTCGCGCAAAACCTATTCTAACCAATTCAAACCAACGCCGAAGCTATTCTAATCCTACCATACACCTTCTTAGGGTGTCATGGGTTCCTAGACATCATCAAAAATGATATGTTTCAAGGGATAATTATAGGATGATATATATTCATTAATAGTACTTAAAAACAAATAAAGTGGTATAGATAATCATATAACTTGCATGTTTTCCTCAAGCATGATACAAATGACCAAAGTATGAATATGGAAGATTAAAAATGATCATGAAATGCTTACTAGTATGATGATGAGGTTTATGGAACAAGGTTTTCCTAAATACCCTAGGTTTTATTGCAAAACCTTAAATAAGAGTATACTAGTGTTGTAAAATAACTTGATCTTGCAAAACTTTGTGTTCTTCCCTTTTCTTCCTTGGTTGATTATGAAGATGGACATGGAGAGGATTTTATTTTCACCATGAAGTATGTATTGCTATGTGTTTTATTAATAAAAATCACACATGTATGTGATATAAATTAATTAAAATGCATAGGTGTAAAGTTAGTGTATATATTTTTATGTAAACTTGGTGTGTCATCTAGTTTGGTCGACCAAAGTAAGGAAAAAAGAAAGGAAAGGGTAGTGTATTTTGGATGACAAAGTTAATAAATGTGTAAATATAATAGGTAAATTGTATGCATAATTAAGTATTTAGGGTAGCGTTAGCTAAAAATAAATTTTAAAGGATCAAATTAAAATATATCGAAGTTATAAAAATTATAAAAATATATTTCTTACAAGAATTGAGTGAAATAATAATTATCGAGTAGTATTTACTAAAACCGTCGTAAATATTTATACATAACAATTTATATACAAAATAAATTGAAAACATCGGGTAAACTAATAATATAATTTTTATAGTCTTAAAATGAGTATAAAAATATATTAGAATTATTTTTGGAGGTGCCTGATCGAATATTTAAAATAAATGATTACGCGATGGCGTTTATTTAATAAGAAAATAAATGTTTAATGAAATATAAATTTTGAAAAATTACCGGAAATTGAGAATTGTGACATTCTTCCCATGTTAGAGGAATCACGTCCTCGTGATTCGATTAATGATACCATGGTCTGAACCTCGACAAGGGTTCTAAAAGTTCATGCTCATGTATAGTCTAAATGATTATGTCAATGCTCATGCATATGGGTTCCTCGTCCAACTAGGTACGTTCTCATGCTATCGTGACCATATCCCATTCTAAAGACATCCTCTCTTATGGTTAGGTTTGATGAGGCAAGCTTTCCCATACCCGAGCAAAACCCTCAAAAGATTTTTAGGTAACCGATTTTTACTTAATCCCACAACTCATCAAACAAGAACTGTCATACGATTAGGCTAAATCGGTTTAGGTAACAACTTGTTTATAGCTTGATCTTTGCAACTCATCAAACAAGAACTGCCACGGATCAAAGCGGAAACAAGTGGTTTGAAGAAAATCTTTTGAAAATTTGGCTCGATTACGATTGCTTACACATATGAGACTAATACTCCCTTCATTGCGTGATTCTTCCTAAATTAGACATAGGTGATCAGGCTATGTATAATTTAGGAGTAACTATGCAATGCTTGGACTAATCGACTCATATGATGTTGGGTGTTAAGTCATGAATCCGCATGTATAATGAGTATGCAATTATAATGATATGATGAGATGCTATGATGATGTAGTTATAGTCTAGGGTCAATAATGCAACCTAGTTCTCTATAACCGATGCTCGATACCAATCACACACCCCAATTACATTTTGCGTGAATGGAATTCTGGGGATGGCTGTCATAGCATCAAAGTTACGATTATATCGAGCGACCTAAAGTATCGTTTGAAAGTATCGTTTGATTAAGTAAAATAATCGAGTTTACAAAACATAGGTCCCAAAATATTTCAATATACTAAAATGAGTTTGTTACAATCAAGCGATAGTTAAGTGCATAAAATATATATGAGACAGCGTCGACACCGCGACTCTATGATAAGTCCACATGCATGCCATGAAGTGAATGCCTTAGATACGAGATAAAACATGCTAAAAGTGTCAACACAATGGTTGAGTGAGTTCATAGAGTTTGGTTAACAAGTAAAGCTTTTAAAGAGCGTTCATGCAACAAAGGCAAAGTTTTTGGTCATTTAGAATAGTCCACAAAGCAAAGGCATTGCAAATCCACTCAGTTCCAAGTTCCGCCCATACAAAACTTGCAACCTGTGTGTTCACAACCCATTGCACAAAATATAGCGTATCAAATAGTCAAGTATAAGTGGTCATAATAGTTCACAATATAGTACCACGTATATAATAATGTATGCCAGGCAAAGCCCCTAGAATAAATAATATGCGTCCGTAACATAGTGGACGAGGTTGGCCGACCTCTAATAAGCGCTATCCATACTACCTACTAATAGGAGACTAACAATGCGAATGTACGAGCAAAGTACATCATACAACTATTATATACAATTAAGAACACTCAGAACATGGGAGAATTTGCTCGCTCCGAGCAGGAGACTTTAGATTTGAAAATGTTCCATTCCATAGGAGACATTCTTTCCGGACCGGGGAGGCTTTATAGTGATGCTCCGATCATGGGAGACTTTATAGTGATGCTCCGAACATGGGAGACTTTATAGTGATGCTCTGATCATAGGAGACTTTAGGTCAAGGTCATAACACGTCCGGTTCAATAAGTTCAAACAAGTCATAAATTAGTATTTCAGTTCAAGGGTTCCGTTCAAAAGTTCGTAATTAAGTTCAAAGATTTAAGTCGAGTTCAAAAGTTCAGAACAGTCAAAGAGCTCGAATAATATCAAAATTTTCAAGATAGTCAAAGCGTTCAAAATTACGTCAAACAAGTTTAAAATATATCAAAAGGGTCCTTTACAGGTTAAAAGAGTTTAACTATATGTCAAAAAGTTCAAATCAAGTACAAAGTGTTCACTTTTATGTTAAAAGGTCCGAGTCAATTTAAAAGAGCTCAAATATACATGTCGAAGGGTTCAAAATCAAGGAAAGTGTTTCAACTAATAGCGTTCATAACATGGTGATCAATTTAGTTCGGACATAATCTACTTACGCGCACATAGAGTGAAACAAAAGATATTTAAGTTCATATAGACGTAAAGTAAAAGCAAGTAGTTGAGCATGTATCTCCCCCGAAGAGTTTATAAAACAATTAAACGAGTAAAAGTGGGGTGATGAGTGTCTAAATACTCATCATTTTGTACAAAATAAGCTGCAAAATCATCGAAAACACTCGAAACACATCAAATGATCAAAATATCACAAATCGGTGTTTTATGTGTTTTAAATGCAAAATATCAAAATCGGATGAGAAACATATCAAATTTGCAAAATTGCGGTTCAATCCCCAAGTTTCTAAAATTGTCAAAACCGGTCCCGAGCGCATAATTTCAAAAGTAAAGTCACCAAAGGTCCTTTTAATATCATAACTTGTCAAATTTAGTCCTTTGGTGAAAAATGTGAAAAAGTTTGAAAATTACAAATTGGTCCTTCAACTTTCAAAATTGGCGGTGGTCCTCGAAAATGTGAAAATGGCAACTTTGGTCCTTGAACTATTGATACTTGTCAATTTCAGCCCTTGCATCAACTTTGCGATTTGGTCGTTCTAGTCCCTGATTTCGAAATGGCAAGATAAGTCCTTGATAATTTTAAACCCTTTCACACCTTTGGCCTTGTCACAATGCAAATGACCCCGCCAATGCTTTTGGACCGCCTTTTGACCCCTTGTTATTAATAATCCATCAAATGATTTTGACCAACTTTTTCCCTCTCTCATTCACGGGTTACACCAAGCTACCATGTCCATCATTCCCTCCCCCTGCAACTCACCTGATACACTCAACCATCATCACTACTTCCCCCCTCCAAACACTAAGAGCCAAGGAAGCATTAAATGCACCCCATGCCTACCCTGCCCACCTCCAGCTGTTAAAAAAGGATTTGGCGCCAAAATAGCTTTGAATGGCTAGGATCAACTTGAGTGATCCAAGGGTCGTTTTTATTGCTGGGAACTATTCACTGAGGTGAGAGAAGACACTTGGGATGTATAAAGAGCCAAGAGAAGCATCAAGGAAAGAGTTAGTTTTAGTTAGTTTTTCGTTTTATTTTTAGTTTTTCCAGTTTTGGTCCAATTTCTCTATCATTAAGAAGTTGTTACCTTGTTCTTTTCATTATCATTTACTTTTTAATTTAGTGTAATTTCAGTTTCAACTTTGTAATCTCAGTTTAATTAAGTACAAGTTCAGTTTCATTTCTTTTATCTTGTCTTAATTTTACTCAAAGCATGTTCTTATTGTTAAGCATTGTTATTAAACATTAATTTCTATTTACTTAAGCTCACAAAGCTTCTTTTAGTTTTGCGAGCAATAAAATTAGCTAAGCCTGTTCTTTATTCCAAGTTCTAAAAAAAGGTCAACTAAAGTCAACGAAGGTCAAATATTACAAAGTCAATTCAGTTTTAGCTTCAATTCTGATTTCAATATGTTAATTAGTTAAGTCTTAAGAAAATTTGTTCAATTCACTTTTATTTTAATCAGTTTCCACCTAGTTTTGAGTTTTGAATTTCATTTTTAAAGCATAAAGGGATGTTTGGTTTATGGGTCAAAATGGGTAAAAAGAGAGTTTTGACCCATCTTTGGTTTGAAAATCAGTTTAGTGTAAGCATTTGTGTCAAGGTTTAGAGTTGGAAAAGAGTTTTGCAAAGACTCACAAATTTTGAGTCTTAACTAGTTTTAAAATAAAAATAAAAAATAAATATATACTTGAGTTTTTTCAGATTTTCCATAGCAGTTTAAGCCAAGATTTTGACAAGATAAAAATTTATAAAAATAAAAATCATGAGTTCGAGAGCTTGTTTGTCTTGGGTCAAAATAAAAAATCAAAAATAGCTAACTAGGTTGTTTCATGGGTTAAAGTGGGTAGGTTCGTTTAGACTTGTCACGTGCACAGTCTCGAACAAAAAATTGCAGTACCTTTCACATTATTAATAAGTCGCTCACACTATCAAAGGTATTATTGTGGGGCAATAGGGAGCCGGTGGGTGGACTCTTTAGGCTCGAGCTCATGACTTAACTCACTCTAGCTTATCCAATATAAGCTCAAAGTGTACCCCTTTGGCTGTTTGTGCGATACATCGAGATAAGTATTTTTTGTTTTGTTTCGGTAGCTTATTAAGGTTCCATTTCGCTTTTATTTTTAGGATGTTTAGTGTTCATTAAGTATATTTAGTTTAGAGTAGGTGACATGTTGCTTATTTAGTGCTTATTAGCATTTTAGCTCATGTAGTTAGTACCTTAGCTTATTTTGTTAAAACATTTAAGTAGTGTTTGGTTATTGATTATTCTGCCCCCTAGCTTCTGCTCATAATCTGTTTATTAGTGATTTTCTAAGTTAGTTTTTGATCTATGGTTTAGTCGTTTATAAGATCCTTTAGCTTTTAGTTGCTTTTTGAAGCATAGCAAAACCAAACAGACCCACTCATGATCTGTTGCCATGACTGCTGTCATAAGCCCATTAGCAGCTTATTTTGAAGCTTTACTAAGTTTCATTTTTGTTAAAAAGTCCTAATTTGATCTTTAGTTCATGTCCCAAAAAGAAAAAAATAAGCGTAACAAAAAAGTGCTGCTCCCAGGATTCGAACTTGGGTCAGCAGACTGCAAACAACACGCCCCACAACACACTTCAATAACCAGCTGCTCTAAGTCTTTACCCACGTTATATCTTGCATTATTTAATATGTTAACCATTTTTTTGTAGTTTAAGCTTATTAGTTTAGCTTAATTTTCACAGCTTATCCGTATAAGCTATTGATCCCATTTCATTTTTCTTAGGTTCCCCATGGCATAAAGTAATTTATGTGATTTTTGCACTTTCTTATAAATTAGTTTACTATTTTTAATCATTTAATTAGTGTTAATTAGTTTTAATTGTAATAAATAAAATAAAACTCAAAAAATATTCCGCTTTTTCCTAAAATTCTTTTTAGTCATGTAGGACGTAGGAAAATTGTTTTTACATTCGTAGTACTTTTATTTCACAAATTTTACGTTTTATCTTGCGCTCCAACGTAATTTTTATAAATAACGTACGTTTTTCATTTTAAGTCACGTTTTTAAGTAATTTAAGTTTACGTTTTAATTAAAATAGTTTATTTAAGTCATTTTGTTTTATAAAATCACAAAAACATCATTTTTTTAAAAATAGTGATAGCGTTTATTTAATATTTTTTATCTTTTTAATTTCCTTTAATTTGCATTTAAGCCGTTGTAATTTATTGGCTTTTCCTTAGTTATAATCATATTCAAATCCTTTTTCCGCTCAAATCTCCCGATCACTATCGCTTGATAATCCATTGCACATTTCATTGAGACATAACGACCGGGAAACACTATACTCCCAGGATCTTCATTGCATCGTGCTTAAGTCATTTTAAGTTTCTTGCTGCGTGAGAAAACTTGACGGTTTCTTGTGAGACCATGGGCTACTGAACTCACACGATGCAATGTTTATGATGACAAAAGTAGATACATCAAATGAGGTGCGATCTCTATCCGCAACCTAATATGAATGATGTGTTCTAATGTAAGTCATGAAACAATGTCGTGCATGCAAACTCATATGATATCCATACCACTTGTACACTTTTGAAATATAAAGTTTATCGTCGAAAATAATCTTATAACGTCTTGACAATTTATAAATTATTTTACATGTATTTACGTTGAAATGATATCCTTCGATAATCATTTAGTGATTTATTAAGAAATTATAGTTTTTCGTCGCAAAATAATATAATTTGACAATTCATGAAAGTGACTAAATGGCCTCGAAAAGCTAGTCGTTAAATGGTGCACGTCGAGTGTTAGAAAACGGACTCAACGGTTTTGGGAAGCTTGTATCATTATATCAAAGTTTTAGCATTTAAGTTTTTATCATAGAGGTCTTGATCATGGAGATAAACATAGGTAAAGTAGGATACTTGTACCAAAAATATTGTTTAAGGGTAACTTTCGGCAAAGTTTGAGTGACCGTATTTTACTCGTTACAACTCTGTTTGACGAACGGTTGGACGTTTTGGACAATAGGCTAGACAAACTTACTTTTAATAGAAGACATCATTTTATAAAAAGTACTCCATCAATGTTAAAAACGAGCCTCAACATGGTCATTCGCGGCCGATATCTTTGGCTATTAGAAAATATATTAATTATGCTTATATGAAATAGTTACGACAACCTTGTTTAAACGTGTGTAATTTAATCGTTACAAGTCCGTTTTCTACGTTTTATATGTCCTTAGCTTCGTATCAAAGTATACTAATATATTTTTGATAAGTCGACACAATTTATAACGCTTAAAACTCATTTTTGACTCGTAAAGAGTTAAAATAACATGCTGAATTTTCTGAATATTATAGTTTTCGTCGTTAAATTTGAAAATAGCATAACTTCTTCGTTATAACTCCGTTTTAATCCGTTCAAGCGGCCACGTTTTTTTTTTAAAGTATATTTTCTAAATATCTAGCCCAAAGTATTTTACAAACTGTCGAAAATTCCATAATTCGAAAATAAGATCAGACCTCTAAATAAAGTTGTCGAAATGAGTTTTTCTCGCGCAAAACCTATTCTAACCAATTCAAACCAACGCCGAAGCTATTATAATCCTACCATACACCTTCTTAGGGTGTCATGGGTTCCTAGACATCATCAAAAATGATATGTTTCAAGGGATAATTATAGGATGATATATATTCATTAATAGTACTTAAAAACAAATAAAGTGGTATAGATAATCATATAACTTGCATGTTTTCCTCAAGCATGATACAAATGACCAAAGTATGAATATGGAAGATTAAAAATGATCATGAAATGCTTACTAGTATGATGATGAGGTTTATGGAACAAGGTTCTTCCTAAATACCCTAGGTTTTTATTGCAAAACCTTAAATAAGAGTATACTAGTGTTGTAAAAATAACTTGATCTTGCAAAAACTTTGTGTTCTTCCCCTTTTTCTTCCTTGGCTGATTATGAAGATGGACATGGAGAGGATTTTTATTTTTCACCATGAAGTATGTATTGCTATGTGTTTTTATTAATAAAAATCACACATGTATGTGATATAAATTAATTAAAATGCATAGGTGTAAAGTTAGTGTAGATATTTTTATGTAAACTTGGTGTGTCATCTAGTTTGGTCGACCAAAGTAAGGAAAAAAGAAAGGAAAGGGTAGTGTATTTTGGATGACAAAGTTAATAAATGTGTAAATATAATAGGTAAATTGTATGCATAATTAAGTATTTAGGGTAGCGTTAGCTAAAAATAAATTTTAACGGATCAAATTAAAATATATCGAAGTCATAAAAATTATAAAAATATATTTCTTACAAGAATTGAGTGAAATAATAATTATCGAGTAGCATTTACGAAAACCGTCGTAAATATTTATACATAACAATTTATATACAAAATAAATTGAAAACATCGGGTAAACTAATAATATAATTTTTATAGTCTTAAAATGAGTATAAAAATATATTAGAATTATTTTTGGAGGTGCCTGATCGAATATTTAAAATAAATGATTACGCGATGGCGTTTATTTAATAAGAAAATAAACGTTTAATGAAATATAAATTTTGAAAAATGACCGGAAATTGAGAATTGTGACAAATCTCATCGGGTCTATAACAATCACACAAAACAAATTTGAAGTAGATATTTGAAACTGATTTCATGCACGCATGTTTACCTACTGAGTAAAATTTGTACACAAAAATAAAATGATACATGCTCGTTAAAATGTTAAACTGCGAAATAAAACACAAAAGAGCCCATAGCTCAGATGGTTGGGTCTCTAGGATTGGGAGCTGGAGGTCCTTGGTTCGAACCTTGGCAATAGCAGATTTTTCTCTTTTTCTCATTTTTAACTTTCACACATTGATAGTTTCAACCCCTCAACTTCAAACAACTTACCACCTATCTTGAAACTTGTATAAGTTGGTAACTTATATTGATTTTTACAACTACAACCCTCAAATTTGAACTACTTGACACTTTTCTTAAAAACTTTCTATAAGTTGGTAACTTATAGCCAATTTTACATTCCAGCCCTCCAAATTTGAACACTTGATACTTTTCACCCAAAACTTTTATGAGTTCAAATAAACTTATATATTTTATTCACTTTTCATCTAGATAAATATGTTTAATACATACTTTCAATAAACAACCTCATTCGCGTAGACTATAAACATTACGTTTTTCCAAATATAATATTTACTCACAACTTCTATTAAATATATATAACATAAATATATTTTTTCATCTCAAAACCCAATGAATCTAATAAATACAATTCGACTTGTATTTATTCCCCACCTCGATAATACTTGAGCCAATATTCGAGTCAACTCCTATACGAAAGTTTCGTATACATCATTCCTCCATTATTCCAAGAGCCAATACTTAAGAAATATTTTCACAACTACATTTTATGTACGCCGATAACGTCCACATAAGCTACATAACACAAACACATGAGAAAGTATTTGAAATATTTATTTTGGACTATAAACGTTTCAGAAACTCAAACATTTGAAAACCTTTAGTGTTTAAACTTTAAGCATTACCACATAAGTTAAAACGATACGAGTGTCTCAGAACTAAACCATTTTCCAAACATAACCATTTATGGTCGTAAAAGGATTATATTATCTAAGACTTGCCATATTATATCTAGGTTTCATGTTGAAGCCATTGTCATATCGTACTTGCTATTGTTGTGCATTTCCTACCGTATCGCTAAGGTGAGTTCATAGCCCCACTTTTACTCTTTTAACTGCTTTATAAACTCCTTGGGGAGAATACATGCTACCATCGCTTTTATGATCACAATTGCTTGAAAACTGCATTTCTTGTTCTCCCGATAGTATGACTCGCCTAAGTTGTTTGCCAAAAGACCCCTTCATCATGAACCATTAGTCACTTGCGAGTGAGCGCAAATATTGTGGATAGTACTATGGGAATTAACGACCCCGACTCGGTTATCGGACATAACCGGGGCGCACCATATTTGAATCTCTTAGATAATTGGCAATTATCTCTTGGGGGCAATTTATTTACTTACACCAGTAATTAGGTGTATGCAGTTGAGTCTTGGTGTCATGAGCTTAGTACAATAATATCAACTATCTTTTATGGGCGTATAACAACGTAGCCCATGGCTTCTTTTAAACTTGAAAATCTTGTGATCAACTGCTTATTTACTAAACCTATGAATTCACTCAACCATTGTGTTGACTTTTTAGCATGTATTTTCGGGATGAAAGGCGATAGCTAACTCGAGGCGCTTAGGCATTGGCATGGCATGGTCATGATGACTCGATTTACTTATGGGATCATATTTTATTAATGGGTCATTTTTCGCAACAATTCAAACTTTGTAAACTCTATTTTACTTCAATAAATGAAATCTTTTAAGAAAAATCGTTATTTTTCACTTTGTGTTATGATCCAATTGAGTAACATCCCAAAAACCTTTTCTTCCGCTGCAAACCATTTTTTGGGGGTGTTACATTATTACATATGTTTCATAAAAAAATATTTCTACTTACTTGTGACTATGAACACTATCAACTAATTTGACCATAACCTCATAACATTATTGAGTACTGTAACGCAAAATATCCCTCCTCAATAAATAAGTTAATTAAAAGAGGAAAAGGAGCCAAAAGAAAACAGAAGAAACAAACTAAATAATAATGCTAACGATACGATACACGACAATTACTATATATACTATTAAGAAGACAAAAGTTTTTAACATTAATTCTAACTTTCGCAAGTTGGCAAAAATAGCCTAAGGTTTAAATTGTCGTTGCAAAGTAAGTCCTCAGAAGATTAATTGCTATCTATAGCAATTTGGCAAAAATA
The DNA here is from genome assembly GCA_022545495.1 of Chrysanthemum lavandulifolium. Lineage (NCBI taxonomy): Eukaryota > Viridiplantae > Streptophyta > Magnoliopsida > Asterales > Asteraceae > Chrysanthemum > Chrysanthemum lavandulifolium. Next base: position 236,593,825 of record CM040245.1, on the reverse strand, counting down.
GTCCTTAAGGTTTAAGTGTCCTTGCAGTAAGTCCTTGTGGCCACGAAAATAATCCCTGACATAAAAGAATCATTGCATCGCAGTGCTTCCACACTCGTTGGGGACTAAATGATAATAACTAATCAAATATCCTTAATGTTTTAGCAGTTCTAATAACTCGGGGCTTTTATACATCAAAATCTCAAGATGATATTCAAGAAAATATATGACCGACTACATATTAAGTTGAGGGCTTTAAATATTTGAAGGCTTAAAACGACGACTTTAATAGCTTTATTCTTAAGTCAACACTAAACGTCACAAATTTGTATAAATAACTAATGAGAGATGTCAGGGTATGAAATTATTAGTTTATAGTATTTCATTTTTATAGTTTATAAATGACACTCATGTATTTCATGTTTAGTTATTTTTTTCCAGTAACATAATTTTTTATTCACAGTTTATATACGACAGTTTTTTTTTTACAAATACAGAGAATCAACGTAAACAACTTAACTCATACAAAAGTACAGACTCATTAAGAGTCATCTGGGCTACGCTCGGCCAAATGGTTTCCTGATTTAGCTTAAATAATTCGATCAACTAGTTTACGCTTCAAAGCTGACAACATGATCAATGTATTGTTGACATGTATATTTTAACCTTTTTTTGAACATAGCATATAATATTTTCTAAGACCATGATTATTGGTTGCTTAAAGGATATTAAAATAATATAAAATAATACAAATACTTTATATTATGAGTAATGCTAGATCCACTCAAAAAATTCATACAAAAAATCAACTCATTGACGTGTCAGCGGATGATTTATTTAATAAGAGAGAGGAGAGAGAAGAGAGAAACTGAAATAAAATGCATCAATCAATCGCTGACACGTCAACAAGTTAATTTTTTGTGTGAACTCTTTGAGTGAGTCTAGCATTTCTCATATGTTATAGAAAGAGAAACAACCAATATGGTTGTTTGGTGACTTCTGAATTTTTGAGCCAACTTTGCCATATGTCACGCTATAAGTGAACCAAAGTAGGTTTTTTTTTTTTTTTTTTTTTTTAACTAATTAAATTAAATATAAAAATAATAAATTAATAATATTATATGTCATGTTGGGTTGTTGATAAATAGTAAAAAAAAAAAAATATATATATATCCATTTAAAGATTCTAAATTGCATATATATATCATTTACTTGCATACAAATAATTGTAACATGTACATAAAAAACTTGTATCAAAGATATATATAATATTTTTACCTTTTGAGGGATGTAAATGCAATTCCCTAAAAAAGTTAAGATTGGTTGTATGTATAAATTATAAAAAGGAAAGAATAAAAAATAAGAGTTTGATAAAATATTAATTTTTTGTGTATTAAGAGGTTCTGAATCTGAATCTGACTTGCACATCTGAATCTGAATCTGAGGCGGAAATATTTGAATGTGAATCAAATAATATTGTTTTTTTTTCCCCTTAAGAAAACGTCTGAATGTTTATTAGTTCAACTAGAGGCATTAAGATGTTATTTTCATGTCTTGTTCGTTTAGATGTTTTTACCTCTGTTTGCCTTTGAACGGAAAATAAAAAACAAACACACTCAACATCTAAAAGCTCTAACTGACTAAAAGCTTTGGTCTATTAAGAGGCTGTTAAGACTTTTTTAAAAGATTGTCTAAATAGCCACTTTCTTAACTTACTTAAGTAGCAGATTTGACATGGGTCAAAATGAAACAAATTTCGGGCTTGTACTCAATCTCAATTGAGCCATCTGTTGGCATTGACCCAAATGTAACCCATATGTGATTGTGCTATCAACTAATGGGGTTTTGTCCAGCACGACTTAAACTATTGCATCAAAATCAAATCCGATAGCGTAACTTGTCTTTAGCCCAAACGCTTTTGTGTATTTTCGAGTGCGCGTTAATAGCTTAAAACAACTCTAAAGGTTTGTCTAATTGGTTTGTCGATTATAGGCAAAACCATCATTCAAGTAATGACATAAACTATTTTTATGAGGACCACAAGGATCATACATAAGAAATGGGATGTGATACTCACACCATATTTTTTTATACATGCACCACATTATGTGCATTACAGTATTGTACGGTACAAACTGTAATGCACAGAATGTGGTGTATGCATCAAAAAGTGTGGTGTGAGTATCAATTCCCATAAGAAATATGAGAGAAACATGAACTTTTGGTTAGGTGGTGTTCTTTATAATTTTCCAGTTTTCAAATGTTCTTACTTATTAATCCAATTATGAAAAGATCAAAACTAAATTACATAAACGATTATAGTTTTGTTTTATAGGTTATTTTGCGTAGTATGCATGAGTATGAAAAGAGTTAAAATTAACTTTGTTGGAAAATTTATTGCACTTGTGGGATTAGTTCACACCTTGTAATGGGTTGGGAGGTACGGAGTGTACACCCATAAGGTCCATGAACACCCGACTCTAATAGTGGTTTGTATTGGTAGTGCTTGGTGAAAGTACCGTTGTGGTTACCATCGATTTTCGTGTTCCATCAAGCGATTTCCACCGGATCGATGTTTCCACCGGCGGTGTTTCCGAAGTGGTGTTTCACCAAGTAGTGTTTACATCGAAGCGGTGGTGTTTCCCAGGCGGTGTAACCACTTATAGCACTATGAAAGTACCGATGATAGTATCGCTTGTAACGGCTTTGACCTATTCAGTGGCGCTTAAACCGCATTATGACCACGCTTAATTGGTCGTAACCACTAACGGCTATAATGGGGATAATTATGAGGCTATTAATGGGCCGATTAATACTCATAATTCCATTGACTAGTCGAGAGTATTTTCCTATAAATAGGAGATCCATTTTATGCATGAATATACCATATACAACGCTTGAAAACACACATAAAACATAAACACTTATTAGCGAAAGGGTTATAGAATTGTGCCTACTTCTCTAAGCGCATTTGGTCTTATCCCAAGTAGATATTCGTGATACCCTGCATTAGGGTCGAATAGTATACTTTGGAAAGTGATCACACGATTACAAGTGATATCCAGAACCACCAAGTGGTATCTCATATCGCCGACCTTGTTTTGTTTCTCGCCGAGCAGTTGAGCATATCCGTGAATTGATTATCTTTACCCCGTCTGCCGAGCCGATACCCCAACAATCAAAGTAAACTATTTAGTAATAATCAATGGCAACCGCCGAATGAACACATGGCTTCAAACTTTGCCAAGCTTGATAAGTTTGAAGGGTGGACTTTAGGAGGTGGCGAAGAAGATGCACTTCTTTGTCGTCAGCATAAGTGTGGTGTATGTGCTAACCACACCTATTCCCGATGATGGTGATGATGCCATGTGGAAGCAGATCGGGAGGAGGAGCAAATGGGAGAATGACGACTACATATGCAGAGGTCTTATTCTCAATGGTATGTCCGATGCTCTTTTGACATTTATCATAACATTGAATCTTCCAAAGAACCGTGGACTCCTTGGATGCCAAATATATGGTCGAGGATGCATCAAGTAAGAAGTTTCTTGTTAGTAATTTCACAATTACAAAATGAGTGATTCAAGACCGGTCATGGAACAATACAATGAACTTGGAATACTTGGAAGGTTTACACAACATAATATGCACATGGATGAGTCTATTTGGTCTCTTGTGTAATTGACAAACTCCTCCTTCTTGGAAAGATTTCAAGCATACCTTGAAACATAAGAAAGAGGAGTTAACTCGGTTGAGTTAGGCGATCATCCGCGCATTGAGGAATCTCTCAAGGTGCGGGATAATGACAAGCCAAAGAGTAGCAATGTTATCGGTGCATCATTGTCAATATGGTGGAGCATAACAACCCACCGTGTACAATGACAACAAAGGCAAGCTTAAATATCATGATAACACAAGGCGATCCTAACAAGAAGGCAACACCTACTTGTTGGAAATGTGGCAAGCCCAGTCACATTAAAAGGGACCGCAATGGTGTTAAAGTTGGTGGTAAAGCCAATGGATCAGCACTAATGGTTCGTGGAGTGGTGGTTCTTCCAACTCACCGAAAGGTCGTAATATGGTTAATAAGTCTTTTCGATTTATTATGTAACATATGTATCGAATCTCATTATGTAACACCCCAACCCGACAAGGGTAGAAGTGTCACATTCTGGTGTCATATCAGAACATACAAATAAATTTTTACAAACGGAAGCCTTATAAAATAAATTACCAAGTCATATAAATGAATGACTTACAAGGAAGAATACAAAATGCAATATGTCTAAAATAAAATGAAATCTCAAAACAATAGCCCATCAAAATAAGTCCAAAATCATAAGGTAACTAGGGTCAGTCCACTCAGAAAATCCAACTCTCAGCCCGTCTTCCAACCTAAAACCTGCCGCAGGAAAAGAAATGCGGCTGAGCTTGATACAAATGAAATAAGGTAACTGATAACAAGGTCGCAACGAAATGAGAACAATGAGTCAATGAGGATCCTGCAGAAACACAATTATACAGATATCCAGGAAGAACAGATAACAAGGAGAACACAGCAGAGCAACGCATCCATAACATACATTTAATCACATATAAGCAAACAGACAAACAAGCACCGAAACCATATCAAGCATAACAGACGTCGCATCCACTCAACATAAGAATAGCATGCAATCAAATCAGGAAACCAAAATATAAATAAGCCCAATGGAAAACTAAAAGCAAGCGGAAGCAATTAATTAAGAAGTGAACATGGCAGTCCGGCAAGACAAATAACCCATGGTTTATAACATCACAGTATCATAACAGATATATAAGCGTGGCAGGTCAACAAGTAGCAATAAGGACATCAACAGATAATCAATAGCTCATGAACACAATTAAACGAAGGGATCCATGATAAACAGGTAAATCAACCGATTACACTCAAACGTGATTACCAGACCAATCAAGGTTCACATGACAGTAAGATAACATACATTCAGATGACAATAGTGAAATCACATAATCGCATACAAATCATATCGTAGCAGGATAAACAATAATCAAATAGAACATGTAATAACATAATCAGATTTAATAATCATATCATAACCCGGTACGTGAATGGAACGATAATCTGAAGTAACGAAATAATAGTATGACAGATCAATGCAATGGAATGTATATCATGGTAGTAGAGTGAGTCACATAAGGGTATTAGGTAAAGGATAATCAATGCAGAATATGGTGCGTAAGGGAATATAAAAGGTACAATATAGGTATGTCAATAGTGTAAGGTTTGTCAGAAATCCATCCCGAGCCAACAATACAATACAATACAATCCATAGTGGCATTAGCATTCAATATCCAATAGTAGCCATTGTATTCTGAGGGTGACCTCGGAATACCGGATCAATAGGAGGAGACCTCAAGAACCAATGGAGTAGCTAGCTCCCGGTGATGAGGGGTGTATTGCACACACGCACCACATCACCAATACAATATCAATACAATACAAATCTAGGATGCATCCATCGCCCGCAATACAATAATGGCCAATACAATATATCCAAGCGCATAATAATCAATACAATAATGGGGACGGTGTGGAACATCACTCATCCACACTGGAGTCATGCCATTGGTGCATCAATGACACGGATATGGAACCCCCATGCCTAGTTAATGGCTCGGGTATCAAACTGACAGGTCAGCCAAAAGTTCAAGGTGTAGCAATGTATAAGTCTTCATAAGCGAAGGTGCAATATCAATAGTTCACAATTCAGAGGTTCATAACAATAGTTCAATATCAAGGTCTAATATCAATATTTCAATATCAAAGGTTCAATATCCGAGGTTCAATATCAATGGTTCAATAGCAAAGGGGTCAATATCAGAGGTTCAATAGCAGAGGAGTCAATAGCAAAGATTCAATATCAGTAGTTCAATAGCAAAGCAAAGGTTCAATATCAATAGGTCAATAACAAAATGGCAAGAGATCAAAGATGCAAAGAGACCATGAGAAACCTTATGAGAAAGGTCAGAATATCTGTACCTTAACGCCGATGAAAGGAAAGCAAACGAATGAATGAACACAAAGATACAACGTCGTGTCTTCTTCAATGAATCTACACGGATTACGGTTCATACAATATTTATTAGCTCATTTAATTCATAACGGATTTATTGCTTATATGAATCGTATCAATATTTTTAGAGTTATTAAGCGATTTCTCATTTTTAGTAATGGACCGAAATAGATACTTTAGGGTAATAATCATTAATTAGCCAAACTTAGGGGTTATAAATGATAAATGGTAAACTTAAAGGTTTAATATGATGAATATCTCATATGAGGGCTTTATATGTCAATTTATAAAATTCAAGGTTTGTATGAGACATATAACTAAAGTAAGGTTTTAAAGTGTAAAATAATTAAAGATTTTATTTTACAAATCACATTCATGTACGTTTAAAGAAAAAAAAACGCTTTATAGTATATGATAGGTCCATTTTTAGGCTTGCTTGCGGTTCAAATGACTAATATTTACGACCAAGTAAACACGTATTATGATTGACCCCCGACTCGACTATCCCGACACGGTTTCAAAATACAAAATGACTCGACCGATTTTCCCGCGATTACCCTCAAACACACCTCCTTGATGCCCTTACAGGTTCTTAGCGCCACATATAAGTGCATGAAACAATTCACATGACAATTATCAACCAAAACTCATCCTTGCTTCAAAATAACATGCGTGCCACAGAAAAGAAAACTACACATCAAATAAGACACAAGGCATGCACAATATTCATCCCATGACCCAGCCTTTAGACCCACCACAAAATCACAACCCAACGCACCCTTGTTTAGCATGTATGCAATGCAAACGTGACCACACAAGCACACGTACAATCCCATCCTTTTATTTCTTAGGTCCATATTCAGATTTAGATTGATAAAAGAGGTTATGCTGTGGTCGCAAGAGTCGACACGCCTATAATTATAGATCATTATTCTATATACGGCCCGGTTCTTATCAAAACCTTTACTCTAAACCATTCGTAATATATTTATATGTGTGTTAGTTTAGTATTTAAGACTTATACGTATTATATTAGTTGCATGCATGGTTCCATGTTTCAAACTACATCATATGCGAATCTGTTACATGTGTACGTAAATATGTTTTGAGATAGTCAAGTTTTTCATATAGAGCTTCATCAGTACAAGCGATATAAGGTACAAGGATTTACCTTTAGATGATGTGTAACAGATCGAGATCGGAAAAATAACACAATGGCGAGACCGATTCAATACACGACACAAGAATCAATGGAGCAATGTCGAACCCACAACCTATTCTCACACGAACAACAGCCTTCGCAACACCCTTTTCCTGCTTGCCTTGCTTTCCTTTTTGGATCGAATGGAGGAAGAAGAAACACTGCTTGCCGTCACTTTTGAGTATAGGGTTTAGATGATTTTTGAATGATTAAAAGTAAGTTAGAGAATAATGGGTAAATGAGGGTTAAATGGCGTGAGGATAAGGGGAATAAAAACAGAATATTGACTTCCAAAAATACAATATAATGGCTTGGTTTTTAAATTGCATGATCTTTTAATTTGCAAACACATTTTTGGCCCAAACGTGTACAATGTGTTTTAGAAGTAATCGATTCGGTTTCATTTATCTTGCATAATATTCTTGGTAATTATTTACAAGTTAAGTTAGGATTACATTTAATGAGCTTGACGTATTTTACGGGTTCTTCAATTATTAAGCTGAGGGGCAAAATAGTCATTTAAAACGTTTATGATTTTTAGGGTTTTACACATTATGTGCAGGATGATGATATTGCGTGGTGGGTTGACTCTGGAGCAACAGTTCATGTGTGCAAAGATAGAAGCTGGTTCAAGACTTATGAGTCACTAAATGATGGTTCTATTCTTCACATGGGAATGAGTCAACAGCCTTGGTGCATGGTCATGGTTGTGTAGATCTTAGGTTTATTTTCGGAAAGATTATAACTTTGTTTAATGTTATTCATGTTCCCGATATAAGGAAGAACTTGGTTTCAAGTAGTGTTTTGAATAATCATGGATATAAACAAGTTATTGAATCGATAAATTTGTTCTTTCTAAGAATGGTGTTTTATTGGTTTTGGTTATTTATGTAATCAAATGTTCAGCTTAATGTTTCCAATCGATAGTTTATCTGCTTCCACCGATAATGTTAATTCACCTTTGTGACCACCACCGACGGTGACCGACTCTACCTTTTGGCATGCTAGACTTGGCCATGTACACTATAAGAGGATGCAAGATATGTCTAAGGATGGGTTAATCCCAAGATTTGACATGGACAACGAAAAGTGTAAACTTGCATGTTGACCAAGATAACCAAGAAACCTTTTCGTGGTGTTAGTCGTGAGACTAAGCTCTTGAGCTAATACACGATGACCGTGTAATTTTCATGCTACTCCATCTTTGGGGAATAAGAAGTACTTTGTGACATTTATTGATGATGCTTCTAGGTTTTGTTATGTTTATTTGTTGCATACTAAGGATGAAGCTTTAAATAAATTCAAAGTGTTTAAAACGAAGTTGAATTACAACTTGGGTCTTTGATCAAAAGATTAAGGACCGATAGGGAGGTAAGTACATAGATACTCAGATTTTCAATCTGCTGGTATAATCCATGAAACGATCGCCCTTATACTCCTCAAAGAAATGGTATTTCGAAAGGAAAACAGGTGTCAAGGAGATGGTTAATTCCATGTTGTCCTATTTAGGACCGAGTCAAGGTTCGGGTGAAGCTATGTTAACGACTTGCTATTTATTAAATAGGGTTCCAACAAAAGGAACAAGGTTACCCCTTATGAACTCGGACTAAAAGAAAACCTAAAGCGAACTATCTCAAGGTTTGGGGTTGTAGGAACATTGAAGACTCCCGATCCAAAGTTGAAAACTTTGGGTGAAAGAGGCATCGATCGCATCTTTGTTGGATATGCTCAAGATTCAAGGCTTTTAGATTCTATGTTATAGAACCTAATGAATATGTTTCAATTAACTCCATAATTGAATCTGGGATGCAAACTTTGATGAGAATAGATTCTCATCGGTCCCTAGACCAAGTATGAGGATTCCTAATGGGACTCATGACTTTGGTGTACCGAGGTCCTCGATGATGAACCATCGGTGGTCCTCGATGAGGTTGTGGTTCAACAACTGAACCTATGCTTAGAAAAAGCAAAGGTTAGGACTCCAAAGTCATTTGGACCTAAGTTTCAATTGTATTTAGTTGAAGGAACAAGGGATGAGGTCTCGCATCAATACTCCTATTGCTTCATTGTTAACGATGATCCCAAGACATTTGAAGAAGCAATGAAGTCCCGTGATATTGCTTCTCGGAGAGAAGCAATCAATGATGAGATGGATTCCATCATGGGCAACAACACTGGGTGTTGGTTGATCTACCTCGGTTGCAAACCTTTAGGTTGTAAATGGATTTTCAAAAGGAAAATGAAGGTAGATGGAACTATTGAAAAGTTCAAGGCTAGACTAGTCATTCGTGGCTTTAAGCAAAAGTCGTGGATAGACTATTTTGATACTTATGCCCCGTGGCTCGTGTCGATACCATAAGACTAGCGATTGCTTTGGCATCTATTTACAATCGATTATTCATTAGATGGATGTGAAGATGACTTTCTTGAATGGTGAATTGGAAGAGGAGGTTTATATGAACCAACCTCGTGGCTTCATCATGCACGCAATGAAAACAAGGTGTGTAAACCGATTAAGTCCCTTTATGGACCGCAGCAGCACCTAAGCAATGGCATCAAAATTTGATGATGTGGTTTTGTCTAGTGGTTATGTTCTTAACCAAGTCGACAAATGTGTGTATAGAAAATTTGATGGTTAATACAAATAAACCGTGGGAAAAATACGTTTATTAATATTTTCAAGAGAACGATCTCTTTGTGTTTTGTTGATAACATATATAATGTTGTCTTAAGTATAATTATAAAGATACATGTTATCATAATTTTGTAAAGCATTTACATATAATCTTTTAAATACAAAATGTAGTAATCAAAGCATTTGTTGTAATAGTTTATTAGGATGGGTAAAATCACAACCCATGGATCTTAACCCATACCCAAAGAGACTTGATACAATGTATACTTAGATACATTGAATCTAGATATAACTCATGGACCAACCCATGACCCATAACCAAAAACCCATGGGCAAAGAGGAGATTCCACGGATCCCTAGATTACACTAGACGGATCCCAGTGGAAGGATCCGTGGGATCCGTGGGAACGGTGAGAAATTTGTCTATAAATGAGAGCCATTTATTCATTCTAACTCACCCTCTTCTTACTAAATATCATATACACTCTCATTCTCTTCTAACATATAGATCACTTGATCTAGAGAGTTGTTCTTCTTTCTTTCTATTTGTGATCCTCATATAGGTCCTTCTCTAAGGCGAGATCACGAGCATTCTAAAAGTCATCCAAGCAAGGGTCCTTGATTGATTTGTCACCCGCAAGATTTACATAGCGAAGATCTTGTATTTGATATTTCACATATTTGTTGTGTAATAGTTGTGTTGGTTTGGTCCACCGTGCTACGGACTCGGTATCTAGCTTTGTACCGGATAAAGTGTAAGCAATTTTGTGAAGGCTTCTCCGCCAAGTGAAGGAGTTTGTTGACATAGTGCTTGAACTCTCGAGTAGGTGACTCGGGGAGTGGAGTAGGGCAAGGAAGGTGTCCTTGTAGCCGAACCACTATAAATCGGTTGTGTCATTTCTATCCCTTATCTTTATTTATTTGCTTGCACTATCATTAGATCTATACGTTCTCAACATCCATACGATTTCACATAATATCGGATCTAAAGTTTTTGAAATCAACTTAAAATCGGCAAAACTATTCAACCCCCCTTCTAGTTTTCCACAATTGGCATCAAGAGCTAAGTTTATAAAAGTTTTAAAGTAAAATTGTATTTTAAAAACTTTTCGATCACTATGGGTTCTGAAAATTATAAGGAAGGGCAATCTATGCAACGACCACCACTACTTGAAACTAATGGTTTTATATATTGGAAAAATAGATTCGAAACATATGTGAAGTCTAAAGATATTTGTTAATACAAATAAGCCGTAAAAACGTTTATTTATATTTTACGATCTTCTAATGTTTTGTCGTTAACAAAAGTAAAATCATATTAACGAAACAAATAAAATACGTAAATGGTTTGAACTAATAGTTTTATAACACACTTACGTTTTCACATAAAACACTATAACAAGATTAAGTGATTTTATATTTTAGATACACATGTACAACAACTAGTGTTTACATATTGGCTTAACAAGTTTAAGTAACTCTATGAGTTAGATACATATGTACAACAACTAGTGTTTACATATTGGGTTAATACATACTTATATTAAGTACACTAAAATGGGTAAAACAAGTATATACTAAAATGGGTAAAAGTAAGTATATACTAAAAAGATAAAAACTAGCAAATGGTTTTGACCCATAACCCATGGTTTTATATATACCACTTACACAAATTCAATGTATCCTTAAGGTACATTGTATCTAGATTGAAAACCATGGATCAACCCATAACCCATGACCCATGACCCATAACCCAAAATACCCATGGGCAAAGAGGCGGACCACGGATCCCGACTTTGTGCTAGCGGATCCCAGTGGAAGGGATCCGTGGGATCCGGGATACAAGAGTGAATTTTCTCTATAAATAGAGAGCCATTTCCTCCTTTCTATTCATCCCTTTACACACATACTTCCCCAAGTATTCTAACCTCTAACCTCGGATCCAAGAGATCTATGTAGCTTTTCTCTTTTGTTTTGTGTGATCTTGTAGATTCCTATTAGAGGAAAGATCACAACATCTTGAAGACGTGCAAAGCTCAAGTCCATGAGTTGCCATTCGTCATCATCAAGACAACGAAGGTTCTCTTGTTGATAGTTCTTCCTTTCTCCATAGATGTTGGGTTGAAGGCATTAGTGAAGATTGCCGAAAGTGTCAAGATGAAAGCATTAGTGAAAGATGCTGATCATCCGCGTAAAAGCATTAGTGAAGAATGCTTAAGGTGTCAAGACGAAGGCATTAGTGAAGGATGCCAAGCGTTGTGTCAAAGGCATTAGTGAAGGATGTCGAAGAATCAAATCAAGTAGCATTTGGGAAGAATGCTTAGGTCGTATAATCGATGAGGTGCATCGTTATACATATAAGTGTTTATTTATTCACAAGGATGGTGATATCCTTGATGGTGTTGTAACAAGGAGTAGATCTCCTTGATAATAGGTGTTGTGTCGTGAAGGGTAGTAGTTCCTCCATAATGGAACTAGGTGCTTAGCCTAGTACCTAATAAAGGGTAGGCGACGTTGTGATAGGATTAGTTCTCCTAAGGTGTGAAAGAACTCGGTGGTTAGCCTAGCACCGTATAAAGGGTAGGCGACGTTGTGTTAGGTGTGGTTCGCCTTGGTGTGAAAGAACTCGGTATTTAGCTTTGTACCGGAAAAAGGTTAAGCGACATTGTGAAGGCTTCTCCGCCACAAGGAGTTGGTGTAGTGTTTACGAACTCTCGAGTAGGTGACTCGGGAGTGGAGTAGGCAAGGAAGGTGTCCTTGTAGCCGAACCACTATAAATACTTGTGTCGTGGTGATGTGCTTCTTACTCTTTATCTTTCATTTTACGTTTATATATCTATCTATCAACGTCCAACATAAACAACCAAATAGATTGACATAAGTCGATCTAAATATTTAAAAGGAAGTTTTAAATTGGTAAAACTATTCAACCCCTTCTAGTTTTCCACAATTGGCATCGAGCTTCAGAACCAAGTTTCTTAAAGTATATTGTACTTTAAAGACTTGATACGATCCGTGTATGTTTGAAAACTACAAAGAAGGATTTTTTTTGGGATCATATTTTTCGTTAAAACATTTTGTTGGACATTGATAGATGATTCTAACAATATTCCGTTCTCGAGTAATTTTCATGCTAGAATTTTCCAAAATCTTCACTCAAAGATGAAGTCAACATTCAAGGAAGGATTCTTAAAGTAATCACAACTTAAGTACATCAAGTACAAAGGATTACTTTAAAAGCTCATGAAGTATCTTTGGTTTTATACCAAATCAAGAAGCATAAAGGTATGTTCTACTTTTCATTAGATAGGATATTTGTGTTCTACTTATTTTCACAAGTACTACTTTGATTATTATAACACTAAGAGCGTTAGAAGTCTCTTTCGTCACTCTTCCACCTTTCTCGTCATAGGGAATAATTTTTTTTTAACGCCGTCATCACATCCTCGATATGAGATTCATCAAAAGCCGTCATTCAAAAACAATCGTCATCTAAAACCTCCGAACTATTTTTTGTAAGCTATTCCGTAAGCATACTACAAAAAAAAATTGTCAAACAACATTCTTTTATGTTCTTAATAGCCGGATCCCTCTAGTTGTACTAGCCGGATCCCAAATACAAAGGATCCGGGGGAACCGTGGAACATAACTCACCATACGCTTTCAAAATCACCACCGATCTTTTTCCTCTATTCTCATAACACAAAACAACCAAGCTCTGCATCCATCCTCATTGGCTTTCATAACCTCAAAGTATTTCTTCCTAGAACACCATTGTAAGTAATTACATTAACTTGTTCTAATTTTCATCATCTTCATTCTAGGGTTTATGGTTCCTTAAGTTTTAATCAAATTAATTTAATTAGGGTTTTTCAAATTAATCGTGAAAAGGGGGTTTTTAACTTAATCACATTGTGTTCACAACATTGTTAATACAAATCATAAACCATAAACCCATTTCCAACTAATTTTACTTAATTGGAAAATTTGTATTTCTAGGACCAACCATGCCCAAAGCTACTCAACAAGATCATCATGATACCGTTCACTATCTTACTCACTACTATCGTAAAAGGGGTCTGACCAAAACTAACCGTAAAATTTTCAAAAGCCTCACAAAACGACTTATTCACGAAGGTCGTGTAGTCAAGGAATGTTTCCTTGAAGACACCGACACTCGTCAAGTTTTCTCGACAATCAACTTTGATTGTCTTCTTGACATTGATGAACAAATTTGTCCGGTTTTCATTTTTGAGTTTTACAAAAGCTTTAGGATCATTAGAAACACCGATAATAGCATCTCAATCTCCTTTATCATCAACACACAAAACTTTACTCTTCCTCTCAACACCTTTGCTCAAATTCTTCGCATTCCTTGTGAAGGAATTTGTATGTACTCTCAAGATTGGGCAATTAACGCTCAAAACCTTGCACTTGATCCTAAGCCTCTTTACAACACTCCTCTCGACAATCCCGAAACCATTCACGATACTATCTTTAAAGTTAGGACCGACCAATCCCGTTACGATCGTAACAAAAGCTAATTCACCGTAATCCCTTTAAATGGAACTTTTGAAATGCATCCCATGTTTAGAAAATGGGAAGAAATCCTTAGAAAACATCATTAGCCTAGTTGGAAACAAAGATCATCCAAACGCATGCCTTGTGCAAATGATCTATTGTCTTATCCACCAAAGGCCATTTAATCTTGCCTATTACATGGTAAGGAGAATGGCTGGGGTATTCAAAGCTTCCAACATGGTACTCCCATATGGTATGCTTCTAACACGACTTTGTAAGTACGTTAGTGCATTGCAACCATCCCCTATCAACGATGACCATTACCTTTCCGATCACGTCATGGTACCCCTTACCAAACAACCATCCAAACGATTCATGATCAATGGAAAGAAACCCGAAGCTCTCTCGGACTCCTCGGCCGGAGAAGAAGAAGAAGAAGACGAGGAGGACATCGACCCCGTATCCAACATCAAATTGGACATTCTTGAATACCACGAACAACTTCCAACCATTCCAAACGAGACCGCGGAATACAAACAAATAAGAGGCATGATTCAAAACCTCACTTACAATCTCACTAAGCCGTCAAAAAGAAAGAGGAAGAATTGACGAAAGAGACAATAGGAATGTGTTTAATTTTTATCTTATGTTTGAATGATTTCTTTTTAGCATTGTTGGTTTATGGATTTTTGGATATTGTTTCTGGTGCTATATGATGGCTTGCTTGTTTCTTAATTGCTTGTTTCATAGATTTAATAGTGTACAAAATCGCACATCATTGTTTGGTTCGTGTTGATTCGATCCGCGGATGCCGGATCCCTAGGATTAGCCTAGCGGATCCTTCCTTGAAGGAACCGTGGGATCCGTGACATCGATCAACAATGCGCATTCAAACACATTAAAATTGCTTCCTAGATAACATCACATTAGCTTAGCATGTGTTTTTAGAACCCAACTAAGTCCACGTCAGGGATGAGAAAGACTTAGACTCACTAAAGGCTTACTTACGACCTTAGTCTGATTCTATCATCACATCTAACACTAACCTTACTTCCGCTTCAACTACTCACAAAATAAGTATCATCTCTCAAAACACTTAGGAAAGCAAGCTAAAAAATTTTAGGAAATTGCTTTTAGTCTCCTATATCTCAAGGTAAGACAAAAAATTAGTTTTTCAATTCTTGAAATTTTTAAGAATTTTTCCTAATATCACCTCAAGCTAAAACCTGATCACTAGGATCATTTATTATGACTTGTCACCCTCATAACTCCTAGTGTCATCCTTGGACATCCATTGGTAGTTATCATGTCCCTTCCTTCTTCCATAAAAAGCAATCATGTGCACAAACACCTATTACTCATGATCATTTAAGTACCCTCTCTTCCTAAAGCACTTAGGAGAGCTGAAACACCCAAAACAAGATAGGCTTTAGCTTCTAGAAACACCATTTCAAATCTGTCATAATCACGAGAGCCGGATCCCTAGGAATAGTTTAGACGGATCCTCCAAGGAGGAACCGTGGGATCCGGGTGTGATGATATGTATAACATTGCTAACCCAAACACTCCATCTCATCTTAAATGAGTTCCTAGATCGATGAAACTCAATTTCAACCTTGTGCATGTCAATCATCACATTTCCAAGAACATTAGTGGATTAAGTCTTAAATACTTATTGCCAAGATCCTCTCTTTATAAACCACATTGCCTAGAAACATCTTAGTCATCTCACACAAAAACAACAATTGCAACCATTTCCCTTAGTCATTTCAATATGAGAAAGGCTCCAAGTGCTTTTTCATCCACCCAAGAACCACCCAAGAAACTTGCTAGAATCATACATGAAGTTTCTTCAACCGAATCATCTCCGGTTAAGTCCACCAATGCTAGGATTTCTCCCACATTAAGGAAACCAATCAAACTAATCCCCAAGAATAAGATTCCCTCTAGGATATCTTCACCAAATTCTACCTTAGCAAACAAACCCCCACAACTCAACCAACATCATTAGCACCTAGAGATACTTCACAATCATTCTCACACTCACAATGTAGAAGACTTACCCTCTTGGCCATCTCATCTTTCACCATTACCATCCAATTCACATGAAAAGATTGAGCCACAAAATCAATCAACACTTGATACAAAAGCAAACTCTATCATCCCTCCCAATAGTCCATTTTGGATTATGAGAAGACATCAAAAGCAACCACTTGACCAAATGGAAGTTGATGTCTCTTTACCTCTAGCCACAAGCATTATAGAGCCACCACTAAATGAGTCTCAACCAAATCCTCCTTTATTTAAAGAACCTCAACCCACTTCACTTGAACATTCACTTCAAGAAATTCAAAACCATAACAAGGATTGCTATCATCGTAAACACGTTGAAAGGTTGATACATGAATTACGCAAAGAGCATCGTTTCATGTTTCATCACCTCCTCGAACGTTTCGAAGAGGTTAACAAGCCTAAACCACAATAACCATAATAGTCATAAGCTCAAACCTAGAACATTTAGGACATCTTTTAGTAATTAAAGATTTTTAGTCGAATCTTAAGTTTGGGTTGACTTATTAGCATTAATAGCATCTATTTGGCTAGTTCATTCTCTTAGTTTTAGAGATTTGGTTGTGTATCTCTTTGTTTTATTGAATGAATACTTTTATGCCATGACTATTATGTGTGTTGTGCTTGTTATATTGTACTTTTATCTCATTCCTCAAGTTGCACTCCTTGACATTTCTTCAATGATGAAGAAACCGGAGCAGATAGCCGGATCCTTCCAGATAACTAGACGGATCCTCCTTGAAGGGAACCGTGGGATCCGTGATACAGAGCACAAATTTCTACTAACTTGAGTCTCTTTTGCAGGAAATTATGCACTATACTCTTGTTTTTCTAACCTTTACTTTGTAGATTTTCAAAATAACACATGAAGTTTTTGACACCACAAAAGCTAGGGGAGCTTAGTGTCAAACAATATTGCAAAATCATTTGCAATTTAATCCATTTTGGATTACACTTCATGATACCCCATTGCAACTTTGCAATATTCGTGGGGAGCACCTTTTCGTCACTTAGACGAACCATTTGCAAAATTAATTGCAAACACAAGTAGCTTATTTTACATTATGTCCTTGACGTCCTTTTTCAAAGGGATGGACTCGTCAAGGGGAGTTAAGACGAGTACCATTCCCGCCACTTGCTCTCATTACATCTTTTAAGATTTTTCTTATAAAATTGTGTTAGTTTCTTCAAACACTTTTGTTTCGACAAAAGGGGAGAAGAAAGTAAAACTACAAATTCAAATGTTTACAATTTTAGCTTTTCCTTAACATAATTTTATGTTTTGTCATCAACAAAAGGGAGATTGTTAATACAAATAAGCCGTAAAAACGTTTATTTATATTTTACGATCTTCTAATGTTTTGTCGATAACAAAAGTAAAATCATATTAACGAAACAAATAAAATACGTAAATGGTTTGAACTAATAGTTTTATAACACACTTACGTTTCACATAAAACACTATAACAAGATTAAGTGATTTTATATTTTAGATACACATGTACAACAACTTGTGTTTACATATTGGCTTAACAAGTTTAAGTAACTCTATGAGTTAGATACATATGTACAACAACTAGTGTTTACATATTGGGTTAATACATACTTATATTAAGTACACTAAAATGGGTAAAACAAGTATATACTAAAATGGGTAAAAGTAAGTATATACTAAAAGATAAAAACTAGCAAATGGTTTTGACCCATAACCCATGGTTTTATATATACCACTTACACAAATTCAATGTATCCTTAAGGTACATTGTATCTAGATTGAAAACCATGGATCAACCCATAACCCATGACCCATGACCCATAACCCAAAATACCCATGGGCAAAGAGGAGCGGACCACGGATCCCCGGCTTTGTGCTAGCGGATCCCAGTGGAAGGGATCCGTGGGATCCGGGACAAGAGAGAATTTCCTCTATAAATAGAGAGCCATTTCCTCCTTTCTATTCATCCCTTTACACATACTTCCCCAAGTATTCTAACCTCTAACCTCGGATCCAAGAGATCTATGTAGCTTTTCTCTTTGTTTTGTGTGATCTTGTAGATTCCTATTAGAGGAAAGATCACAACATCTTGAAGACGTGCAAAAGCTCAAGTCCATGAGTTGCCATGCTTCGTCATCATCAAGACAACGAAGGTTCTCTTGTTGATAGTTCTTCCTTTCTCCATAGATGTTGGGTTGAAGGCATTAGTGAAGATTGCCGAAAGTGTCAAGATGAAAGCATTAGTGAAAGATGTTGATCATCCGCGTAAAAGCATTAGTGAAGAATGCTTAAGGTGTCAAGACGAAGGCATTAGTGAAGGATGCCAAGCGTTGTGTCAAAGGCATTAGTGAAGGATGTCGAAGAATCAAATCAAGTAGCATTTGGGAAGAATGTTTAGGTCGATAATCGATGAGGTGCATCGTTATACATATAAGTGTTTATTTATTCACAAGGATGGTGATATCCTTGATGGTGTTGTAACAAGGGTAGATCTCCTTGATAATAGGTGTTGTGTCGTGAAGGGTAGTAGTTCCTCCATAATGGAACTAGGTGCTTAGCCTAGTACCTAATAAAGGGTAGGCGACGTTGTGATAGGATTAGTTCTCCTAAGGTGTGAAAGAACTCGGTGGTTAGCCTAGCACCGTATAAAGGGTAGGCGACGTTGTGTTAGGTGTGGTTCGCCTTGGTGTGAAAGAACTCGGTATTTAGCTTTGTACCGGAAAAAGGTTAAGCGACGTTGTGAAGGCTTCTCCGCCACAAGGAGTTGGTGTAGTGTTTACGAACTCTCGAGTAGGTGACTCGGGAGTGGAGTAGGCAAGGAAGGTGTCCTTGTAGCCGAACCACTATAAATACTTGTGTCGTGGTGATGTACTTCTTACTCTTTATCTTTCATTTACACGTTTATATATCTATCTATCAACGTCCAACATAAACAACCAAATAGATTGACATAAGTCGATCTAAATATTTAAAAGGAAGTTTTAAATTGGTAAAACTATTCAACCCCCCTTCTAGTTTTCCACAATATTGATCTTTGGTACATTATTGTTGAAGGTGATTTTGAGGCTACCTCAAATGATGATAAAGGAAATTTAGTTAACATACCTCATGATAAACTAAATGATGAAATGAAGAAAAAGCTTTCGAAAAATAGTGAAGCAAAAATGGTTTTATATAATGCTTTACCGAAAAAGGAATTTGAAAGAATTTCCTTACTCAAAACCTCTAAAGAAATTTGGAATTCTTTAGTTGTAACTTATCAAGGAAACGAACAAGTTAAAAATAATAAAATTGATTTATTTGTTCAACAATATGAGCAATTTTCAATATCGGATGAGGAAACTATAGATCATTCATTTGCTAACTTTAATACTATTATTACATCTTTACAAGCACTTGATGAATCTTTTCTAGCCGTAACCATGTTAGGAGATATCTAAGGGCACTTCCATCAAGTGGAGATCTAAGGTGACGGCGATCGAAGAGTCAAAAGATTTGACAACTCTCACCCTCGATGAACTCATAGGCAATCTAAAAGTCTACGAGCTTGTTCTTGCTAAAGATTCCGAAGCCTTTAAGGTAAAAGAGAAACATAAATCTCTTGCCTTAAAAGCCAAAAAGGCTTCAAGTGACGAGGAGTATGCTATGGCGGTAAGGGACTTTAAAAAGTTCTTTAGAAGAAAGGGAAGATACGTCAAACAACCGTATGACGATAAGAAAGGTTTTCGGAAAAGCAAAGAGGACGAAGCCAAAGGATGATCATACTTGCTTTAAATGTGGGGACCCAAACCACTTTATTAGTAAGTGTCCCAAACGGGATGATCAAAAGGCATTCGTGAGCGGAACGTGGGGAATGAGCGACGAGGAGGACGAAGAAATTTGTCTCATGGAAAATGACGAGGTATGTCACGAATACTATAGTAGTTCATCACTTGATGACGACTCATTGCATAATGAATATGATAAACTATGCAATATTAGCTTAAAACTAATTAACAAAACAAGCTTTTAAAGAGTCAAAACCAACGTTTAGATAAAGAAGTCATTGAATTAAAAGCAAAACTAAAACGTTTGGAAAAGGGTAAAATAGCAAGTGGTGAATGTGAACTTTGTGTTCAACTTCAAACACTAGTTGATCATTTAGATTCTAAAATTGCTAGAATGAGTACAAACACCTTAGATACAATACTCGATGGTGTTAAAACCAGAACAACCAAAAGGGTCTAGGTATACAACAACTTGATCCATCAACTAGTGAAAGTAAAGAAATAAAATTTGTTAAAGAATTAGAAAAACCACCATCGTTGTGGCGGATCCCACGGATCCCCTAAAAGGGAACCGCTAGTGTACAAACCGGGATCCGTGGATCTGCTGTGACAACTAGTAGTAATAACATAGCCTCATCATATAGAACCGAGTTCGTTATCGTAAATAGGAAGAAACCAACTCATGTCACCACTAGACATCCACTTCCAAAAAATAATCCTACTTTTGCAAGAAACAAAGCACCATCTTTTCAAAAACATAATGCATCTAGGAGACCTAATAACGTTTATCCAAGAAGTAACCATCAAATGGGATGGAACCCTAATATGCAAAACGGTTTCTCTTTTCAAAACTTTGCTCCATGGAATGCATACTCATCTTATCCATACATGTCTAACATGAATGAAATGTTTAACACTAATGGACCCATGAATAAATGGGGACCAAACTTTTGAGTTTATTATTGTTTTAGGTGTGCTTAAAGGTCGACCTAGACCCCGATGAATGGGTCAAGGATAGCGGGTGCACGAGGCACATGACCGGCAATAAGGATCTATTCTCCACATATGAATCCGTAAATGGAGGAAATGTGGTGTTTGGAAATAGCAAAAGTAGAATCATCGGTAAAGGTACGGTTTCTAACAAATCTCTAACCATTAACGATGTGTGTCACATAGAAAACCTAAACTTTAACCTCTTAAGTATAGGACAAATATGTGATAAAAAGTGCAATGTACTTTTACCAAACCGTAGTAAGATACTTAAAATGGCATAACCATAGGAAGAGGAATTAGGAAACATGGAGTCTATGTCATTAAAATCGGTAATGAACCTAATGATAAACTATGTCTTACCTCTATGGATGATACTTGACCTTATGGCATCAAGATTGGGTCACGCCAACATGCGACTTCTCCAATCGCTATCATCCAAAGATCTAGTAAGAGATCTACCTAAGTTAAAATATGAACATCATTTTGTGATGCTTGTAATATTGGTAAACAAGCTCATTCGAGTTATAAAGCTAAAAACATGGTGTCCACAACTAGGTGTCTAGAATTACTACATATGGATTTATTTGGTCCATCCGCTATCCAAAGTTATGGAGGCAACTACTATACTTTGGTAATAGTGGATGACTACTCTAGGTATACTTGGACAAAATTTTAAAGAACAAACGAAACCTTTAACTATTTTGAAATACTAAGCAAAAGATCCAAAGACAACTAGGAAAACCCATAGTGTCTATTAGGACGGATCATGGTAGGAATTCGATAATGAAGTGCAATTCGGAGCTTTTGTGACGCTAATGGTATTACTCACAACTTCTCGGCCCACGCACTCCACAATCGAATGGGGTAGTAGAAAGAAAGAATAGAACTCTACAAGAAATGAGTCGAACCATGCTTAATGAACAATCCATACCTCAAAAGTTTTGGTGTAATGTCGTTGATACTTCAACGATATACTCAATCGAGTCTTGATTAGACCAATCTTAGGAAAACTCCATACGAGTTATTTCGAGGCAAAAGCCTACGTTAAATCACCTTAGAGTCTTTGGTAGTAAATGTTTTATTCTTAACACTAAAGATTACCTTACAAAATTTGATCCTAAATCAACCGAAGGTATCTTTTAGGTTATTCGCCAAATAGCAAGGCTTACGTCATATTAAACAAAGAATCAATGAAGGTAGAAGAGTCATTAAATATAAAATTTGATGAAAGTCCACCCAAACCCTCTCCACCTCTTGTCGATGACGAGATTATAGAAAGTGAAGCCATAGTAATAAAGAAAAAGATAAGTGAAGAAAAAGAACCTCTAAGTGATAAAATAGTAAACATTAAAGAGTCCAAAGATCACCCCGTAGATAAAGTCATAGGAAAGCTAAACGAACGAACATTAAGGTCTCAAGTTCAAAACCAAAGTAGCTTGTTTTGTTTCGTTTCAACCTTAGAACCAAAGAATACACAAGAAGCCATAAAAGATGAAAGTTGGGTAATGGCTATGCAAGAAGAACTAAATCAATTTGTTTCTAATGATGTTTGGACACTTGTCCCTCCACCTAGTAATCAAACCATAATAGGAACCAAATGGGTTTATAAAAACAAATTAGATGCAAACGGAGTAGTGTCTAGGAACAAGGCTAGACTCGTTGCTCAAGGGTATAACCAACAAGAGGAATAGACTTTGATGAGACCTATGCCCCATGGCTAGATTAGAGTCTATAAGAATACTTCTTGCGTATGCTTGTGCTAATGATCTAAAGCTTTATCAAATGGATGTCAAAAGTGCTTTTCTAAATGGTGTCATAAATGAAGAAGTATATGTAGCTCAACCTCCGGGTTTCATTGATTTTGAAAACCCAAACATGTGTATAAATTAAAGAAAGCCCTTCACGGTCTTAAACAAGCTCCAAAAGCTTGGTATGATAGACTCAAGTCATTTCTAGTTAAACACAACTACACCATGGGGTTAGTTGACAACACACTTTTACTAAGAAAGAGAGTCACATATAATCATAGTACAAATATATGTAGATGATATTATATTCGGATCCACTTGTCAAGACATGTGTGATGATTTCTCTAAAATCATGCATGACGAGTTCGAGATGAGTATGATGGGAGAACTTAGTTTCTTTCTTGGTCTACAAATAAAACAAGTAGAAGATGGTATCTTCTTTAATCAATCTAAATACACCAAGGAGATGTTAAAGAAATTCGGTCTAGAAGAGTCAAAACCAATTAGGACTCCAATGTCATCCGACACCAAACTCACAAAAGACGAGGAAGGAGAATCCGTTGATAATACTAAATATCGTGGCATGATAGGTAGCCTTCTCACCTCACGGCAAGTAGGCGGATATCATGTTTAGTGTTTGCTTGTGTGCTAGGTTTCAAGAAGACCCTAAAATATCACACCTAGAAGCCGTAAAAGAATATTTAGATATATTAAGGGTACAACACAATTAGGATTATGGTATCCTAAGGCACGGGAGTAGAAACAATTGTATATGCAGATTCGACCATGCGGTGATTACGTTGATAGAAAAAGTACAAGTGGGGTATGTACTTTTATGGGATGTTGTTTAACATCTTGGTTTTCTAAGAAACAAACGGCACTTGCAATATCAACAACCAAAGCCGAGTACGTCTCCGCCGGCAAAGCATGCCAACAAGCACTATGGATGAAACAAGCGTTAGTAGACTACGACATCCATCTAAGCGACATAGCCATTCTATGTGACAACAAAGGTGCAATCGACTTAAGCAAGAATCCGGTATTACATTCTCGCACAAAGCATATAGAGATTCGTCATCACTTCCTAAGAGACAATGTTCAAAGGGAACATCTCTATTGAGAAGGTTGCATCCGAAGACAACATAGCCGACGTCCTCACCAAACCGTTGAAGCGGGAACAATTCAACCTACTTCGCCTTGGTCTTGGTCTAATGGAACAAACGTCATAACTTAATTGACTCTACAAGGTATGTAAACACTAGCCTTCTTCCTTCTGAGTCTAGGATTCCTATTTCACGCATAACTCACAAACAATACGGGAATTTTCAAAACCCAAGATAAGTATTTCATTTATAATTTTTTTTTACAACATACACATTTTTAAAGAAAATCTCCTTTCAAAATGTTTTCTAAAAAGAATGATACCTTCCCGTATCAATTTCACAAAAGCAATTTCTCACGTCTAGGACAAATCGCTTTTCATTATTAATACAAAGTAAAACCCATTTTCATTGCATCTCATGACTTTTGAATGCTAAAGGAACATATAACTAATATGTGTTTTGGTACATTCATTTAAGCAAAATGAATTAGAGCATTGATAACACAATATTACGTACTTATGTACCAAATGTGTGTTTTCGGGTTATCTCAATTAGGATTTATTTTCTCTAGTTATTTTCCTTTTCTTTTAGAGGTCGAGAAAACCGCAACTCCAAATAGTTTGCATATAGGCACAATAGGCAAAAATGTTTCCAAAAGAAAATTTTGTGTTTCGAATCACTGGACCACGGATCCCAGCCTTCATGCTGGGACGGATCCCTCAAGGAAGGATCATGGGATCCGTGTAAATGTGTTGTTTTCAACTTCTATTTTGTCATTTTGGATGAAAATCCACATTTGTTTTATTTTGGGAGTATGCTCTTTAATGCTTGTGTTCTCATGATCACATGCCTTGAATTCATATCTAATCATTAGATTTTAATCCACATTTGGGTCAAGCATTCATTACAATGTGTTGTTTTCTATATATATAACTCCCAAAATGCTTGCATACTCCATCTCCTTCTCACAAACACACTTCATCATGTCATCCAAAACCCTTTAGAGAATCATCTAGTCCAAACAATCATGATATCCAAACCTTTGTACTTCCACCATCCAAAATACCACAATCAAATGCTAGGATATCCGCGCGGATTAATATCCGATCTTGTTGTTTAGCAAAACCAACCTCAAATGATTCATCCTCAACAAATAACTCACCACAAGATGCTTCCATTATAGCACCACCCTCATCACCAACAAGTACACCAACTTCATCACCACCTAAAATAACTCTTTTGGAACTCCTTAGGACTCCAACAAGATCTACCCAACCTAAAGAAAAGAAATAGTCTTTTCAACACCCCCACATCACCACATACTATTTTTCAAGATCTTGAAACATCACCACCTCTAGCTCCCATCACATTACAAGAACATCTAGGTTCTTTTCCACCACCATTTACAAACATTCCGGATTTTGATCCATACTTTCCTATTTTTCCACCACAACTTCCGCATAACTCAAATCAAAACAACCCGGAAAACTTCCGCACTCATTACCCACATCATTTACATTGTGAACATTGCCAATCCACTAGGAAATTGCAATAGAAGTTAGGGAAGAAATGCGTTTCATACTCAACCTCATCCTTGATCGCATCAATACCATTACTCATCAAACCTCCATCCATAACCTTATGCAAGCATGGAAGGAATCTCTACTACTATTTTTCACTTTTAGTTTTATATTTTTTTTGTCATTTTCAAGAACAAGTCTTGTTCTTATTTTTACATGCTTGTAAGTGGCTTAACTACCACTACAATTTGTCGTTTTATTACAAGGCCTTGTTTACATACCTTGGCTCCCTATCTTGATTCTCGACAACCACAAGATCATTTAAGCATGTTACTAACTCTTTTTTGTAGGATTTTTTTTCTTCTCTTGACGCCCCAAACTAGGGGGAGCTACCGTCAAGGGGGAGTAAGAAATACGTAGACTACTTTTTCCTCCAAGGTTAAACCTTTTGTTTCGACAAAAAGGGAGAGAAGTAAAACTTAGGGCTTTCAAAACTTACATCTATTCTTAAGTTTTACTCATCATAACATTATATTTTGTCATCAACAAAAAGGGGGAGATTGTTAATACAAATAAACCGTAAAAATGTTTATTAATATTTTGCGATCTCTTTGTGTTTTGTTGATAACATATATAATGTTGTCTTAAGTATAATTATAAAGATACATGTTATTTTTGTAAAGCATTTACATATAATCTTTTAAATACAAAAATGTAGTAATCAAAGCATTTGTTGTAATAGTTTATTAGGATGGGTAAAAATCACAACCCATGGATCTTAACCCATACCCAAAGAGACTTGATATAATGTATACTTAGATACATTGAATCTAGATATAACTCATGGACCAACCCATAACCAAAAAACCCATGGGCAAAGAGGGCGTTCCACGGATCCCTAGCTTTGTGCTAGCGGATCCCAGTGGAAGAGATCCGTGGGATCCGTGGGAACGGTGAGGAAATTTGCCTATAAATAGAGAGCCATTTCTTCATTCTAACTCACCCTCTTCTTACTAAATCTCATATACACTCTCATTCTCTTCTAACATATAGATCACTTGATCTAGAGAGTTGTTCTTCTTTCTTTCTATTTGTGATCCTCATATAGGTCCTTCTCAAGGCGAGATCACGAGCATTCTACAAGTCATCCAAGCAAGGGTCCTTGATTGATTTGTCCTCCGCAAGATTTACATGGCGAAGATCTTGTATTTGATATTTCACATATTTTTGTGTAATAGTTGTGTTGGTTTGGTCCACCGTGCTACGGACTCGGTATCTAGCTTTGTACCTGGATAAAGTGTAAGCAACGTTGTGAAGGCTTCTCCGCCAGTGAAGGAGTTTGTTGACATAGTGTGAACTCTCGAGTAGGTGACTCGGGGAGTGGAGGGCAAGGAAGGTGACCTTGCTATAAAGGAAGGTGTCCCCTTGTGCATTATCATTAGATCTACCGAACCACTATAAATCGGTTGTGTCATTTCTATCCCTTATCTTTATTTATTTGCTTGCACTATCATTAGATCTACATTGGCGCTTATAGCCTCAACATCCATACGATTTCACATAATATCGGATCTAAAGATTTTGAAATCAACTTAAAATCTAAAGGGATGGGTTTAAGCAAAACTATTCAACTCCCCCTTCTAGTTTTCCACAATGTTTTGAATATTTGAATGTGTAATTACTAAGATGGAAATTCAATCCTCGGGACATTTTCATTTATGCACATGTTTTGCTTGATGTTTGTTTTTCATGCAAAGAAGTGAACTAAATTTGGGGAGGATTGTTGGAAAATTTAGTGCACTTGTGGGATTAGTTCACACCTTGTAATGGGTTAGGAGTGCAGGTGTACACCCATAAGGTCCATGAACACCACGACTCTAATAGTGGTTTGTATTGGTAGTGCTTGGTGAAAGTCTTGTTGTGGTTACCATCGATTTTCGATGTTTCCATGAGCGATACTTCATGGATCGATGTTTCCACCGAAGTGGTGTTTCCACCGGTGGTGTTTCACCAAGTAGTGTTTCTGAGCGGTGGTGTTTCCACCGAGCAATGTAACCACCGATAGCACTATGAAATCGCGATGATAGTCGCTTTGTAACGGCTTTGACCTATTCAAGTGGCGGTTTAAGCGCATTATGACGTTTAATTGGTCATGTAACCACTAACGGCTATAATGAGGATAATTATGAGGCTATTAATGGGCGATTAATACTCATAATTCCATTGACTAGGCGAGAGTATTTTCCTATAAATAGGAGATCTGTTTTATGCATGAATATACCATATACAACGCTTGAAAACACACAGAAAACATAAACACTTATTAGCGAAAGGGTTATAGAATTGTGCCTAATTCTCTAGCGCATTTGGTCTTATCCCAGTAGATATTCGTGATACCCGGGCATTAGGGTCGAATAGTTTACTTTGGAAAGTGATCACACGATTACAAGTGATATCCGGTAACCACCAAGTGGTATATATTCTGCGACCTTGTTTTGTTTCTCACGAGCAGTTGAGCATATCTGTTGAATTGATTATCTTTACCTATTTCATGGAGTCGATACCCAACAAACTTACAAGATTTTCTAGCAATGACATTCTAGTGGTTAACTATATGTTTGTATTTGGACCACCAGTATATAAAATCCTAACCGTTATATAAATTTTGAATGAAATAGGAAAGGCATTTCAACTACTTGTATTCATTTCAAGCACTGTCTACTTGCTTCTTGATCATCCTTTAGTTAGTCACATCGCTATCTTAAAATCTTGACATACCTGTCGTAGTGATATATTCGATCTTTGTTCCAAATAATGTAACACCGAGCTACCATTTAATGTGAATATTAAGACCATAAATATATTCTACTCAATTTACAACAACTTGGAAAGTATGCAAAAACTAAAGAAGCTAGCAAAGGTTGTAGAGCTGATCAAAGAGTCAGGTGCAAAGGTCATAGTTAGTCGAGCTATTGTAGGAGAGATGGCTCTCCACTTTTGTGACCGTAACGAGTAATCATGCTCAATTCATTCATGTTTCCAAATAGCTTTTAGTATTTCAAAACCACATGAAGTGTTTTGAATCTTTTATTTCTATATATATACTGGTTATAAAGTTGCATTATTTTAAATTGTGATTTGTTCATTTATTTACAGGATCATGGTCTTGAAAATTACTGATGACGTGTCATTACATGAATGGCTGGACATTTAATGCAACTGAAATACATAAAACACCATCCAGCACCACGCCTTCTCCAACCTCCACCGCCTTCTCCAACCTAGAAAAATCCAGATACGCAGTTTCCACCGCCTTTATATCCGCATCCCATATTTCAAAATCCCTAAGGGAGGAGAGAGTGGTCTCGGGTAAGGGATTGGTACCACCCGAGCAGAACACCGCCGCCACCACCTAGGGTACCAAAATCGGGTATCATTTGGTTTACCAAGCCGAGTGTTTTATTTGATGGGCGTGAGTTTTTGACCGTTGGGAGCCAAACGGCTAGTTAGCCATGTTTTTAAAAAAAAAAAAAATCCCTTTAAAACCAAACCATTTCAACTCATATTTTCAAAATAAAAATACACAAACCACAAATAAAACACACACTAATCTTTCAAAACTCAAAATCATGGATCGGAGGTAAAAACTTTCACTCACGTCAAGGTCGGTCTCAACCATCCCCGAATCAACCACAACAAACTCGTTAGGATTTAGCCAATTTTATTCTCAACCATCCCGAATCAATTTCGTTCCTGACCCCAATCTCCACAATTTTACCAATATAATATGGGTCCTCCTCGAATGAATCCACAACACTACAACATCACTACTACAAGCGAGTTTTCCCTGTTCCAAAACATTGATGAAGGCGTAGAGTGCGTGCAAACACAACCACTACCAAACGAAGAACGCGAAGATGAGGAAGTTCAAGAAGTCGATCCGAGAGGAAGAAAAAGCATTCGGCGGAGGAGGCCCGTGAATTTTGGTCAAGACAAGAGGAGGCTTTGGCGGCATGGATTCAAATCTCCGAATGTGGTGTTGTCGGTAATGAACAAAAGTCCGACGGTTTTTGAAGCAGATTCTCAAGCATTACGAGGCAACTATGGGTTCGAGTTCACGAACTTTTCATTCGTTGAATACAAGTGGAAAACAATGAACACGGCCATATGTATTTTCAACGGCTACTACCTCCAAGCGGTACAAGTTATATTTATTATTTTACATAATCTATACTTTTATTTTACATAATCTATACTATATTATTTACAATTACATTATTTGTTTAAGCTATATTTTTATTATTTTGTATATAATGTAGAAAGCGTCTAAATTTAGTGGGTGCAACGACTTGGGCGTGGTGAGGCAGTCGAGTCAGATTACTATACAAAGAAAGAAAAGACAATTTACTCATACCTTGGCGTGGGAGGTTGTCGAGGTCATGACAAATGGGACGGAGCGAGAATGTTTTCAAGCTATTCGATGCGACAAGCAACTCTTCAAAAAGGAAGTCGGGGAAGTATGAATCGGCAAGCAACACCGTTCGACATGAATGAAGACCCCACCCTCCACTTTCATCAAGAAAGATGAAAAAAGCAAGTCAGTATCCTCGTCGATCTCAAGTGTTGCGGATGAAATCAACTCGCACACAAAAGAAGACATATTTGGCGTAAAAACGCGAGAAGGATCGTTGGCAAAACAATTGTTGGCTACACAAATCGAGAGGGCGAAGTTCAAGAATGCACAACGGAGATGAAGTATTTTTGGGCCGCATGATCGCATTCGCGATCCCGTATGTTGGGTCGTTCTTAACTAAAACGTGAACTGCGGTACCAAACGGATAGAACTGCAATTTTAAGTTGTAGTTTCAACTTGTTTTAATTTCAACTTTTTTTTTTTTTTTTTTTTTTTTTTAAGTTGTAGTTTCAATTTTTAAGTTGTAGTTTTTTTAAGTATTATGTAATGTTTTTTTAATGAAATGGTATGTTTTTATTTTAAATATTATATGTGATTTTAAGTATGAAAAAAAAAAATCAGGTACTAGGTGACCACTCTCTCCACTTAGGGTAGTATTAAGGTAAAGTTGGGTAGTTTTGAGTTGTAATGTTTTTATTGGATAGAGTTGACAGCTAGGGTGACCACTCCCCCCTCCCTAATGTTCCATACAATTCTATCACTCTCACAAAGACACACATGATCTTCACTAATAAGCATCAACATCAATTACCCATGTCTTTCCAAAAAAAAAAAACCTACAACAATTGAGAACGAGTAAAACAAAAAATCGTAAACAATTTTACTCTTTCTACAAATCATCATGAAAATCAGCAGATGATTTTTTTGGGGTTTTCAATATCTTTTTTATTGTTTTCAAAAACTATAGTAGTCTGCTACAAAAATCCTAAACAAACATAAAACTGCTCTCAAATTAGTTTAGAGGTATGAATTATTTCAATTAAAAGTCACCGGATTTATTCTTTCTCAGGCAGCTCCAAATGATCCGGCCATGGATCAGGTATTAATCAAACTTTATGTTACCTCGGTTATGAATTAGGATTGATATTCACTATGATTTAGTTTTGGTTATTTCATGATTTAATTTAGATATTTGTTTTATTTTAATCTTTATTTCAAATTAGGGTTTTGTTAATTTGGGTGTTTTCTTGATTTGTTTTCCAGGTTTCCTTGCTGATGGTGTTTGCACCTGTTTAGGTGTTTTTTCCAACTTTGTTCTTGCTGAAAATAATTTACTTGCGTATTTATGGTGTGGGATTACTTATATGATGTGCACATACATTCTTTACCGCACCCATGGCAAGTGTTTGGTAACGAGAAGTGACTTTATATGCTGCTATAAATCGTGGTCACAAATATATAGGACCATTAAGGCAATGATGATCACCACATTTCACTTAACTCCGTATATTGGCGTGGTAGCCACACTAAAAATGTGGCTGCAGCCATGGCCGGAGTTTTAAATGTAACGGGTTTAATAGTGAAATTTTACGTGGCCCGTTATACATTAATAAGCCTTCTTATTAGTCCATTTTTAATGACTTACGGATTACGTTGCCCAACAGTGAATCGGTTTATATGTTGGCGAAATTTCATTGCTGTATGCCCTTTTGGTTCTCAATTTGAGCGGCTTATATGTTGGCGTAATTGGTTGGTGTATGCCCTTTTGGGTTCTCATTTGCAGACCTTTTGGTTCTCATTATTGGTCCATTTGGTTCTCAAAACGGATGCTCATCGTTGGTTTATGCCCTTTTGGTTCTCATTATTGATCCATTTGGTTCTCAAAACGGATGCTCTTTTATCTGTTTCAGGATCCTCTTTTATCCGTTTTAGGACTCGCAGATTTGACCCATTATAAGGCGAAGTTCTTCGTTACAAAAGTTAAAAGACTTATTGCATTTTGAAACGCGCCTTGCCTGTTTTCAGTCATGGCGGGCAAATCATTACATTTGTAGCCATCGAATTCATTTAAGCCACACTGATGTGGACTTTTTAATATGACCATTAAGGCAATGATGATCGCCACATTTTACTTAACTCCATATTTTGGCATGGCAGCCACGCTCGGGATGTGGCTGCAGCCATAGCGGGAGTTTTGTAGTGGTGGTGAATTTGTATATATGAGCCTGTGCATTGCTAGAAAAAAAAGTTGTTTTGGATGTCACATGAATGGCACATTAGCAAACACACATGAAATGGAATTTTTTGGCCATAACCATCAAGGCAATGATGATCATTACATTTCACTTAACTCCGTATTTTGGCGTGGTAGCCACACTAAAAATGTGGCTGCAGCCATGGCAGGAGTTTTATAATGGCAATGACTTTGTATATCTGAGCCTATGCGTTGCTGAAAAAAAGGTCAAAAGACTTTTCAATGGTATGTACAACAAAGCTGTTTTAAATTTCACATGAATGCCACATTATGAGAACACACATGAAAAGGAATCTTTTGGCCATTGTTTCTGGATCACAAATTTGTGGGTATGGATATTGAGGTGAAGGTGGGAATACTGCTAATGAATTGAAAGTGCCTCTTGACATTTCGATATTGAGACTCATGAAGGCTTATATGTGTTCGTTTGCTCTTCGTAAAGCTTCTTTATGGGTGTGTGTTTTATGTTTTATTTAATTTGTGTTTAATATTGATTTTCGAAACCAATTTGGATGTGGTTATTTTCCCTTTCAATTTGCAGGCTTTATCGAAGATGTTGACTGTAGATGAGTAATTTTATCTAAAGGAGCAATTTTCTTTATTGGAACCAAGGAAAAACGGGTCCATCAATATGGAAAATATTAAAGCGGTAAGTGACATATGCAATTATTACTTCTTAAGCAAAGTTTTGGATGATTTGGTAGGTGTTGGGAGTTGGTTTTCTTCAAGTGATTCAAGGTTCCGTGTCTTCTATTTCACCTGGAACCAATACATAGTACACTGTTTTGATCGTTGGCAGGTAAATTTAGGTTTGATTTTAATCATTTATGGGCGTCTCCGAGTCTGAATTAGAGTTTGATTGATTAACTGATGTCATTGGTTTCTCGATGTTTGCAGGCACATGGGTTCCAAGGTTAGCTTACAAATCAAATGGTTTTATAAATCGATTGAAATCCAGATGATTAAAGGCCAGTATCACCAGTAGATGCCGGCGAATCAGAGAAGAAATACAGGTTTTGCAGTGTATAAGAAGCTATATAAGGATTTGGCAAACAACCATGACACACTATTTACTAGCC
Organism: Chrysanthemum lavandulifolium; assembly: GCA_022545495.1. Taxonomy (NCBI): domain Eukaryota; kingdom Viridiplantae; phylum Streptophyta; class Magnoliopsida; order Asterales; family Asteraceae; genus Chrysanthemum; species Chrysanthemum lavandulifolium. Next base: position 236,560,471 of record CM040245.1, on the reverse strand, counting down.
GCGTTTCTAATATTAAAGTTAGTCGAAGCGGAAAAATTGCTTAAGCATGCTTATTTACCACTATAATCTATAAGACGTATGATTCTCATTAGTTAAACTGTGAATGTCAATATATAAATAACCAGCTTTTGGTGTCACGCGTGCATACTCCACCTTTCATATGCTGATGAGGCTTGGTATTTGGGTTAGCATATTTCACGGGTTTATGGGCTTTTTGGAAACTGAACAAGCGTTTAAGCGCATAAGTTTTTATTATTACTATAAAATTTTGTTATTATTATTACTATAAAGTTCCTGAACAGTTTCGGTTTGCAGTAAGATTTCATAATTTTTTTTCATCGACTTTAAAGTCGGTTTTGAGCTACAGTAAATTGCAATTTGCAGGGTTGCATATTTTCACAACGCTTAAGAGTTATGGGAACATTTGGATATGTTGTTCAAGAGTATGCAAATATTGGGGTTCTGATTTCTAAGAGCAATGTTTTAGTGTATCTGATTCAAGTGCTGATAAATCTAGATTATTTATGAGTATCAGTTTTCTTAATTTAAAAAAAAATTTATTTGTTTTAATAGGTCAGTAGCTAAAAAGGTTTTTTTTGTTTAATTAGGTTGTTGTGTTGGTAAATTTGTGATTTGGGTTTCTTCACTGTTGTAAATTGGGGTTATGACTTAAGGCAAAAGCTTGATGATATATGATTCTAACAGTACAGGTATAGGCACACGGCCACACGGGTAAGCAAAGTTAGAAAAGCACAAAAGGAATTCTTTATTATTATTCAATATAAACTAAACCAGATACGTATATGGGCATCAGTAGTTACAGGGATATGATTAAATGTAATTTGAAATAGTTTTTCTGTGCAGGAGTTTGTGGTTGTAGTCATCGAGGTATGGCAACACCGACTTCCCATTTTGAAGATAAAGAGGAGATTCTCATCAATTCTTAAGTAGTTTGGAGTTGTATGTTGGCTCGAAAAGGATTGGTGACTTGACTAAGTCACAACCAAGAGAAGAATACATCTTGGTCTGTTGACCGACAAATGTTACACATACAAACCTATACATTCTTACTGCATCGTATTTATACATGGTTATACTAATATAGATTATTTGAACTACTTTGACGCAGAACCAAAGTGATGTCGTTTCCACTGCCCGAGCCACGGTTCGGATTCCACATAAATATAAGAAAAAGGTTTGTTGCGAATATTTTGATTTTCAAGTTTAAATGTAATGATGTTGATTTGTCTAAGAGGCATACAAATGGGCTGACTAAGAACAAAATGAACTAACTGAATTTAAATTTATAGTCACTATATATGTAAGCTCAAAATTCCTCACAAAGATTTGATTGTTTATATTATTGTTCAATAGAAAACTCTAAAGGGAATGATGATGTTGTTTGTCTATGGCCATGTGTGCATATATGACCAACACTTTGTTATGTAACAAGAATCAACCCGGTAATAAATTGGTAGAAACTATAGCCTTTATAATAACACGAGCTTTAGTATAAATCATGTAGGTTATATGATTTCATTTGGTGGAAGGTAACCTTTTATTACGTTTATCAACAAAATTTTCTGTCATTTTAACCCATTACTCATTTTCACATTTTTGATTTTTTTTTCCTTTTTTCTAAAACTTCTTTTTGTAAAAGTGATTTATTTGGTGAGATAATTAGTGGGTATTGATTGGATTTTCATTTCGGATATGCGTTTGTGAGATTTTGAAGGCACACAAACTGTTTGATGTTTTGTTTGAGAGGAAAAAAATAAGAAAAAAAAGGAAAAAAGTTGACTTTATGGGTTGAGTTTTTGGTATGTTAAAAGGGTGTTTGCCATTTTGATAGTTTAGATTGTTTTGGTGAAGAGTGAGTCATAATGGCTGCTAAGATTTTGCATTCATTGGCTGATGATATATTGCGAGACTACAGGATAGACTGTTATTTGACAAAATCCAATAATGGCTGCTAAGCTTTAATGTGTGGTACACTTTACGGTATATTTCTGCTTAAAATTTGACTATAGACAAGATTTTTTTTTATTTGACAAACTCATTAAAGTTTTAACTTTTGATAGTTTGACAATTAAAACTTCTGTAACAGGTCCGGATAATGAAAGGCAAAAACTCAAGTGAGAATAAAGGCTATGCTTTTGTGACCTTGAGGACTCGAGATCTGGATGCTACTGCCATTAAGGAGCTTAACAATAGACAATTGAAAGTATTGCAACAATTTAAATCTTTATACAAGGAGGTCATGTTAATCGGATTTTTAGAACAGAAAATCTTACCCGATACTTGATACTAATAAGCTTTTATACCATAGGTTTTTTTTAGTAGTTGCGATATGCAGTATGTAAATTTTGTACTGTGTTTTAATCAACTGGCCGTTAGATGTGATCTAAGGTATTTTATGAACTTATTTTTTGCACTATTGGATAAGACGTGTTTTGCGGCTGATCAAAGGTATCTTGGATTTGTGCGTGTCAGGTTTAAATGTAGATATACACATCACACTGGACTGGGGACAATGTTGCAGCATGGGATGAGTCGGTGCATTCTATTCCCAGTATTTTGAATTCTGGGTCATTTGAAATTCCCATGGTGGGGCCGATATATGTGGATTTTCTCAAATTACAACTAAAGAACTTTCCAACGTTGGGTACAAATTGTGACAGGTTACATTATCTTGATTAACGGGTCAAAATGGGTTGAGATTGCTTATTAAACTGCTTATCTGCTAACAAAATAGGTAAGTACTACTTTTTTTTAAGTTAAAAAATTCATTATGATCATCAAATGAAGCTTCAGTAGACTCGAAGAAACCGAAAAAACTATGTTATCATTTATGTTTTCTGTGACAAAACTGACAGTAACTGATACCATTGTGTACATTTGTCTGACTTAACGTTAACATTTATCTTGAATGAAGTACTAATATCGTCAAAAAAATAGAGTGATTGTCAACCTTTAATTGTTCAAAGTTGATGCCAATGTAAGCCTCAATCTGTTCTGTCATGGCAAAAACGTGTTATAAATACAACACCTTGGCCCTTTGAGCGGGGTTTGTTATTTTTTATTTACTCATTTGCAGACGGATTAAGATCCTCTCAAGTTGTGGATACAACTTGAGTCAAGTTAGGTTATTGTGAGTCATTGGATTTGATCCAATGGTTCAAATCAAAATAAGTTGTTTTGATTTGGCCATTGGATTAAATCGATAATTCATAATTTCACAACTACTCAAGTCAGATAACAAAACTCGGAGGATCTCTTTGCAGACAGAGTTGAATAAAATGGTTTCCAGCAGCAACATCATGTAGGCCCAATTAAAAAAGTTAATCAAACTTTTTGAACATAATAACACCAACAAAATATAAGACTTTTTTTACACATGCCAACAACAAACGATTAACACGAAAACAAAAAACTCGACACTATCGTCAAGGCGATCCCGCGGCAACGCGCGGGTTACCACACTCGTTGATACTACTGGTAAATGTATGAAAGAATTTAAATTATTTTAAATATTGATAGGTAGCTAATAGTTAAATTTTGATGTCCAAGAAATTCAACTTAAAAGCTTTGATTGGATATCAAGAAGGTCGAAGAAAGTATCGTTTTCATGGCAAAATTGGTTCCGTGACCCGTCGGTGCAAAGTTTCAAAATGATGTGTATTTGAGGCCATTTCGTGGTCTGTGGAGTAAGCTTTTGTCATGTTTTCCTTCCTTAGTCTGGTTAAATTGTTTGGTTGAGTGAGATGGGTGGTCTTGGGGATTATGTGTTGATGTCTAATGTTGTACGACAACATTTAGGTCTTTTGGTCTTATTGTTTGTTTGCTTGTATTTCTTGTTGTAATATTTAGTACTAGGTATTGCAGGTCCCAAGTGTCTTGTTGGGTCATTTGTTAGTGGATGTTTTGGTTGAGGAGTTATCTCCTTTTATAGTAATAAAATTCGCTTTTCAAAAAAAAAAAAAGTTAAATTTTGATGTCAACATCAAACTAGTCCCAAGAAACAGATTAAAACAGTTTTATTTTTTATTTTTTATTTTTTTGAATAACAATCTTTTTACGTGCTACCAGTTATTTTATATAAAAGTTCATTTTTGTTTGCATGTCCCGAGTAAGATGTCATATATTTGTTCACATAACTCAAGTGTTTGTTATGCGTTAGTCGAGTAAGATGTCATATATTTGTTCACAACTCATAATTGTTTGTTTGCATGTCCCGAATAATAATCTTTTTATGTGCTCCGTTTCTATTTTTGTACCTCCTTGTACAAAACTTCCGTGTTTTGTTCTTCCTTGCGCATAACTTCCATGCTCCATTTCTGTATTTGTTCTTTCTTGCGCATAACTTGCTTTCTCCATTACTTTGAGAAAGTCCGAAGGAAATTCTGATCCCCATTTACCACTGTCCCCAAGAACGCTCGGACGTATCTTTTCAACTTAGCTTCGAAGGTTACCTTTTCCGTCTTCGAGGTACTCAATAAGTGCCCTGATGAAGTCAAGAACCTTCCATCCGGGCCAAATTATGGGGTGTGAACTTGCGCTTTCGCGGTTGCTCTATAGACAAAATCAACATAAGTTCATATAAATAAGTCAAATAAAAGAATGTTAGCTGCTAATTAATTTGCCTGTGTTTATTTCATATGAAACACATTCTTCATAGTTTGTTGTGTACTGTTTGTTAGCTGCTAATTAAGGTGTTTTGTAACCAATGAGTTCTAGGGCTAAATAAATAAATCTTTATCTTAGGAAAGAAGACTCACCCTTTCAAGATGATTTGTTCCAAAATATACAAACCACCCAAAATTATTGCGTTGGTGCGGTCGTCTTGATATATCTTCCTCGTGTAGCAAAAGAATATGATATGCCCCACTCTAATCATGTCCTCTGCATAACAAAAAAATATTTATGATTAAAAAAAAATGACACATCACTTACAAAGCTATAGCCAAATTCAAATAAGAATGTATGAAACTTAAATCCTTGAAACTGGAAAATATTATCTCGTCTTAATTGGTTTCTTAAACAAGATTATTCTAGGCTCGTCAATCAACAATAGGTTCTTTAGAAGTAAACCATGTAACCGAATAAGGTTCTTTAAATAGTGTAGCAACATTGGGTATTAAGTATAAATCCAACAAAGTAAACTTTTAGAACAGAAGATCAAGACTTTGGTATAAACAAATAAATTTAAGACGTACACATTAGGGACCCTAAACAAATAAGCTCTCCTTTCAAATAACTACATAAACCAAATCTTGTAGACCTTTTAAATAACTCTTTTTATATATGTATTAGTGATTATAGCTTACAAGATATAGATATCAATAAGGTAGAAAAGATAGTGGGATTATACCATGTATTTCTAAGATCACCTATTTCTAGGGGTGTTCACGGGGCGGTTCGACTCGGTTCGATTAGAATTTTAACTATCCATCGCATGGCGGTAGTTCATTTACTATCCGAAACCGAACCGTACTAAGCGGGTAACGGACATGCGGGTACCGAAATGAGCGATTACCAGTGTTCGGGTCACGGTTAACCATTTTAAAAATTAATCGAATTGAATCGGACGAACAATAACATAAATTAGAATGTACATCGTATATCAATTGTAGTAAACTTAAATAACATTGAAAAGATTTAAGTCATAATAATGTTGTTTCGTGCAATAAAAGCATTCAAATTATCATATGTGACAAAATAATTAATATTATTTATTTGACGTTTATAAATCACGATCACTTAATCATATGTAATCCATGGACGTTAGTAAATGATCACATTAGGTTAGTAAAAGCGTGTTATCGATAAAAGTAATGCAATAAGATAGTTAATACTTGTACATTTTAAGAATGGTTTGTTGAATCCTACATGTATATTATAGGCGGTTCGGTTCGGGTAACCGCGGATAACTAAAGTAAAACCGAAACCGAACCATGATAAGCGGGTTTTTCGGTTTCGATTTTTCTCGTTTCGGTTTCTTGATTATCGGTTTTGCGGTTTCAGATTGAGCGGATCGGCTCGGTTTGTCGGTTTCTCGGATTTTTGAACACCCTACCTATTTCAATAACAAAAAGATGTCGTTTGCTCTTGTATCGTAAAATAAAAGCACTTGGTTTTGATCAAAACTTGAAGCAAACATTGTTGGTTGCTTGGAGAATCTTTGAATGGTGTGTCTGCGTGTTTTAAAACTAGCACCCAACGAGTATATTATATAGACTTGAATATAGGTAGATGGAGTGATGTACTTCACATAAATATTGGTAGGTGAGTGGTTGAAATGAATTGAAGTAAAGTTGGTGACATTAAGAAGCCAAAGTGTTCGAGCGGGAAAAAACGAGTTGGTTTTGGGTGGGAAACTAAATGAATGTTGGAATCACTCCTAAACAGTATTTCAAGTATTTATATTTCATATGTAATAGGTAGCTTTATTATGGCCTTTATGTTTGTTTAAGGTCAAGCTTATGTAGAAGGCCCATAAGCTTAGGCCCAAGCCCATATAAGAAAGGATGGGAACTAGGAGTGTTGCCCTAGCTTCCCTCCTATAAATACTCTTGTAAACCCTCATTTGAGGGTTGGTTGTTCAAGTTATTCTCTTTCACTCACTCTTTCCTTTAACCGTATTATTGTTTATGCGTGTGTGTGTTTAGCTTGTTCATCCGCCTTTATCTCTTTCTCTATAACTTGTGTTGTAAAACTAGTGACCTAATGATTGGTATCAATCGCCAAATAGTTGGGTGTACTCGTTTGTTTTGAAGTTTTTGATTTTGGGTCTTACGCGTAAGGTTAACGCATTCTTTAGCTCTTTTGAAAACTTGTTTTTGCATTTTTAATCCAAGATTCTTGTACTTTCAACGTTTTAAGGTGTTAAAATACTTGTTTTGGCAAAAGTTTCAAACTTTATCGTGGATCATTGTTTTGAACTAGTTTCTATTAGTGTGTGTATTTCTCGCCTAAGCTGTTTTGAGTGCTTTGGATCATCAAGTTTCACACTTTTGTGTTATTTTGGTGTTATTGAAGCTATTTCATCACACAAAAGCGGTTTAGAAACAACTTTGGGCAAAATCAAAATTACGAGTAATCTACGCGTATCAAAACCCTAAAATTACGCGTAAGATTTTTCCTTGGTTTGATCTTTATTTTCTGGTTTATTCCGTGTTTTCTTACTTGGATAAGTCCGAAAATACGTCGACTTTGGATATCTTTTGCCTTTGTGAAGTGTAAAAGATCATTTGGGCAAAACCCTAAAATTACGCATAAGCATAAGCTACGCGTAGAAATTCTACGCATAAGATTCACTTTACGCGTAAACTTAGGTCTACATAAGGTAATCCTACGCCTAACTTTATCGCCTAACTCTTGTCTACGCCTAACTTTAGTGCTTTTATCCTACTTACGCCGTAAGCTAAAACCTACGCGTAACTCCTCATTATTACGCATAACTTTTGGTGTTTTACGCATAAGTGCTACTTGGTTCTTGTCTTTTCTCGCCTAAGGACACTTCATCAACAAAGGTTCATTCGACTACAAAGATCCATTTTACCACACAAGTTCTTCACCATGTCTCAACCACCATACTCAACTATTTCCTCACACTTATAATCATCAACAACAACAACAATTAACTCCACAACATCAACAATGGAATCAATAACAAGCTATTTATCAACAACAATTTAATCGACAACATACTCCACAACTTGGTGCAATTCCACAACCACAAATGGTTCAACCACCACCAAGTCTTCAAACTCTACCCTACACAAACGATTTCAATCAACATCCATCACGAAGCACTATGAAGGAACCCACTTGGTTTGCAAAGATGTGTGAAGCTTTAAGCGACCAACAATCAATTCATGAAGTGGATCATGATAGACCTCCAATGCTCACTCCGAAACTACGATCAATGGGTGATAAGGTTCTTTAGGTTTGTGATCTAAAGAAGCCACATGGAAAGTTCTTAAAGAAGGTTATCTTGGAAGGTCCATTTGAGATGCCTATCGTCATTGTGCAGGAGATCCAGCTGCTTTGTTCCACCAAGAGATGAACAAACCAACATTGCTCTTTGCAGATCTAAATCCAATGAACTTCTACACTATGAAGGTGATGAACTTGCAATGGAATACATCCTCTTAGGATTACCAAACCCATTCTTCGTAGTGTTGATGCTCAAAAGACCGCACAAAAATGTGGGATCATATTCGTCTTCTTATGGAAGGATCGACTCAATCGGGAGGATTTGGAATCCAAAATTTACTTGGCTTATGAACACTTCATGATTGAACACGAGAGACACTAGAGTCATATCATCATCGATTCTCGGACATCATCAATGATTTGGATAAACACAACATCATCATGCCAAGAATTGCGGTAAATACTAAGTTCTGAGTAGTCTTGGTCACGAATGGGAGAAGTATGTCATCTTTCTCCGTCAAGCGAAGAATATGCATCATTCTACTTATGGATTGTTGTACGATTACTTGAAGCCTCATGAAAAGGAAGTTGATCGGGAAAGGTTCTCGTGCTCAAATGCAAAGCATGACAACCGGATAACCAACAACTTGCCTTGTATGCTCAGCGAATTATCCCTCTCAACCGAGAACTCAACCAATCGCTTCAAACACACCTTCAAAGAACAACCTCAACAAAATCAATTGGTTCCATACAAGAACAATGCTCAAGCATATGTCGGTGAAGCTACCGAGAAATCGATCCATTCAAGCATTGCAACAAGGATTTGTGATGATTGCTAATGCTTTGGCGTTACACCAACAAATCCAACAATCGATTCGCTCCTCATCTAACACACGGACTCAAGTCATGTGAACAATGGACGTGTTGAAGTTCGTAATCGTGATTATGGTCGTCCGATGGGCGGTGGTCAAGGGTTTAATCTTGTGGGTAGGAATAACAACGAGCTCAAGTGGTGGAGGAAATGCTCGTAATCGGTTAAATGGTCTTAGATGCTACAACCGCAATGAGAAGGACACTGGCTAATGCATGCCCAAAGCCGAGGACTAGGGCGATGCTTATTTCAAAGAGGCTTTACTTTTGGCTCTTAAGGATGAAGGCTGGTGGATCTCTCACGGACAAAAACGAGCTTTATGGCGGATCTGAGACTCGGATGATGATATGGAGGACTTGCGAGCTAATCACGGTGTTATGTTGATGGCTAATATGCATGAGGCGCATATGAGTGATCTGAGCCCGATGTATGACATCGATGGCTTGACTTCTGTGCCGAACAAACCATCATCATATCTCGAACTAATATCTCCGCCAATATCTCGAATCCGCGCGGATCGGATTATTCAAAATAGTCTTCTACATCTCTTCGATGATTTTCAAGTTAACCACAGTAGTTACATTTGACGATCAAGATGACCTTATGGTTTCCTTTGATAATCAAATTGACTCGTGGTCGTATTTGAGGATCTAAAGAATGATCATGTTGAGACTCGCGTTGAACAAGATGATCATTGCCTCATCCGATTTTGCTCGGTTAATTCAAGACCATAAAATCAAAATGGAGGAATGTTATGCATTAAATCGGTCCTTAAAAAGTAAAATGCACTGTTAACCAAGGATTTTGAATGTTTACAAATGCAACTCAACTTTTTCAAAACTCAAGACAATCAGTGAAAAAGGTTTTGAAGCCGCTTTGCAAAATCTCATCAAAGCGAAAAATATTTAGAGACGGATCGTGATCTAGCCTCTCGAAGAATGCTTTGTTGTCCGAATTAGAACAAGCTGAAACACGAACATAAAAGCAAATTAACGCTCACCTTGGAAAATCAAAAGCTAAGGCCGAGTTGTTAAATTGTCAAAAACAGTTCTCCGCATACAAAAGCATTCAACGAATCGGGTAGATGACCTTGAAGAAATTATCGGCTTGCAAAACAAACTTAAAGAGTTTAAAGCATTGTTTACAAACATGGTGAATCGATGCGACTATTGAAAAGTTTACCTTAAAACCCAATCAAAAGGATATGGAAAAATCTAGCCGATTACAAACCAAAGCTTTCACTAAAAACATTCACACCAACTCACAAGTTTCGGTCACGAGAATACAAAATTGATAATCTTGTCATGAGTGTTGTTGAATATCATCGTCAAGAGGAATTAGATGCGGAAAGGCGAGTCGATCAAAATTAAAACCGTTGTTTACAACAAACCTTTTAATTATAAAAGCGCGTTCACTTTCGTCACACCAACGGATTCTTCAAACGGACTTTGCACAAACTTATGGTCCTTTACCTTCCATTAGTGAAGTAAACTCACAACCCGAAAATCGAAAAATTCTTCGATATTTTGACATTTTCATGGTCGACCTCAAATTTTACAACATGAGATAGAATATCGATCCGAAATCAAAGTTGAACATTTTCAATCGCCTCTGCGCGAGAACAAAAGACATTTTTCAAAAATCTTTTACCTAATGTTAAAAACTTGAAAAGTTGTGCAATTGCTCAGGAAAAGGATTTTCATAAGGAACTTGGGGTAATGAAAAGCGTTTCGAGAAAGCGAAACATCTATTTCTAACACAAACGCAAAGAAGCTGTTGAGAAAAGATGTTGATCGACTCTTGGAAGATGTTATCATCTTGATATCCATAATGTTGTGTTATTCTATTCTTTGCCATATGCATCGATCATATCTCACGATATTGTTGAAGCTGTTGTTCTTGTTGAGAACACCGATAATGTGCTTTAGATCGAGTCTTTAAAAGGCGAAAATAAGCGATTACTCATTTGAAATTTACAATGCAAAACGTCGTCTTCATTGGTGTGAAAAAGATATTCACAACCATCAACTTAGTTTTCAAAAGAAAATCGCTCAGTTGAGTGCAAAATCTTCGATCCTTAAAATTGAGCAACTGGATGATCAAAATGTGTCTTTGAAAAGTCAAATCTCAAAATATGAACAAGAACTTTTAAAAGTTAAGCAGAATATGGTGTCATATTTGATTTACTCAAAAGACTCGACTTGAAGCATCAAACGAACTTGATCACTATCTTGCTCACACTAGAGATGTCATGAATTTTCTTTGAAATATTCGTTTCGAAAATCAAGATCGATTCACACCATCTCTAAGTTACGGGAAAAGTTAGGAAAGTATGAACAACTTCCACCCATCGTGATTAAGAGATTGGCACCGGTCACACTTAGTAATCGTGAACCTAGAATTCCCACCGCCGAACCACAAGTTGCTAATGTATTTCCTCTCTTGAACAGAATAGTTGAATCTTTTCCAAGCGTCCGCACTTCACGACCTAGAGCACTCAATCGAAGAATAGGAAGTTGCGACCTAAGAAAAGATCAATAAGGAATGCTAAAGTAGAAGAACACCCTAGGACTCGAATAAAACTCATGTTGCTTCCACTTTATAGATGTTGCGTCTCGCAAATGTAATACAAATAGTGATGTAACGAATGCTAAACCGTTAAGTACTTTTGATATTGATCGATGCACCTTGCGTTATTTGTCGGAAGAGTATGAATTCGATTGTCATGACAAATGTGTTGCTAAAGCTATAATCTCGATTACGAAATCCTAAGAATCGGAATACCTCTAGGCCCACTAATCATTCTAAGTGCGTGCTTGGTAGACCGCCTTCTTTAGATTCTAAGGCAACCATTGCTATCACAGTAGCTCAGCGTCACCTCCTAAGAATGTAGTACCACCTAGTGCTTTCACTAAGACTAAAGCAAAGAGTAGTTATAGATGGCGAAATGGATATATAACACACTAGGATTTAAATGGATGCCTAAAATTCTCAATGTGTGTATGTCTAACACACCGCTTGAACCCTCTAACATTTTGGGTTCCACATCTACTTCTATTCCATCCGTACCCAAATGTGTAATGTAATGGTGATACGATCATTCTCTCGATTGTTGATAGCGGATGTTCCCACACATGACAGCAACCTTAAAGCATTATCCAACTTTATTGCAAAGTTCATTGGCACCGTCAGTTCGGGAGCGATCACTGCAGACTATCATGGGCTACGGAGATTATGTCAATAGAACATCGAAATCGGCGGGGTTTACTATGTGGAAGGCCTCTGTCTGTCTGTTTTCGATGGGTCAATTTTGTGATGGAGATTTAGAGGTTGCTTCGGGGAGAAAACTTGTTTCATTCGTGATCTACAAGGAAATGACCTTATATGCGGCTCGCGTAATTCTAGTCTCTACACTATCTCTATGCAAGACATGGTTGCTTCCTCTCCCGTTTGCTTACTATCAAAGGCAACATCTACAAAATCCACGGCTATGGCAATCGTCGTCTCACATCTAAACTTTCAAACCATCACCAACCTTGCTCGACACAAACTAGTTGAAGGACTCCCACGATTCCGGTATTCAAAAGATCATCTTTGCTTAGCACGTGAACAAGGGAAAAGCCCTCGTGCTCATTTTCCTTCAAAGGTGGAACCGACTCTCGACATGTGCTTCATCTTCTTCACATGGATTTGTGTGGCCCGATGCTGGCGTGCAAGCGATCAATGGCAAACGCTACATCTTAGTAATTGTTGATGACTACTCACGATGGACTTGGGTCTACTTCCTTCGTAGCAAAGACCAAGCTCACAAATGATCATCTCCTTTCTACAAAAATACGTGTTCGACTCCGCAACACCGTCGGGATAATCGAGCAGAACAAAGGCCGAATTTGTTAACAAAACCCTTCGTGAATTTTATGAGAAAGTGGGAATTCAAACATCAAACATCTATTGCACGTACACACGAACAAAGCGGAGTTGTTGAAAGACGAAACCGAGCGTTAGTGGGCCGCAAGAACAATGTTAATCAATGCTAAGCGCCCAGTTACTTATGGGCGTAAGTCGTATCTCGCATGCTATACTCAAAACCGTTCTATGATCACAAGCGCCACAACAAAACACCTTTCGAGCTTGTCCACAACTATAAACCGAACCTCAAACACTTTCATGTATTTGGATCCCTTTGCTATCCGAATAATGATCGTGATGATTTTGGAAAGCTCAAAGCCAAAGGCGATATTGGAGTCTTTATTGGATCTTGTGACAATTCTAAAGGTTTAGAACTGAATCGTCGAACTAAGGAGGTAATGGAAGCGATTCATGCTCATTTCGATGAACTCACGGAAATGGCTTCGAGTATAATGACTTAGAACCCGGACACAACCGTTTAAACTTCCTCAACCCCATCATCGGTGAACAAAGCCCCCACTAACTCGTCAACAAATGGAAGGTTATTTGCTCCTGCATTCGGTGACGATATTGATGAGCAGCGCCGGTGTATCCATTGTTTCCACAAGACAACCGATAATATTCCTATACCGATACACCTACAACAACTCTTGTTGAAGATGCACCTACACCGATTGACTCCAACACAACGATTGAACACACCGCTTCCAACAATGATGAACCGGTGATGATATTCGTATGAAGTACCCCACTGCAGATTTTGATCCAAATCGTTCTTCAACCCGTTTGCTAATGAGGCTCGCCGCACGGATGTCGCGGAATCTTCAACAAACCATTTGAATCCTCGAATCGCACAATGTATACCAACATCAACCTCTACACATAGATGGACAAAAGATCATCCTCTAGCTAACATTATTGGCAACCCGAATCAACCGATCGTTACGAGACAACGTCTTCACACGGATGGTGAACATTGCATTTATGCTCTCACCATGCGCTAACTGAGCCTAAAACATTAAAGATGCAATGACAAAAGACAATGGATTGAATCCATGCGGGAAGAACTCAACCAATTCAAACGTCTTGAAGTATGGAGGCGGTTGAAAGACCAACAGGGTCTCGTCATTGGTCTAAAATGGTTGGAAAAACAAATTGGATCTTTGAAGGGAACGTCATCCGAAACAAGTCGCGACTCGTTGCTAAGGGTTATCGTCGAGAAGAAGGAATAGACTTTGAAGAATCTTTTGCTTGATTTGCTCGTCTTGAGGTCGTTTCGATATTTCTCGCGTTATTTGCTCACATGAATATGACGGTCTATCGAGATAGATGTCAAAGCGGCGTTTCTCAATGGGCAACTTAAAGAAGCAGTCTATGTCACCAACCGGATGGATTCGTTAATCCCGAGTTCCCGAACCATGTCTACAAACCGAACAAAGCTCTTTATGGTCTCAAACAAGCCCCTCGGGCATGGTACGATAAGCTATCATCTTTCCTCATTGCCAATAATTTCACCAAAGGCTCGGTTGACCCAACTCTTTTTATACAATATCACGGGGCACATATTTTAATTGTTCAAATTTCGTGGATGACATCATTTTGGGTCGACACATAAAAAGTTTTCAACCGCTTTGCAAAACTAATGAAGAAAAATTTTGAAATGTCCATGATGGGTGAACTTACGTTCTTTCTAGGACCGCAAGTTCATCAATCACCCCGGTATTTTCTTGAGTCGGTCAAATATGCCCTTGAGCTGTTAAACAAATTTGGAATGACAACTGTGAAACTTATGCCACACCAATGGCTCATACCAAGAAATTAGATCTTTGATTTACATGGGAAATTGGTTGACCCTACCAAATACCTAAGTATCATTGGGTCTCTCATGTATCTAACGACTAGCAGAGACTGATATTGTCTTTGCCGTTTATCTATGCTCCCGTTATCGATCGCGACTAACTGAAACCCACCCTCGAGGCTAAAAGAATCTCCAGATACATCAAGGGAACCATTAACTTGGGGATCACGGTATCCAGAAGGATTCGGTTTTGAACTAATCGCTTTTAGAGCCGACCACGCGGGATGCTTAGACTCGAGAAAAGTACTTCAGAGCTCTACAATTTCTCGGTGATAAGCGGTGTCTTGGCAATCAAAGAAGCAGGATTGTACATCTTTGTCATCAACCGAAGCGAGAATATGTAGCCATGTCCGCGTGTTGTGCTCAAGTCATTTGGATGAGAACACAACTCAAAGACTATGGTTACGTGTTGTGAGAATCGATGTATCGCGACAATCGAGTGCCATTGCAATCTCGCAACTCGGTTCCAAGACGAAATCAAAGCACATCGATCTACGCTATCATTTCATCAAGGACCACGTGGAGTGGTACCGTTGAATTATACTTTGTAGGTACAGAATACCAATTGGCGGATCTTCTCACCAAAGCCCCGCCTCCCGCTAGGTTTAATGAGTTGGTCCACCGGATTGGTATGAGGTGTTTGACTCAAGAGGAATGGATGACCTCTTCTTGATCTTAAAACTCACAAACACCAAAACATCCTTCAGTAAATATTTTTCAAAACAAAATACAAAAATATAAAATCCGATAAAACAACAAAAATACTCTCTATTCTACCTTTCTTTCAACATGGCAAGTACATTTCTTCCACAACACTTTAATCATTCAAAATTGATACTTTTCCGATCAAGTGTTGAGGGGGAAAATAATCTCTTAACTGTTTCAAAACATCTGTACTTGCATGTTATCATATCTCGGTTGATTTTGTTACAAATGGTGGTAAATTTTACGGTTAAATGACACCCCTCGGACTAAATTTATAACCTTTCTTTATTTCTTAAGTCGAGGGGGAGTGTCGTCAAGTTTCTTTCCAAAAAATATTTATTTGGTAACCAAAATGGAAGTTAAATGGCTTTCTTTGAAAAAGGAAAAGGTGGAGGGACCAAAACTGTCAAAATGATAAAAGCCATTTTAATAAAATACACCTCCACCTAACTTACAACTCACATTTATTATCATCAAACTAATCCTACGCCTAAAATTCGCTCATCAAATCCGTGTTTTGGATCTTCAATTTGTAAGTGTTTTGTGTTCTAACAAGATTACAAACAATGGTTTCAAATCGTTTTAAATGTTAACGTTAGATATTAACCTATAGTCGATCTTGTGTTCTGGCGTATGCGTATGAACACATAATATTGTTTATGTGTTTGTGGCTAAAACGATAGTGTCAAAATGTTTTAATAACATCAATGATACTTTTCTATCCTCAAACGAACCCAGTTCACGAATTAAATGAGTTTGAAATTTAGGGTTTATGCGTGGTTTTGGGTATTTTCAAATGTGAATGTTTTTGGTCAAAAAGATTGTTGGGTTATGCTCTTGTGTTGTTGAATTAATGATTTCCAAGGTTTCTAACCACCCAGATACACGAATTGACTAACAATTTGAAATTAGGGTTTAATGTTCATAACTTTTGGGTATTTTTGATTCTCAGCAAACTAAGTGTTATAACTTGGCCTATAGACTCTCAACACATCTTAGGACTACCAGAATCAGTTTTATGCATATTCCATGGCTAAATCTCATACGCGTAGAATTAGGGTTTAGTCTACGCGTAAGATTTTCTACGCGTAACTGACAAACTGTCCAAATGTGTTTTGATCTGTCATAAAATGAATGTTATGTGTTAAACATTGATGATATGATGCTTTGTTTCAGGCTTGCTACACTTAATATTCAGAATCAAGGTTGTTGTTACTCTACGCATAAGGATCACCTTACGCGTAGTTTGTTATGCGTGAAGATTAGTCTTACGCGTAGCTTCTACGCATAAGGTTCTACATATGGGACTACGCGTATCCTGTGAAGGATATCGCGAACAAATGACCTCACGCATAAGGTCAACTCTTACGAGTAGCCTTATGCGTAAGGTTAATATATGCCTCACGATAAGCTCTCACGCATAAGGTCTCCTTTTCCTCGCGTAATACTTCTTACGCGTAGTTAGATTCTACGCGTGAAGTTTACGCCTCGCATATATCATTCCCTGCTCACGCATAACTTTACCAATCCCACGCATAAGCCGAGATCATACCTTCGTTATGAATTGTTCGTGTACAAACTTGTAAATAAACTAATCATATCATCACGAATCCTAAAATGTCACTAATAAACCGAAATCGTTTGATATGTTGTGAACAATAAGTGATAAAATAAACTTTAAAACTTAAAGTTAACTAACTCACGAAACATTTCACGACATCATTGGACTATTGAATATACAAGTGACTTAGGACTCGTAACAATCATTGACACCGTACATTCAATAACTAGACAATAAGACCTTCGTTGACTAACATTATGTCTTTCGATATGTTGGTTCTTTTGGCTAATGTTATTTGAGATCACGACATGGTGAACAAATGAATGTGGATGCATCGAAGTTCTCTCCATTGCCGATATCTATCCTCATGGCTATCCAATGAAGATTGGAAAGAATAATCTCGTGTTGACTTTGACACCCTCACTTGCAGAATCTTCGTGTCTAATTGCTATTGATATTCGAGGACTCATCCGTGTCGAATATGCTCACTCACTCTGCAACTGTTCACGAGATCTACATCCAAGAGTTCGGAACACTATGGAAAGGGTCGAAGGACTGATCATGTGATGACTCTTAACCACAAACAAGTCACCATTACACTGCAGACTTAAGGGTCGCTCTCTAATTCTGAAGTCAATCCAACCAAACTATATGCCACACCGCCAAGAGCTAACTCTCGATTCTTAATCGATATCGGTTATGACGAGGCTACATGAGTAATCACCAAGCATTCTCACGTAGAGCTTAAGAGTATTCCTCAACCACGGAGAACTCTCTACATGATCATCACCAAGTCCTCATTTACGTGGTGGCGGTGGCTATGAGCATCCTAAGCTCATGGAACTACAAATATTTTGGGCATTGGTCAACATGAAACACATCGCTATCGAAGCTCGATATGGGATGACATGATGTCATTTCTCAACAAACTTGGCTCAAAGATTCCCTACATCGGATATACTAAACTGTTGATCCAGAGAGCACTTGGACTTCATCCCGATATTCCCAAGAGACTCAATGACCCCGACAATCACGATATGTTGACGGAACCTATTCTATCTGTCGGAATCAAGGAATCGTCTACAAAGAAACAAGGTCTTGTGTTGCGATTTCTTCTTGGCGAAGATGTCGAAGCTCAAACGTACCAAAGGTATCTGGAAGCAGTTAGACAAGGCAAAGTTGGTCATCTCGACGAAAAATCTTTCGGAACACCTGTAAGAAGAACCGAAGAGGAAGTGCAGGAAGCGCAACAAGTATCGTGAGTCAAAGGAAGTTTCCTAAAGGAATCCTCCTTCTAAAAGGATTGTTCCCGTAAAGGAAGCCGAACCTATTCCCACACTTGAACCACAAAGACAACTTAAGGACGAGAGCTCAAGATCTTGATGAGATGAAGAGTTTCATTACTCGCAGCGCAATCAAACACCTCAAGAGCAAAACCTCCAAGTCCTTCAAATTGCCCAAGAAAAGGAAGACTCAAACAATTGTACCCTATGATGAGAGCTCGAAGAAGAAGAAGAGCAATTGGATAAATCATACGGAAGAAGTTTCACAACGCCGACACCTTCAAAAGGTGAAGAATTTGCTAAAGATCAAATGGGTGGCACCGGAGGATCAAGTGGTCTTGCCACTCCTCACCGCATCCCGACACGGTTAATCGACCGGTAAGGATCGGTGCCACCACTCTTCCGCAACAACAACGATGCATGGAGGATACTATCGTATATGATTTTGAGAAACCAAACACCATGAAGTCTCGAGAAAGAAAAGTCTAGAGATGACGATGATGATTATCTGAAGTTTCTTCTAGACAGTCCAACACACTCAAAGGAGAAAACCTCGAAACTCCTAAGGACCAAGTCTCCTCATGTCTCCTCATCATCGACTCTTCATCTCATTCATCACAACCACCATCTAAGAAGTCAACCGGATCATCATCCAAATCGGTGAAGAAACCACCTAAATCTTGGATTTCTCGGACTCATAAAAGAATTGTGAAAGTCATCCAACAAGTCGAAAGAAGGACATATTTTACGTAAAACTCGAATTGGTTTTTGACCAAATTCAAGACTTAAATGATGAGAAAGACAAGATGGAGAAAGAAAGGAATTTGTTCAAGTTCATGAAGAGTCATCGAAAAGAGGAACTGAACGAAATGATCGAAGGTTACACTAACAAGTACCTTCGGATATCGTTCCTAAAGTCCAAAAGGAACCGGAGAAGACGCAAGAGATCATACCCACAAGTTTCTTCTCGATAATCGTCCCCGTGTGACTAGAGAAATATTTTCCGACAACTCACCCTAACATCGTCGCATTGGTTAAACATACAATGGCCAAAGAAGTCGATCTCTAAATCGAAGTTAATCGCTAAACTAGTGATGCAAATGTCAAAGCGATCCGAACGCTTACTCGGATGAAGCAAATTTTTCAAAATCTACTTGATTTTCAACTCGATCATCATGCAAGGAGTCGGTAGATCAACCCAAACGACCAAGAGATGACGATGATAAGGATAAGGACTCGCACCTAAACGTCGAAGCGCCCGGTAAATCTGCTTGATGCCACCTCCTCCACCACGGACTTCTTCTCAACAAATGTCTCCTCCACCCTCGGTCTTCATCGATAAACCTCGGGGACGATTCGAGTTACCACCCCGACTCATAAAACGGTGATCACTTTGAGTATACGGGTGGTGACGATGAAGAGGTCCTCGAGCCCGACAACAACCCACCTCACCTAAACAAGTGCGAAACCAAAATCATCATCAAGGCCTTCAAGCGGAAGAAGACGACTGACCGACGTCGTATCATGGCTTGATGACGATAAAACTACGTAATTTGATTGGTTTGCTACTCTTGTTAACGACACTCCTACCACGAAGAAGGTCAAGAATTGGTGAGACGGTAGTACCTTGGAGCATGCAAAGATTTTGCAAGAAAGATTCCGTGTGAAGAAGATGACGAAACCGAGTTCAAGCGCATCAAGAATGAAGCATTCCTTATTTTGAAAAACAGCTCGGAAAGTGCAATCGAGGTTGAATATCACCTTGAAAACATTGCTCGAGCCATGTCTAACAACATGGATTGGCTCAACCCGAAGCAAACATCGACTTCACTAAACGGGACAACCCTCCATATTACACGACTAGACCAAACCTCTACCAACAATCGCCAACCGGATGAACCAAGGATTCCTTCGGATACTTTTTAACGAGAGACCGGATTTTCTCTTACGGTAGCGATGGTTCGCGAAAATATGCTACATCATTGACTCTTCCATTCCGGTGGCTATTTACTCAAACCGCATAGCTATCGAGGAACGCAAATCACTTGTTTTCGACAACGCAAGCATACGACCAAGATGCATTGTATGGGATTCATCATTGGCACGAGCGCGAAGAATCTACTACGTGTCGCCCGGTTCGTAAGTCTCAACATGCGGTGTATAGTTCTAAGGACATCGTGGCCATCAAACACATTGATCTCAAGTCTAAGTGGGACTACACATTCTTGAAGAATATCATAGTCAAACGACAAGATGAGCAGACTATGGATTCTCGAGGTCGACTTTGAGAACTTGTCCTCAACGACATCGAAGACATGTATCTTGCCAAAGTGCATGTGGTCGTATGAGACAATTCTCATTGCGGTTCAACGTGAATTTATCAAGTCGGTTCTCATCTTCATTAGACGATCGTGATCAAAGAACGTGTTGAAGATATCCGGATGGTGTTGAATCTTATCGACGCGTGTCAACCTTACTCCTCCAACGCTTACTCTTCCCGATCTGAACACCTATCTCAATATACACTCATCAAGAAACCTTTCGGCGTTGTTTACCATAGTGAACTTCAAAGAAACCGCTTAATGGCGTATAGTGAGCTCCACAAATTCGGGATCATACCTTGAAGTCGGTTAGGGATGGATTGGCGTCTGGTCAAGGATATACTGAAAGTTGGGTCTCCTAAGCGCCGGAATTCTCGTGAAAGGAGGATGTGAGACGTATCATCACCATGATTGATGAGCGGTTGTTGAAGGATCGATTCGACGATTGGAGAGCTATGTTGGTGGTCGACCGGGAGAAACATCACCGCTTTCAACGCCTGCATGCACTCCTAGGAACATCACCGCACTTCCGGTACCCCTTGAATTGTTTCCTTCATATAATTTTGGATGTGTGATTATATATGGCTATGGCTTGTGCACACACAACAAATGTACAACCCGTAATTGTCAAGAAAGGACCCCGTGGCGCGCCTCGGTGCCACAATCCTTATAAAAGGAGCGAAGCTTCTTATTTTGAGTAAAACCTATCAAACCTTTCACTTTTCAAGGTTTTGCTCAAAAGACAAGTACTTCCCATATGATTTTTCAAAACCTCAACCGTTTATATCACTAGTTGAGGGGAGTATTTGAATTAAAACTTTGTTCACGAGTGGTCACTCTTCCCGCAACACTCGAAATGGTCATATTTATTCTCAAACGTTTCAAAAATAACATTTTCATATGCCATTTTGAGGGAGAAAATTTGTGTGATAAGAAATATGTTGTGCAAAATGCAAATGAATCATGTACCTCGGACTTAACCAACGAATTGATGGTACTAAACCGTTAGTAACTCGAAAAGACTTGTCTGGACGGTAATAATTTCAAGCTAGTTCGCTAGTAATGTAAACGTGTCTCGCAAAGGACTTGTCCAAGTAGAAAGTACCATTCGAGAAACTCTTGATAGACATGAACTCGACGGGTATGACAACCTTTCGAGGTTTGTCTACACCTTCAAGGTAGTTATTAGAGCTAGTTGTCACCTCAAAGTCGACAATGTAACTCTTTAACTATGCAACGAACCGTGTCTCGCGGGGATTGTCTATCTTGATGGATCAATTCAAAAAGTGCGCTCTTTCCTCACCGTGCACTTAACCATTAAAACTATTAAGCACATGTGGAGGGGAGTATTTATGCAAAACATCATCTCTCACGATGGTTCAAACATGTTTTCATTAACAAACCCTTTGAGAGATATTTTCACATACGGTGGTTTTAATGGCAAACATAGGTTAGTCATGGAGTTATAAGGTGACTAAGGTTAGGAATAACGTCCTATGATCCGCTTGAGCCGGAGGGATCTACCCAAGGACAATACCATTAGTTAGTGTTAGAAGTCCTTAGGAATGATTGTAAAAGGAGAAAATGAGAATCGGAGAAAGAAGGAGTTGAAGAATCAAAAGAAATGTAAAGTAAAGGGTGAAAAGAAACGACCCTCCGCATTATTCAACTTAGGCGTATAACCGGGTTCAATTCATATACTCTTGGTGGTCACTTAGTGACACCGGTATTGAAGATTAAAAGTCGTCATGGACCCAAGTGATTTATGCACTAAACCTTCTTAGCCACTAAAGTTTTCTCAGCGAAGCTTGTTTCATTCTCACGGGGAACCCTACGTAAACTATTGGCTTTCTCTAGAGATCATTGGTATTGAAGAAGGAGACCTCTCCTAGTCTCCGCCAGAAAATCAAACGCACTATTGAGTCTAGAGCCACGAGATTCATCAAAAGATCTCTTAGGAACACTTGACATTTAATCACTTGATGATCAAAAATAAGATTATCGATGGTTCATATCGAGTCCTTCACGGATCTTAGCAATCATCGAGAACATTTATGAGAGGTTCACATCCGTGATCCTCGGTGATTGAATGGAAACTCTGCTGTGGTCAACATCAAACAGCCACGACAAAGCGGTCGCCGGTAACTCCCGTGGATTACGCGGATGTGTCTCAAACGGTCTGATCGTGAGGTGATGCTACGGTGTACCTCGGCGACTCATCTCGGCTGTAGATGTACCCGGTACATCGCGTTATCTCACTTGTGGGACTCGGTTCGAGAACGGCCTTTGTAAGGATTAGAGTTGTGTTTTCACACTATGTTTGTTAATACTCTCGAAGTTCAAACTTGTAAGTCTGGAATCCGCTTATTACTAACCGCTTGACATGTTTTCTTCTTATAGAAGCTCGGGAGCGGAATGATCGTCTTGATTTTTCTCATGCTCACGCCAACAACATCACTAATGGAAGTTCTATTCGAATGCAACACAACAAATCAAAATGATTCTTCATCAATCAAAGAATCTACGAAGTCAAAGATTCTGAGAACTTCATCAAGATTGATTTCCAACGTCAAAGGCGTGTGAGCATGTTGAAGAATGACGTGGAGACTTTGGCAAGCAAGGCGATCGAACAACAACATACTATCACTTTCACCACAAAGAACAATGATCAAAGAACAAAGTTAAAGATGACGTCGAGTTAATTGTTCAAAGATAACTATCTCTACACCGGGAGATTGTTCGAATCAAGGCAATTCCTCTCACAAGAAAGAAGAATGTCGAAGGCGTCACACTACTATTACATCAACGCCTTCACCGTTTACATTCATATATACTTGGGGAGATTGTTGGAATCACTCCTAAACAAGATTTCAAGTATTTATATTTCATATGTAATAGGTAGCTTTATTATGGCCTTTATGTTTGTTTAAGGTCAAGCTTATGTAGAAGGCCCATAAGCAGCCCAAGCCCATATAAGAAAGGATGGGAACCAGGGTGTTGCCTAGCTTCCTCTTATAAATCTCTTGTAAACCCTCATTTGAGGGTTGGTTGTTCAAGTTATTCTCTTTCACTCACTCTTTCCCTTAACCGTATTATTGTTTATGCGTGTGTGTGTGTTTAGCTTGTTCATCCGCCTTTATCTCTTTCTCTATAACTTGTGTTGTAAAACTAGTGACCTAACAATGAAGTTGGTGAATGCTCTGAGTTAATGAGTAATTGTGGTCCTCTGAATATATTTGGATGAGTGAGAGAGAGTAAAGAGATGGAGAAAGTGAATGGATATTGTTTCTATACTACTACTATAATATTTTTATCTTATGGATAAAGCCATACAGGTTGGAATTCTAAAATTCAAAGAAACTATTCCCAATCTTATAGTAAAACGAATCAGATTTGCCATTGTTGTCCCGATTTTGATTTTAAGATACTAAAAAGTCGTGTTTCTACGTAGGATTTTTGCGAGATAAGATCTTAAAGGATCCGATCTTAGCCATAAGATCTTAAGATCTTCGTCGATCCAATCTACTTTTCTTGAACGACAAGCTTAAAAACTACAATTTTATGTATTAAGCAGAGCCGTATATGACGATATGCAAGGTGTACTATCGCACAGGGCCTCAAATTTTTAGGGGGCTCAAAATATAACAAAATATAATTTTATGTTGTAAATATTTGTTCAATTTGAAGCTACATCATTAAAATACTATGATTTTTGTTTCAATGGTTAGTATAATAAATCTATGATCGTCATGTTTAGTGATCACATTAGATTTTGCACTGCACACTCGTATTAAGTTTTGTAAAATAAGAAAACAAAAGGCTAATTGTATTAAACACTTCATAATCACAATTTTGACAATTTAACATACAATAGATTTGCATAATTATACAATGCCTATAAAAAAATAACAATATAGTACGATCTTAAGATTGAACTTAATGTTAATATGTTATATATATAATGGGGATAAACATTCTACAATTTTTAGTAATCGTTAATTCTAATCCTTCATTAAAAATACACTAAGAATGATTCCGGACCATGAGAAAGAATCGGACCCACAAAAATAATCGGGACCCACATTTTTAGTGCAAAATTGAGCTAATTAGCTACAATTAATTGTAGCTAATATATTCCCATATATAATACAAAACAAACTTAATAAGAAATATTACTCTGGGATGTCCACTTTATCATCCTTAGTTTGTTCTGCGGCTTCCATAATATCATCAGTGCCTTCTTCTAGAATAACATCAAAATCTTTAGGCTTCTCAAGTTCCTTCAAATACGGATTTACCACATATAGCTGCTCATCTCCTTCCTGGACATGTTTCTTACAAAGTGCCCTTAAGCTTTTCTCTTGAATCAGGCTTAAGTATTTTCCTGTTCTGAATTGCTTACTTCACTCGCAACCTTGTTACCTAAAAGCTCAACGGCTTTGTGAACTTCTTTGGTTTTTCAATCTACATAAAGAAGTGCATTGTTGCTGTGATCAATACCCTTATCGTTCTAAGCCTTTATTCGTTTTTTAGATTTCACGGAAGAAACTGGTTTTGTGTCAGAAAGTCCTACATAGACACACCCAAGCATTGCCTCGTTTTGAATGAAGTGCTGTAAACAAAAAGATTAAAACAAAAAATAAGATCCCCAACAAACAAGCTTACACAATAATGCTTAAAATTCATACCTCGGACATACAGGCGGTCAAGTTATCCAAAAATGTATTCCGGGTGGTCCATATGCTAAACCTTCATAGTAAAAAAAATAAATTTAAGCTTAATGGACAAAGCAAACTTTTAGAACACAAGATAAGACTTATGTGTAAGAAATAAATTTGAGCTCAATGAGCACGTGCACATTACATACCCTAAAAAATAAGCTCTCCTTTCAAATAATATACATAAACTGAATCTTGTAGACCTTTTACATAACTCTTTTTCTATATGTATTAGTGATTATAGCTAACAAGATATAGATATCATATCCATAAGGTAGAAAAGATAGTGAGATTATACCTTCTATTTCCAAGGACACCTATTTCAATAACAAGAAAAAAGTCGTTTGCTCTTGTATCGTAAAATAAAAGCACAGGGTTTTGATCAACACTTGGAGCAAACATTGTTGGTTGCTTGGGGAATCTTTAGAATGGTGTGTGTGCAGTGTTTAAAAACTAGCACCCAAAGAGTATATTATATAGACTTGAATATGGGTAGATAGAGACATAAATATTGGTAGGTGGGTGGTTGAAATGAATTGAAGTAAAGTTGGTGACATTAAGAAGCCTAAATGTTCGAGCGGGAAAAACGAGTTGGTTTTGGGCGGGAAACTAAATGAAGTTGGTGAATGCTCCGAGTTGATGAGCAGTAGTTGTGGTCGTCTGAATATATATATGCTTGGATGAGTGAGAGAGAGTATGGAGTCATGGAGATGGAGAAAGTGAATGGAGATTTTAACATCATCACCCAATAGATGAGCGTTCTAAGAAGCTTATATTAACCCGTATTGTACCTTGTATTATGGGCACTAGAATATTCAATGTATTGTACCTTGTATTATGGGCACTAGCCCATACCTTGTATTATGGGCACTAGAATATTGTGTGTCTATTTATATTCGATGCATTGTATCATTCAAGATCAATCAATAAACTCAGTATTATTCTCTCAATTATTATCATCTCAATATATCTCCTAACAGCTTATTGGTGAAAGTTGTACGTAGTTCGCATCTCAACAAATCATTGATGATAAAACTGAGAGGGTTTTTAAGATGAGGGATTGTTTTTATTATTGAATGGGTTGTATTTTTATGGGTGTGATTTTAATGTGTCATGAGAATGACGTGTTTGTTGTAGTCATTAAGAACTAGGTTGTTGTAAAGAGTCAATAGATAGTTTTAGAACCGGATTGGATATTTGGATCAAATCGAACTCTATGGTCCGGTTTTGTTCTTCATATGCTAATAGAGTCATTAAAAATGTGAAGGAAAAAAAAGTCAAATCACACCTTCGTTTGTCAGAGACAATTTGCGTATTCTCATATTTGATTGGAACACTTTAAAAGGTGCAATAAATAATTGTACTGCAATTATAAATAGTTTTAACTGTGTCTACATTGTGTATCCCAATCAAATTTATAAGTGTGTCAATCACTTATGTTGTCTAATAGTTAGTCATACCACCTATACATCTATAACTACTTGGTATTACAAGGCGTTACGATTCGGGTGCACGAAATAATTTTTTTGTTGAATTATATATTCTACCTTATTATGTTCTTTTTTACAAATATTCAAATTCAAACTACGTACTCAGTAAATTATAAAACTGGTGTATTTATCGAGAGAATGTTAGTAGATACTTTATGTCAAGCATTTTTCGATGAATGTTTATCATGACTTGTGAGCGATAATTAAAGTTGTTACAAGAAATATTCGATTTGGATTGATTATTAATCCTATTTGAGAAGTAAAGATGTCGTTTTGTCACCGTTGAGGAGTGCAACTAATCTCCTATGACCGTTTTTTAATTTGTTCGTTCGATGGGAAAATGGGTGAATAGAATGCAACGGCCCAAAACTATACTATGATATAAAACCGAAAATCTTAAAAACGAACAAAGCATGGGATTAAGATTTGGGTGCAAAAAGTAAAGTTCTAGAGCTTGTCGAGATGAACAAGTTTAATTTTACAAGTGACATATTGTGTTCCTTGGTCAAAGACTTCAAGACGTGTCTAAAATGAATGAAGATGTGTAGTTATGTAAGGTCATATCTCATTTAATTCTACTGATGTCCTTTGGCAAGTGCATTTATATAAGATTTCAGTTTGTAGGTAGGTTTTTGACCAAATTGTCTGGTGTTCTTTTTATAAGTTATTGATGTGTTTGGAAGCATAGGAGACATGTATAAACCTCACACGTTGCAGCGGTGTTCATATAATCTAGCTCATAATTCGTAACTAAAATGAGAATTAAACTCTAAATGTGCAGGGGTTAGCGGTACATAAAACCGGCCAGTGAACCAACTCACCATTTGGCTAATGCTTCATGTTCTTAGCTATCAAATACGGAGTACATGATATAACATTTGCACAAAATGACAAGTGATACTGTTAATTGAGTTGTAACATTTTCAAGAAATTGATTGGGGCCGGGAACCCTTAGGTGATGGTGTAGTAGAGCTTGGTTTCTATACACATATGATCATTTGGATAACTACATTTTTGTCCAAGTACCATGTTGGAAACGCTCCAATATTACTGACATAGAAAAAAGCTGATTGAAATAATCAGTTTCATATCTCAAATTCAAACACCCCTTTATTAGTGCTAAACTTAACGAGTCAAAAGCTTGTCGAAAAATAACGGAAATAATTTGTAACATTGATGAATGCTGCATACTTATCTTTTCTGTTTAAATTAAATGACAATTCTAAATCCTGGATCCCTTCGCAAACCCACCATGAGTGCGACTTTAGTTTCTGCTGATGCTGTTTGTAATGTCTTGCTTGTTGATGCAGGTACGACGTTAACCTGTTATTACTGCAATTTTTGTGTGCTTTTTAATTTTTAAATCAGAGTATCTATACTTGTTTATTTGGTTATTACCTTGTTCGGGTTGAGTGTATACATGTGAAATCGATCGGCTTGAGTTGGATTGTTAATCATCCCCTATATTGGGCATGTTATAGTCATAAATGAAAATATCATTAAATTCTTTGAGTGAGTTAATAATAGGGTAAAAGCTATAAAATAATAACGTACTTTCTAAAATTTACTGAGGTTGAAACACTTACTTTTTATTAACATATACACCATCGCATTTTCGATTTTTGTTCCGACTTCACCCATATGACCGATTTATATTAATATAATATCGTGATTAAATAATATTATTTTATTACAATATGGGTGAAAGTCGAACAAAATTGAAAGACGTGAGTGTATATGTTAATAAAAAATAAGTGTTTCAACTCGATAATTTAGAAAGACGCTGTTATTTTATGGCTTTTATCCTTAATAATATCTTATCCTATTATTCTTTTTTGAAGG
Source organism: Chrysanthemum lavandulifolium (assembly GCA_022545495.1). Classification (NCBI taxonomy): domain Eukaryota; kingdom Viridiplantae; phylum Streptophyta; class Magnoliopsida; order Asterales; family Asteraceae; genus Chrysanthemum; species Chrysanthemum lavandulifolium. The sequence goes on along the minus strand of CM040245.1, from coordinate 236,531,975 downwards.
AAGTGATCTTTCATTCCATTATTTAAAGAGTTGCAGCATATCCTATGTGCTTTTCTTTCATGTATATAAAACTACTGGTAAATGTATGAAAGATTAAAATTACTTTAAATATTGATAGGTAGCTAATAATTAAATTTTGATGGAATCAAACTAGTCCCAAGATTAAGATTTAAACAGTTTTTTTTTTTTTTCTTTTCTTTTTATTTATTTATTTTTTATTTATTTATTTATTATTATTTTTTTAATATAATCTTTTACGTGCTACCGGTTATTTTATATACAAGTTTAATTTTGTTTGCATGCCCCGAGTAAGATGTCATATATTTGTTCACACAACTCATAAGTGTTTGCTATGTGTTAGTCGAGTATGAGAATGGGTATCTTTTAACAAATTTCACATTTTATGTTTACTCTTACTATAACTTTGGTTTTACGCTGCAACTAAGTATGAGTATGAGTATTTGTTTATGATTTTCGACTTTTGCCTTTATGCGTTAGTCGGGTATACAAGATATTCAAAATCTTTATTTTTATTTTAAGGGGGTGTTTGTTTAAGCTTATATGTGTCAACCCAAACTTGTTAATTTCCTTGTCGGTTGGGTTTCGTGTCGGGTCACAAATTGCCGCCCATAATTGATAGTAAAGTACAGTAAAACCTCTATAAATTAATACTCGATAAATTAATAACCTCGATAAAATTAATAATTTGTCCGGTCCCAACTTGGGACCAGTGCAAATTTGAACCTCAATCGATAAAATAATAAGATAATAATATTTTTGAAACCCCGGTGTATATATATTGGTCCAAACGAAATTATAAATTAATAATTATTAGAAAATTTCACATATGTATAAAGTCCATACATAATTGGAACTTGTACGAATTCAATTAAGGCCATACATAATTGAAATTTGTCCTAACGAAACTAACTTTTAACTTATTCAAAAACAATGAACTTAACAAATTCAACTAATTTGTGAATGTGAATTTTATAAAATGTTAATTGAAACTTGTTTTTCTAATTTATTTTTCATCTCTAACTAATATACATTGTAACTAGTATGTTGAACTTGGAAATTTAAAGGTTATACGTAAAACCTCTTTAAATTAATAAATTATTAATTTATCGATATAATAATATCTCGCTAAATTAATAAAATATCCCGGTCCCAACATCATTAATTTATAGAGGTTTTACTGTACTTGAATTGGGAATTGAAAAAAGGGCAAATAACCCATTCAAGCATCATACTTATTACTTGTCACAAAAAGCAGTTCGACGTAGCGAATAAAAAAAATAGCCCTTTTGGCTACTAAACCCGACTAGTTTGTCCTTTATTGAGCATTTTACCTCTTACTCCCAGTCACCACCTCCACCTCTTACCTATCATCAAACAAATTTATCAAGACTACCTACCTCCTCCAACTGCTTTGCAAACGTTTAAGATTAAACTTACATGCACCTAAATAGTAAATACAAAAACTTGAAGTATGAGAACCAAAAATCAAACCGTATGCTACCAGTTCAATGTCAATGCGGTACTGGTTCAACCCATATCCCCCTTTCCCAAAAGATAAGCAAATCCCCTTTCCCAAAAGATAAGCAAATCCATTTCCCAACTAGTAACGTCAAATCCATTTCCCAAAAGATAAGCAAATCCATAACAATCAAAAGATAAGCAAATCCATTTCCCAAACCCGTGATCCCAGTGGATCGACTGAACCCCAAACGGGTTCTTGACCCGAAACCCAAACACAACCGATCATCTCTCTTAATTGATTTAACCACACAAATCTTTTATCAATTAGTTTTTATTTCTGGTTTTTAATTCCACGACAGCCATGGTTTTTGTGTTCATGTGGCTCGTGTTTGATAGTTACTTTGATGCTGTGAAGGTTTTGGATCTGATTGATATTTGGGATTTTGATTTGAAGAATATTTATCCGGAAAGCACCCAAACATGTTACATTGGAAGGTTGTTTGTGTGTATTTAGATTTGAATTGCTTCCGAATGACTTATGGGTGATGAAGGAATACAATAAGAAGCACTCATGGGAACTTTCTGGGTGTGAAAATGAGATGAAACATGATGCAGTTCATGGCTTACAGTATATGTTGAATTACATTCCAAATAAGACACTTTTTTCAGGATATGTGGTTTGGCCATTTGCGTGGCTGCTGACTTGATATATTAAACCGGATACCGGTTCAGCAAGTGGTAAAGTGCCCAATAAAGGACAAACTAGTCGGGTTTAGTAGCCAAAAGGGCTATTTTTTTTATTCGCTACGTCGAACTGCTTTTTGTGACAAGTATGATGCTTAAATAGGTTATTTGCCCTTAAAAAAAATCAAAGTAATAGTGTCTATTTCTGTTTAGAATAAGATTACATGCAACTGAATTAAACATATACATATATATATGTTTAATTGTAACTCTTACTTGATGCCTGTTTCATCCACAAATGCTTCTTTGTTTTTTTATGTATTATCTAAAATCTTGATCATTCATTTGTATCACTAACAGATACAGTAGTTAAAGGTCAGTGACTCAATAACACTATACTTTTTTATGCTACTCTTTTCTTGTCGACACACGTTCTAGAAATGGTAGAGCAAATTGACAGTCTAATGTCCGCAGCCAAAGTTTGCGTTGAAGGGATATGCCGATGAGATACAGAAAGAGAAAATGAAATTGCTACAACACTTGAAAGTATAATGGAACATGATTCAGAATTTGAAAGAGAGAAGTGGAAGTGGCCGTGAATTAAAGGTGATGGAGATAAGATTTTTGGGTTATCTACGGGTGGTAATTTATCTTCCTTTAATAGACTTTCCAAGGAAGTTTGTTGGTCCACCCAAATTGGCAAACCAGTACATCTTTCAAATAAAAGTCCAAGGTTGATTCGTCCATGATATTCATGTATACAAATGAAGTGAAGCCAGAGGTGAGCAAATACAATAAAATCCACTATGTTTTCGACCTCTTAATGCTTTATGTTCTTCCTTTTAAAATAATGGTTAGTTTGCAACAAAAAAGCTAACATGGGGTTAGGTGAGGGAATCAACTTCAGTTTTGTGTCCTTGTCCTTGGTCTTTGAAGGAAACTTCTTGTTATGGTTGATGGGTGAAACTTTCACAATCATATCTTCGTTGACTAAAATGTCATCTATACCTAAGTCACCAATTGTAATTCTTTTAACATGCAGCCCTCTAACACCATTAACGATGCCTCCGCATTTGCAAAGAAAGTGTTTCAAAACATATATAAAATGCATATTAGATTTACCCCCATGTCATGCTCTACTTGTGTTTTCGTCTGATCCTTGTTCGTTACTATACAACGCCACTTTACATCGGTATAAATTCCTGGTGGAACATCATATTCCTCCGGCTTACAACTATCAATTTCCTTCATCCTTTTACCTTCTGGCTTCCGATGTTACATTGAAAAGTAGTTAGTTTTTGATAAAATTTAGTTATACATAACTTCACACATAAATACTATACATGTATAATAAATGTTACCGATAAAACAAATTCGATAAATGAGACCCGAAGTAATAAGGAATTTCTTTCAGTTCCAACGCGGGGTATCATATATCTTGTCAATTTAAATCCTCGAAACTGAAAATAATTATCTCTTCTTTATTGGTTTCTTAAACAAGATTATTCTAGGCTCTCGTCAATCAACATTAGGTTCTTTAAAAGTAAACAATGTAACCCGGATAAGGTTCTTTAAAAGTAAACCATGTAACCTGAATAAGGTTCTTTAAATAGTGTAGCAACATTGAGTCTTAAATATAAATCCTATAAACGATCATAGTAAATTTTAGAACAGAAGATCAAGGCTTTTGTATAAAACTATAAATTTAAGCTCAATGAGCACGTACACATTATAGACCTTTTAGATAACTCTTTTCTATATGTATTAGTGATTATAGCTAACAAGATATAGTGTTAGCCTTAATAGTTTATTTGGAAGTGATGGTCATTCATGTTTAGGAACTTTGTAAACGTGTGTTAGATATCGTGCTAGAATAGTCAACGGGCTCGTGGATTGGACTAAGCTAAATGGGTACTAGTTATGTTAAGCTTGCCTTATATCCGATCCAACCCAAGTCCAAGCCCACGAAATCCCATAGAAAGCCTTTTAGGGCATCATGTATTCCAACTATAAATACCCCTCAAATGGTCATTTGAGGGGTGTGCTTGAGTGTGTGTGTGTGTGTGTTTTCCTTGAAGCAATATACAACTTATTGTTTCCTTTCTTCTCTATCTCTCAACACATATACGCCTAACATATATCAAGTCACCATCTAATCTTCATATTTTCTTTCTTTATTCTATGCATAATATCTTGTGTTTGGTTCGTGTGATACTCGTGTGTGAAGGTGGGTATACGTGATAAGGTTACAAAAAGGTCCTAACAATTGGTATCAATCGCCTAACAATGGTTTAGGAGTGTTTGTGTTTGTTTTTGAAGTTTTGGTGATATACTCGTACAGCTCACGTTATACATCTTGGTCACACATAAAACTTTAATTTTTGCACTTAAAAATTCAAGATTCTTGTGGTTTAAGGTTTATTTGGTGCTAAAGTTTCAGTTTTTTGAAAAAAGTTTGAAGCTTTACGTGTTTTTCTTCATTTTTAAGCTCGTTTTTGGTTCATTGGTCATTTATACTCGTAAGCTTTCTAAGCACTTTGGGTGAAAAATGTCAACATTTTTGTGTTATTCGAGTATTTTTAAGGATATCTGTGCACGAGAAATTGTTTGAATCGCTGGAAATTTTTTACGCGTAGGTCAAAACCCTAGTTCTACGCGTAAGAAAAGTCAACACCCAGTTTCTACGCATAAGGTTCTACGCATAACTTTTTGGTGAAGATTTTTCGAGCTATAACGGTTAATCAGTGCTTCCCTCACTTGGATAAGTTTGTGGAACACTTCGAATTTGGATATCCCTTACACTGTGATAGTGTAAAGGATTTTTGGGCAAAACCCTAATCTTACGCATAAGCTTAGACTTACGCGTAGAATACTTTATGCATAAGCATTTTTCTTACGCCTAAGTTTTTCTTACGCATAAGCTAAATCTTACGCATAACTTTTTCTACGCCTAACTTTAAACTTACGCATAAGAATCCTACGCCTACGGAATCCTACGCCTAAGCCATCCTACTCGTAACCATATCCTACTCGTAACTTCTTTGGTCTACGCCTAAGCTCTTCCTAAGCTCTTTCTACGCATAAAGGTTCTTTGGCGGGAAAATTTGAGTAAAATTTAATTTTTAGAGGAGACTAAACGTTCAATTTTTACGCAAGATTCAAATTTTGGTTTAACTGTGAAAATTTTTGTCAAAAATTCAAAATTTTGGGCCTAAATTCAAATTTTTCGGGTCAAATTTGGCGTCAAAATTGTCATAACTCAAAATTTTCATACGGCCTTAGAATTGAGTTTTATAGTGAATTTCAAATTTTGGAAGAAAATTTTTTTTGGCCTAAGAACCAAGGTTACGAGTACGACTTTAAGAAAAACTTCAACCGAGCTTAATCTTCATCAACCACAACTCCTTTATCGTTGAATCGATCCTACATCAACTTTATCAATTCATACCTTCATCAATGGCAACTCAACAAGACATTCATGCAGCCGGTGCCGAAAACCGTCCTCCTATGTTGGCAAAAGGTGGTTATCTTCAATGGACAAGTCGTATGCTTCGCTACATCAAGACCAAACCTAATGGCAAATTGATGATTAAATCCGTTCAAAATGTACCCTTCTCACCTCGACAAGTTCATACCCCTGGAGATCCTGATGCAACACCTCCCGTCCCACCATCTGTTCGTCTTCAACAAGAATCTGATTACACTGAAGAGGATCAGAAACAAATCGATGCAGATGACATGGCAATTCATATTGTCCAACTGGGTTTACCAATAGACATCTTTTGTCAGAGATAGTTGTGAAACCGCTTTCGATATGTGGGAACGTGTTAGACGACTTTGTCATGGAACCGAATTGGTCAACAAGACACAGAGAACAAGTTGCTAACTGCATGGGAGAAGTTTACATCTACCCAGGTGAATCCATTGAATCCTACTATGGAAGGTTTTGCACTTTAATGAATGAGCTGATCAGAAACAAGTTAGCACCCAGAACTATCGTGAGCAACATCAAGTTCTTGAACAATCTACCAGAAGAATGGGGACGATATGTCACTATTGTCAACCAAACAAAAGACCTACATCAAGTGAACTTTGATCAACTCAACGATTTTCTGAAACAAAACCAAGATGAAGTGAATGAAGTCAGAAAAGAAAGATTGGCAAAGAATCATGATCCTTTGGCACTCGTTGCTAAGACTCAAACTCCAGTGAATACACAACAACAAGCTTCATCATCTTCCACTAACAACAACTTACAGCAATACATTCCACAACAACAAGCTGTTATTCCTCAACAACTATTCTATCCACCAGAACAACAACATTACCAGGAACAAGAAATCACTGATCTTGAAATTGAACAAGAACAAGCTTTGAATCAAGCATTTGCATTCTTGGGTAAAGCTTTCCTACGTCGCTATTCCACACCAACTAACAACAACCAAAGAATTTCATCAAACACTGCACAGTGCAAATTGCACAGTAGGGTGTGAATATGGGTAATCAAGGACAAATGGTTGAGTTACTAGGAATCAACAGGATATGCTCTTTGGATTTCACATGGGTAATCAGCGGTTCCGAATCGGTAAGTGTCGGTTGGGTCGAATGTTGGAAATCGATATAGGGAGGATGTTGGGAATAGAGCGATGGGTAATCGAATGGGAATGTTGCAGCCGATCGTTGGGAATTATGGAAATGTGAATCGTGGTAATCAAGTTAAGTGTTATAACTGTCAAGGATTGGGTCACATGGCAAGGAACTGTCCCTACTAAGCCGAAAAGAAAGATCTTGCGTACCTTTAGAAAGCTATCATGTTGGTACAAAAGGAACAAGTCGGACTTCAATTGAGTGATGAGGAACATGACTTCATGGCCATTATGGATGATTTGGAAGACCTCGAGGAAATCAATGCGAATCTGTATCTTCATGGCAAATCTTCAGAGACTAAGTACGACATCGACTCGACGCACCTCCCGTCTATGACGCCAACGCAGATTCGAGGTACCAATCATTGATCCATGCTATAACAATGTCATATTTGATGTGTTTACATGATTAACAAGATTTCGTGACGCTTGACACCTACTTATGATACATACATGGACAATCCGAGTTATAGCAATACTAATTCGAGACTCCGGATATGGATCCTAGTGGAGGTGTGTGGCACAAAATCTGAGGACCGATGAGGAAACTCGTGCATATTTTGAATCATTAATCAATAAGCGTGGCATTGAAATTGAAAAGTTAGAACGGTCAATCACGAAGTTAAGGACGCGAATGCTAAATTGACCGCTGAGCTTGAGAGTTACAAGGAGAATGCAAAAGCCTTTGAATTTCAGAAAAACAAAGAATCAGAACTAGAAATTGGTTATCGAAATTCTATTTTAAAAGGAAAAGAATTACAACTCAAGTATGACACACTTAATCAAATCTTTAAACAAGGAAATTTCAGATCTAAATGACCAACTTTCTAAACAAAAAGCAATGTTTTCTGATCTTGAAAAAGAGAAGAAACAATTGATTATGGATTTTTCAAAACGAGAAGATTCTCTTCTTGATTAAATTCTGGATAAAAATGAGAAAATTAAATCTTTGGACAATTTGCTTCTCACAACGGGTCATTCTGATAAAACAAACAAGATGCTTTCTAACCAAGTTAATCCGCGTTTTCATACTTCACATAAAATGGCACTTGGTAACGACCCTTCTTCGTTCCTCAAGAAAGCTCAGAAACCTAAGAATGTGTTAAATAATGGAAATGCATTACATGAACCCATTATTGTTCGTGATTCTCTTGAAACGTTAGAACTATCTAAGGAGAGTAGAGAAAGAATGAAACAAAAAGGTCCGGAAATCAAACCGATTGATTATAACAAATGGAACAAAATTAACGGAATCCCTTTTGTTAATCAAAAAGACAAGCCAAAGTTCTCCATCACTCCAAATGTTTCAAACAAAGAGTCAACACCTGTTTCAAAATCTGTTTCAAAACCAGTCGGTGTCTCAAAATCTCTTTCGAACATTGAACAAATGTCTTCAAACAATCCTTTTAACACAAGTGATGCGAGAAGTATTTTAGACAATGTGAAAACTAGAATTGCATATCTTCAAGAGACTGTTAAAACTAAAACCACTATTACACCTAACAACTGGTTTTCTAGTTTTGATATCGAACAAAGAAAGTTTTTGAAACTCAAATTGCCCTCATTGGATGCAATCGGTGCAAGGGTAATTCATTTGAACAAGCATTTTGAAAGAAACAACTGACTTTGTCAAGGACCATAAATCCCGGTAAAGCAAGCTAATGAAAGTGTTGAACACATCAAAGTTTTGAAAATTTAAATGATTCTCTTCAAGATGTTATGACTATCGATATTATGTCCATTATTTTGCAAACATATTCGTTGAAGATCATGAAAGACTCCATCTGAGACCTCCGCAATTGTTTCAAAATATGAAAAAGCTTTTGAAAAACTTGAAAAAGAAAACGTGTCCTATTTTAAACAACTTGATCGAAAATCTGAGGAATGCAAGTATGACAAACAGTCGTATGAGCGTGCCTACAAGGAGATGAAAGAGCAAAATGATCTTTTGAGAGCTCAGCTAGGAAGTCAACAAGGAAAGGTTGTGGATACTAAGTTTGCAAAACCATTGACTGAGGAGAAAACAAATGTTCCCAAACCGGTTTCCAAACCAAAAATGTCTATTTCTCAGTTTCCTCCAAATGTCAATGAGAAAAATGATTTATCAAAAACAGTAACTCCACAGTCCCTGCCTATTAAAAAGAGAATTGTTAATAGCTTTGAAAAAGGTAAAGCAGTTGCTGAAACACCTGGCATCTCTAGGAATAGTACAAGGAATGTGACCAAAAATCAAGTTAAAGAATCTGTCGGTTCTAACGACATGGTTAACAATCACTATCTAGAAGAAGTTAGGAAAAAGGCAGACTGAAAAGACGGAATTTTAGGTGCAACATCTAGGGTGATGAATTCTACAAGATTTCAAGGCAATCGCTAGTAGTAATAAACCATTACCTAGGAGTACTCTACAAAAGACTAGGGATTGGCTTACATCTAAGAGTAGTTGCAAAAGAAAATGCTATGCCCTTAGAAAACAACACTAGGAATTCTAAGTCCTTTTCGAACAAGAATCAATTTCAACAGATCGTAGTGACAAAGTTAAAGTCTTTGTTTTAAACAAGAATATTGAATTTGTCGTACTACATGTAAAAGATGTGTCTTTTCACTAATCATTAGGCATGTGTCTCACAATATCTCAAGAAAGATCATTCTCGTGCAAGGCACAATCCACTAAGACTCCAAATAGAAACAAGCCCGTTGATAAAATGTCAAACAAAAAGAAACCTAATAGGTGGATCTCTTCAGACGTAATTTTCCTAAAATGAGTCTTCCACGCATCGATAAGAAAACAACTCCTAGATCTTACCTTAGGTGGATACCCACGGAAAAGTGTTCAACAACATAGGTCTTAGATGGATTCCCACAGAAAGATTTTAGATACTTGCACCAACACGAGATAATAGTGACAATCATTCGGATAAAGAAGTCGATCCACTACAACCGTTGATAGTGATCACCCTCACCGTGAGGAATCATGTACTTCTAACACCGTTATTTGTGAAAATTCTTCTTCGTGGATGCGTGCTTGTAAAAGTGTTGAAGGTTCATATACCCTTGTGGTAAAGAAGAACTTTATGCCTATTTCGCATGTGGAAATCCTTTTCTAGTTCCTCTCTTAACTCCACTTTACTTGGCCAAACTTAATTCTTCTTTCTTCAAATCTTCTATGTAAATATTTTTGAAAAACAAAATACAAAATTTGAAAAACCAACAAAAGCAAAATATAAAAATATAAAACTTTTCAAAATACAAAAACAATATAAATTCAAAATCCAAAATATTCTTCTCACGACATATCTCTCAGATAATCGATATTCAGACGTTTCTAGAAATGTCATTCAACAATGATACGGATATGTACGGATGCTTGAGCGAGAGTTCTTTAAATGTTTTCTAAAACATGTCGTTTCTCAAAATTTCTTCAAATTAATGGCTTTCAGTATACTTGAAAGACGAAACCCGGTCTTCAAATTAATGGCTTCGAACACATCGGTTCGGGACCCGCTTCAAAGAAAGGAAAGTGCTTATCAAAATCAAAGGTTTTTAAATATTTTTCAAGCACTATTCCTAAAATCATAATGGCTTGTAAGTATTTCCGCTTGCAACCCGATCTTTAAAGAAAGGAAAGTGCTACGCAAAATCGATCTTCATAAATATCGAGCACTTATCCTAAAACAAATGAAGATAATTCTTCTTCAATATCTTCAAAAGATTTTTAAAATCTTCATCTTATGCACCATTGATTCGAAATTTTTCAAAACGATTTTTCAAAATCTCTCACATTTGGTACCAAGATAACTCCTCTAAACCCTTAATTGATTCTAAATTTTACGTATGAAAAATATGCTTCGTTATGGGGAGTATAAAACCAAAATTGTTCCAATATTCATGCTAAATCCGCTCTCCAAATGCTTTCCGAAAAACATATTTTTTTAATCATTTTGTTTCAAAAACATCATAGATATGCTATTTTTGAGGGGGAGAAACGTGATTAAAATGTGATCCAAAATGTTTAATGATCGGTGTTTGAATCTCAAAAGAACTCGACTCAGTTGAAACTAATGAATTGACGAGTAATCAAAGTCAGTATATGTACCGTTTCGAGAAACTTGTGATAGACATGAACTTACATGGGTCTAACCTCCTTTTCAAGGAGTGTTTACAACTTCAAGTTAGTTATTAGAGCTAGTTATCACCTAAAAACTGACAATGGAACTCTTTGACTAGGCAACGTAACCGTGTCTCGTGGGGAATTGTCTATTATGAGCAAATCAATTCAAAAAGTGCGAACTCTACCCTCTATGTGCAGATTTCTATCAAAACTTATAAGCACATGTGAAGGGGGAGTGTTTCTGAAAATAGAAAACTCCCGGAGTGTTCCAAACATGTTTCTATCATAAACACTCTGAGAGATTTTCAAGAAAAATGGTTTTTATGGAAACAATAGGACAGTCATGGAGTTATAAGGTGACTAAGTTTAGGAATAATCGTTCTATGATCCGCCAGTGCCGGAGGGATCTACCCAAGGACATCACCAATAGTTAGCATTAGAAGTCCTTAGGTATGATTGGAAAAAGGAGTAATGTGAGAAAGGAGAAAGAAGGGGTTGAAGAATTAAAAAGAAAAGTAAAAGAAAGGGTGAAAGAAATAGCCCTCCATTATCAACCTTAGGCGTAAACCGGTTCAATTCATATACTACCGGTTGTCACGTAGTTGACACTGGTATTGAAGATAAAGACGTCATGGACCCAGTGATGCACTGCACTAAACCTTCTAGCCACTCAATTCCTCTCAAAAGGGATTTGTTTCATTCTCACTGGGAACCCTACATAATCTATCGACTTTATCTTAGAGATCGTTGGTATTGAAGAAGGAGACCCTCTCCCTTGTCTCCGCTTAGGAAAACCAAAATGCACTTATTGAGTCTAGAGCCACGAGATTCATCAAAAGATCTCATAGGAACACATGACAATTCATCGCTTGTTGTTCATCAATAAGGACACAAGTGATACATTCTAGAGTCCTACGCAGGTCTTAGCAATCTGCCAGAACATTTATGAGAAGTTTCACATTTGTGATCTTGATGATTGAATGGAAACTCCCGCCGGTCAACATCAAACGACCACGACAATGCAGTCACTTGTAATTCTCCTTGGATTACGCTTAGTGTGTCTCAAACGGTCTGATCATGAGGTGATGCTTGATTGTACCTCGTGCTCATCCGAATCAGATATGTACTTTGGTATATCGCGTTATCTCACTTGTGGGACTCAGGTTCAGAGCGGCCTTCGAAGAATTAGAGATGTGTTTTCACACTATGTGTTAACACCCTCGAAATTCAAACCGTAAGTGCCGGAATCCGCTTATTACTAACCTGTTTTATGTTTTCTTCTTATGGAAGCTCGGAGCGGATTGATCGTGCAGATTCGCCACATGCTCATACCAACAACACATGAAAGTTCTCATCAATATCAAAGGCTACTCAAAGTCAAAGATTATTCTTCGTCAATGTCAAAGAATCAACAAAGTTTAAAGACTCGAGAACTACATCATTGGTAACCGAAAGACAAACAGAAGTGTGAGCATGGTGGAGAAAGGCGTGGAGACATCTAACCAATGAAGTTGACAACGGCAGAATACCATATTATCAGATCACAAAGCATGAAGGAACAAAGAATTAAGACTATTCTATATCGACACACAAAGTTCTAGCTCAAGAAAAGTAAAGACCTATTCCAGAGGAGCATCATTTGAATGACCACCCCTTAGGGGGAGATTGTTAGCCTTAATAGTTTATTTGGAAGTGATGGTCATTCATGTTTAGGAACTTTGTAAACGTGTGTTAGATATCGTGCTAGAATAGTCAACGGGCTCGTGGATTGGACTAAGCTAAATGGGTACTAGTTATGTTAAGCTTGCCTTATATCCAATCCAACCCATGTCCAAGCCCATGAAAGCCCATAGAAAGCCTTTTAGGGCATCATGTATTCCAACTATAAATACCCCTCAAATGGTCATTTGAGGGGTGTGCTTGAGTGTGTGTGTGTGTGTATGTTTTCCTTGAAGCAATATACAACTTATTGTTTCCTTTCTTCTCTCTATCTCTCAACACATATACGCCTAACATATATCAAGTCACCATCTAATCTTCATCTTTTCTTTCTTTATTCTATGCATAATATCTTGTGTTTGGTTCGTGTGATACTCGTGTGTGAAGGTGGGTATACGTGATAAGGTTATAAAAGGTCCTAACATATAGACATCAATAAGGTAGAAAAGATAGTGGGATTATACCTTCTATTTCCAAGATCACCTATTTCAATAAAAAGAAAATGTTGTTTGCTGTTGTATCGTAAAATAAAAGCACAGGGTTTTGATCAACACTTGGAGCAAACATTGTTGGTTGCTTGGAGAATTTTAGAATGGTGTGTATGTGTTTTAAAACTAGCACCCAAAGAGTATATTATATAGACTTGAATATGGGTGGATGGAGACATAAATATTGGTAGGTGGGTTGTTGAAATGAATTGAAGTAAAGTTGGTGACATTAAGAAGCCAAAGTGTTTGAGCGGGAAAAAACGAGTTGGTTTTGGGCGGGAAACTAAAAGAAGTTGGTGAATGCTCTGAGTTAATGAGTAGTTGTGGTCCTCTAATATGTTTGGATGAGTGAGACAGAGTAAAGAGATGGAGAAAGTGAATGGATTTTGTTTCTATACTACTATAATATTTTTATCTTTTTAGTATTGTAAAAATATATTAGTATGGTCCCGATACTGATTATAAGATCTTACGATTTTACAATACTAAAAACATCGTGTTTCTACATAGGATTTTTGCGAGATATGATTTTAATAGGATCCAGTTTTAACCATAAGATCTTAAGATCTCCGTCTATTTAATCTACCTTTCTTGAAAGACAAGCTAAAAACTACAATTTTATGTATTAAGCAGAGCCGTATATAATGGTGTGCAAGATGTGCTATCGCATAGGACCTCAAATTTATAGAGGCCTCAAAATGTACACCACGTTATATATCCGAGGCCTCAAAATTTACTTTCAACAAAAAATGTTCATGTAATATGATTTTATGTTGTAAAAATTTGTTAAATTTGAAGCTACATTATTAAAATACTATGATTTTTGTTTCAGTGGTTAGTATAATAAATCAATGATCGTCATGTTTAGTGACCACATTAAATTTTGCACAGGGTCTTCGTTAGCTTAGCTACGACACTCGTATTAAGTTTTGTAAAATTAGAAAAAAAGTAATTGTATTAAACACTTCATAATCATAATTTTGACAATTTGACCTACAATAGATTTGCTTAATTATACAATGCCTACTAAAAAATAACACTATAATAAGATCTTAAGATTGAACTAAATGTCAAATATTTGTATATATATATTTTTTCTCTCTTCTTTTAATCTTGGGGTTTCCTGATCAATAGAAGGTCTTTTACAAATATTCAAATTCAAACTACTCAGTAAATTATAAAATTGGTGTATTTATAAGAGAATGTTATTAGATACTTTATGTCAAGCATTTTTCTGATGAATGTTTATCGTGACTTGTGAGCGATAATTAAAGCTGTTACAAGAAATATTCGATTTGGATTGATTATTAATCCTATTTGAGAAGTAAAGATGTCGTTTTTATTAGACGATTAAATTATGGCCCAAACCCGTTTGTGTGTTTGAGTCCATTAGGTTTAGGGTTCTTATTCCCGAGACGACTTTGGTTGGTGTCGAATCTAGGGTTCTTATTCCCGAGACGACTTTTGTTGGTGTCGAATCTAGGGTTCTTATTCCCGAGACGACTGTTCCTTGGTCAAACGGGTTTGGGCCATAATCTAATCGTCTAATAGTTTTGTCACCGTTCAGGAGTGCAACTAATCTCCTATGACCATTTTTTACTTTGTGCGTTCGATGGGAAAATGGGTGAATAGAAGGCAACGGCCCAAAACGAACCAAACATGGGATTAAGATTTGGGTGCGTAGAGCTTGTCGAGATGAACAAGTTTAATTTTACGAGTGACATATTGTGTTCCTTGGTCAAAGAATTCAAGACGTGTCTAAAATGAGTGAAGATGTGCAGTTATGTAGGGTCATATCTCATTTGATTCTAGTGAGGTCCTTTGGGAAGTGCATTTAAGATTCAGTTTGTAGGTAGGTTTTTGACCAAATTTAAATTGTAAGGTGTTCTCTTTATAAGTCATTGATGTGTTTGGAAGCATAGGAGATGTGTATAAACCTCACACGTTGTAGCGGTATTCATATAATGTAGCTCATAATTCGTAACTATAATGAGAATTAAACTCTAAATGTGCAGGGGTTAGCTCAAAAAGTAAAGCATAGGAGACATGTATAAACCCGTGAACCAATTCACCTTTTGACTAGGGCTTAATGTTCTTAGCTATCAAATACAGAGTACATGATATAAAATTTTCAGAAAAACAAGTGAGTTGTAACACTTTCAAGAAATTGCTTAAATGATGGTTTTATATGCTTCAAAGAAAAGCATTGTTAGTTTAGACTCGAATGATAACTTCTATGCCTGAAAGAAAAATCGATAGGATATGTTGTAACTCTTAAAATAATGGATTAAAAGATCACTTCCCTTCAAAAAGAATATTAGGATAGGATATTAACTCACTCAAAGAATTTAATGATATTTTCATTTCTGACTATAACATGCCCAATATATAGGGGATGATTAACAATTCCAACTCAAGCCGATTTCACATGTATACACTCCACCCGAACAAGGTAATAACCAAATAAACAAGTATATAGATACTCTTATTTAAGAATTAAAAAGCATACGAAAATTGCAGGAATAATAGGTTAACGTTGTTCCGGTGATCAACACGCAAGACATTACAAATCATGCGTCAAAGATACTGAGCGCGTGTGATACCTACATGTAAAAATGTAAGTATGCATCATTCATCAAGGTTACAAATTATTTCCCTTATTTTTCTACAAGCTTTTGGTGTTACTCATTAACTTTAGTACTAATAATGGGGTGTTTGAATTTGAGATATGAAACTGATTATTTCAATCAGATTTTTTTTATGTCAGTAATATTAGAGCGTTTCCAACATGGTACTTGGACAAAAATGTAGTTATGTTAAATTTTGGGGTATTAATCTGTGGTAAACATGTCATTCTATCAATTGCTAATTGCTTTCAAGTTATGTTCGGTCTGCACTTATTACAGGGGTTAATCATGGACAAAGAATAAAAGGTTTAAAGTTCCAAGATGCTCGTTTCAAGCTTCTCTCATTTCACGATGAGTCATTTATAGTCGTTAGAGGGGTCTTAGTGTAACTTAATCTCCTATTTAATAAGTTCCTAATCTAGGGTTAGATACACTTGTGTGCAGGTCATTCTCACACACTCTTCTCTTCTCGTTGATCATTTCAACGATATTGTCTATTCATTGTATTCATATGATTATTGTCTCATTGACATTAATCTAATCTTGTAACATTTTGGATACTATTGTTGATACAATCTAAGCCGACTATTGAGGCTTAGGTTTGAATAAGAGTTCGTCTGCTTACTTGTTGTTGTTGATACTTTGGTACATGGTATCGAGCTTCGTGCTCATAATCATTATTGATTCTACATCCAAGGGGTTCCTTGTGGAAACTTGGGGATATCTCTTCAAGAACAACTTGGTGGTTTGTGGTTATTGCTATTGGCATAATCACTTTGGTTATTACTTATTGTGATTTGTTCTTTCCACGCATATTGCTCGTAAGTTTAAGTCTAATCTCTTCTTCAAACAAACAATACCTAAGTCTTTGTGGGTGCAAACGGGTAAACTAACTTCTTGATCCGCCACCTCACGAGTGGTGTGAATACCGCCTGGTTTACCCAGGTTCACGTGCTTGGTACTTGTTGTTTCTTAATTACAAAGTCTTATTTATTTCTTTATCGTCTATCGCTCTTGTTTTTATTTCATACGTGCTTTTGTCTATCTTATCATATCTCGTCATCTTATTGTTTGTTCTATGGCTATTGGTGATGATAATATTGGGGTGGTGGTTCTTCCATGAGAAAAGCTTATCCTTTGGTGATGCTTTGTATTTACACCCCAATAACACAAATGGTACACCCATTATTACTATCAAACTCCTTCGAACCGAAAATTACAAAATATGGAATATGGCCATGACTTTTGCCTTAAGGAACCATAATAAGTTAGGGTTTATTGATGGTACTTGCATAAGAGATGATTCAACCCTAGTCTTGCTAATCAATGGGATACTTGTAACTCTGTTGTAGTTACTTGGATCCTTAACTCTCTCAAATACGAACTATTTCTTTGGTGCTATATATGCTAAAGCGCCTATGAAATGTGGAATGATCTTAAAGATACCTATGATAAGGTTGATGGTTCACTATCTTTAATTTACATAAAAATATAAACTCTCTTAGTCAAAGTGGGTCCTCTCTTGTGATTACTATAACAACCTTAACTCTTTATGGAAACAATTTGATTGTATGATTAGCTTGCCTCCTTGCACTTGTGAGGTCGCAAAACATTTTGAAAACACAATCGATTAATCAAATTAATGCAATTTCTTATGGGTCTTGATGACTCCTATGTTCCCATCGAAGCAATATTTTAACCGTAAATCCTTTGCCTAATGTCAAAATGCTTTCTCTGTAGTCTCGGAGAAGAATCTCACGAAATGTTTCATCCAGGAATAGCTCGCTAAACCCAATGCTACGACCTTTCTTTGCAAAAACTTCGATAGTGGAAAATTTTTGATAACAAAAAGGATTTAACAACAATTTTAAAAATTCGGTTTCAATCTCGGTATGACTCAAACAACAGAGGACCAAACATGAATCTCAAATGTACTAACGCAAAAACCGGTCACACTGTTGATAGATGTTATGATCGGTTGGTTATCCTGCTTTGGATATGTTAAAAGGAATTTTAATTCCAAACCCTTCAAAGATAACATTGTTTTCACGACACTAATCTTTCCACTAATAATGGAGCTAGCAACTCTCCGTCTCTTTGTCTAATGAACATCTCCGGACTTATGAGTCTCGCTTAATGACAACAATGTGTCTTACGCTAATGCCAATGTAGCGGGTAAATTTTTTCGTGAACCTTCTTTAATGGCGGTGTCAAGTTTAACATAAACTTTGATAAATTTTTAACAACAACACTAAAACCTTATCACGGAAACATATGTCTTGGTTGGATTGTTGATTACGGTGCAAATCGACATATGACCTGCTTCTCGCAAAATTTTAATTAATGTTGTTGACATTTCAAATCTTGGTCTAACCATTGGTCATCCCAATGGTACTGTGAATTAATTACTAAAATTGGTGATTTAAAGGTCAATAATGACCTAACTCTTTTGATGTTACGTTGTTCCCGAGTACAATGTCGGTTCTTTCTGCATTCATAAGATTGCTAGAGACAATAAAATGTTTGTTGGCTTTAATGAATCTAATTGCTATATCTGATTTACATCAAAAAGGATTGTGGGATTGGTAAACAATGCAATGGGTTATATATGTTTGATATTGATTCCACATGTAAGATTGCTTCTAATAACTTGCATTTACGTTTGTCATGTTTCTAGAAATCTGGCATCAAAGACTTGGTCATCCTCGACCAAGTCCTACATATACTTAAGTCCACACTTAATCTTGATGGAACCTCGAATCGACCATCTCGTGATACTTGTAATAAAGCTAAACAAACCAGGGAACCATTTCCTTTAAGTGAACATAAATCAACTAAAATTGGTCAACTTGTTCATCTAGATGTATGGGGACCATATAAAGTCACTAGCAGAGATGGTTACAAATATTTTTTGACCATTGTTGATGACTATTCTAGGGTTGTCTGGGTTTATATGCTTAAGGGAAAGGATGATGTTTATGTTACCATTGTTAACTTTACTCACATGCTAGCAAATCAATTTGAATACAATGTTAAGATATTCAGAAGTGATAACGGGACAGAATTTGTCAATAACAAACTTCAACACTTTTTTCATGAAAAGGGAATTTTACATCAAACCTCTTGTGTTTACACACCTAAACAAAATGGTATTGCGAGAAAGGAAACATAGGCTTCTCCTTAATGTGGCTAGATCCCTTATGTTTTGGGGAATTACCACTATATTTTGGCCCGAATGTGCTTTAACTGCTGCTTATGTCATAAGCAAGTTACCTCTTACGTGTGTTGTCCGGCAAGTCTCCTTCTTCCTTGTGTATGGGCATGACCCTTCACTCTCTCTCCTTAGAGTCTTTGGCTGCTTATGCTATGCCACCATTCTCAACATCTCGATAAATTTGGTAGTAGGTCCGAAAAAAGTGTCTTTATTGGCTATTCAAATGAGAAAAATGTTACAAACTCTTGAGCTTAGAAACAAAAATATTTTTATTCGAGATGTCAAATTTTATGAAACTGTTTTCCTTTCAAAATGAAAATTCTTTTCAAAACCTTTTGTTGAAACTTATGTGCCTAAAGATTTAAATCACAAAATTTCTTTGACTCACAAATAAGTCCCAATGATGAAGGAGAGTGACATCCTATGATGATGGCAATTGTGGTAAGTCATCCTACTAGGATTGATGAACCGGTTGCAACATCTATAGATGATAATACACACCCCGAGGGCACCATATCACATGACTCACATTCTGCTGATGCATCTTCGATTCTGCTGATACATCACTGATTCTCCGAACAAGAAAGAGGCTTGCCATTACTACTATTAGAAGGTCAACGAGTTTCTAAGTTGCCCGATAATCTTAATGACTTTATTGTAGAAGGGAAAGTCAAATATGGTGTTGAAAAGGTTGTTAATTATTCTAATTTAAACAAAGATAATTATTGCTTTGCTTCTAGTCTTAATAAAAGTATTGAACCTACACCGCTATGAAGAAGCTATCCTTGATAGTAATTGGGTTGATGCTATGAACTACGAAATTGAGGCCTTAAATGAAAATCATGCTTGGGATATAAGCGATCTCCCACCTAATAGAACTCCCATTGGTTACAAATGGATCTTTAAAATCAAATATAAAGCCAATGGTGAAGTTGATAGATACAAGGCTAGATTAGTTGTTAAAGGTTATAATCAAAGGGAGGAATAGACTATGATGAAACCTTTTCTCTGTTGTGAAAATGTTTCTTTGTTAGATGTCTTATTGCTTTAGTTGTGAAAAACAAATGGCCTCTTTTCCAACTTGATGTTAACAATGCTTTCTTGTATGGAGATCTTGATGAAGATATCTATATGACCATCCCTAAGGGGTTACGTAATGAGAACAATAAAATAAAGTTTGCAAACTTGTCAAGTCCTATATGGCCTAAAACAAGCTCCCGAAATGGAATGAAAAACTTGTCGATGTTTTAAAGGAAAATAATTTTGTTCAATCTGTCAATGATCATTCTTTGTTCACCAAAACAGAGAATAACAAGTTTATTGCTCTGCTTGTCTATGTGGATGATATTGTCCTTACTGGAAACTGTATTGATGAGATAAACCTATTTAAAGAGTTTCTAAAATCAAAATTTCATATCAAAGACTTGGGAAACTTAAAATATTTTCTTGGTATTGAGGTCTTAAAAACTGGGAATGATATTTGTCTCTCCCAAAGAAAATATTGTCTTGAACTCCTCAAAGAATTTGGTCTTCTTGGGTGCAAAACTGTCCACCCCTATGGAACCCAACTCGTCCTTCCATACATTCCTCTTCTTGAAGATCCTTACTTGTCAACATCATGGTTATCGAAGTTACTTGGGAAACTTATCTATCTCACCCATACAAGACCCGACATCTCATACTCGGTTCATTGTCGGCACAATATATGCATTCTCCATTAAAATCTCATCTAGAATGTGCCCTCAATGTCTTGAGATATCTAAAAGGAGCTCCGGGAAAGGTCTAAGGTACAATTTGACAACTCTGAAAATCATCTTGAAGGATATAGTGATGTAGATTGGGCCAAATGCAAGAAAACCGAGAAAATCATCACAGTTATTGTGTTTTCTTTAATGATTGTTTGATCTCATGGAAAAGTAAAAACAAAACACTCTTTCAAAATCTTCCATGTATGCGAGTATAGATCTATGTCTACTCCTTCCGTGAAATTATTTGGATTCAAAATCTTAAAGGATCAAAAAGTTGATATCAATCTTCCGTTAATCTTTTCTTTGATACCAAATCTTCTTTACAACTTGTTGTCAATCCATTTTCCATGAAAGATCAAAACACTTTGAAATTGATGTCCACTTCATCGGGAAAAATTGCAAGAGGTGTTATAAGTGCCAAAAGATTGGCTCTTCAAACAAAAGCTGAGACATACTTACAAAAACCTCCTGTTTATCGGCATAAATTCTT
Organism: Chrysanthemum lavandulifolium; assembly: GCA_022545495.1. Taxonomy (NCBI): domain Eukaryota; kingdom Viridiplantae; phylum Streptophyta; class Magnoliopsida; order Asterales; family Asteraceae; genus Chrysanthemum; species Chrysanthemum lavandulifolium. The sequence continues at coordinate 236,510,769 of CM040245.1, read as the reverse complement.
GTGTGAAAAATTGATATTGTTTGATATGTTTGCCCATCAGATTAAGGGGGAATGTTAAATTTTGGGGTATTAATCTGTGGCAAACATGTCATTCTATCAATTGCTAATGGCTTTCAAGTTATGTTCAGTGCAGGCTTATTACAGGGGTTAATCATGGACAAAGAATAAAAGGTTTAAAGTTCCAAGATGCTCGTTTCTGCTGAAACTTCTCTCATTTCTGCTGATGAGTCATTTATAGCCGTTAGAGGGGTCTTAGTGTAACTTAATCTCTTATTTAATAAGTTCCCTAATCTAGGGTTAGATACACTTGTGTGTGCAGTCATTTCTCACACACTCTTCTCTTCTCGTTGATCATTTCACTAATCTTGTCTATTCATTGTATTCATATGATTATTGTCTCATTGACATTAATCTAATCTTGTAATATTTTGGATACTATTGTTGATACAATCTAAGCCGACTATTGAGGCCTAGGTTTGAATAAGAGTTCTTCTGTTTACTTGTTGTTGTTGTTGATACTTTCGTACAAGTCATCCAAGCGATCATATGTGTATAGAAACCAAGCTCTACTACTGTAAGTTTGTGTATATTGATTGAATAATAATGAGAGGTACATCAAGATTATATAAGCTACATAATGGGCCGAATATACAATGGGCCAATACTAACACTAATCTAATACTAATAGACTAACACTCCCCCGCAGTTTAAGCGGGAGGAGACCGAACACTCAAGCTGTCATGAAAATTAGAAAACAAGGCAGATGGTAACCCCTTGGTAAAAATATCGACATCTTGAAACCGAGAAGGAACATGCGAACTCGAACTTGACCAAGAGTAACCAAATCACGAACAAAATGAATATCAATCTCAATATGCTTGGTACGATCGATCTTTGAGCAGGGTTAGAAGACAAGTACATCGCACTCACATTATCACAATAAACAATAGTAGTAGATGACAATGGTGTATGAAGCTCACGTAGTAAATTCAAGCCAACATGTCTCGAAAGCAGCGTTGGCAACACCGCGATACTCGACCTCAACCTTTGGAACGAAATCATTGGTCGGCGTTTAGAGGACCATGAAAGTAAGTTGTTGCCAAGAAAAACACAATAACTGATGTAGATCGGCGGTGGTAGGGCAACCACCCAATCGACATCCGAATAAGCAACCAAGGACTCGAGTAGAAGAAAATAACTGTAAACCATAAGCCAAAGTCCCCTGAACATACCGTAATATCCACTTGAGAGCAGTGAAATGAGGCTCGCGAGGATCATGCATATTGAAACAAACCTACTAACGGTTAATAAACGAGGTCGACAACACACTTGGTCGACAAACACAGCTCGACAACACACTTTGGTCGAGAAACAAAATAAAGAAAAACGTGCGGAAGCAGTAGAAGGGATCGGTTAGGGTTTGATACCATGTAAGTTTGTGTATATTGATTGAATAATAATGAGAGGTACATCAAGATTATATAAGCTACATAATGGGCCGAATATACAATGGGCCAATACTAATACTAATCTAATACTAATAGACTAACAACTACACCATGTGAAAGATGTTGGAAAATTTAGTACACGTGTGGGATTGGTTCACACCTTGTAATGGGTTAGGAGGTGCGGAGTGTACACCCATAAGGTCCATGAACACCACGACTCTAATAGTGGTTTGTATTGGTAGTGCTAGTAGAAATCTTCTGTGGTGAAATCTTGTTGTGGTTTCCACCGATGCGGTGGTGTTTCCATGAAGTAGTGATGTTTCCAACGAGCGGTATTTCCCAGGCGATGTTTCCTTGGAGCACTATGAAATCTTGCTAGTTGTATGAAAGTCTCGCTAGTGTTAAGTCTTGCTTGTAACGCTTTGACCTATTCAAGTGGCGTTTCAAGCGCTTAATGACCACGTTTAATTGGTCATGTAACCACTAACGACTATAATGGTGATAATTATGGGGCTATTAATGGGCGATTAATACTCATAATTCCATTGGAACAGTCAAGAGTATTATCCTATAAATAGGATATATGATCATGCCTGAATGAGACACAGAAAACACTAAACACTTATAAGCGCAAGGGTTATATGAACCAGCCTCAGGGCTTCATCTTGCCTGGCAATGAAAACAAGGTGTGTAAACTGATTAAGTCTCTTTATGGACTTAAGCGGGCACACCTAACAATGGCATCAAAATTTGATGAAGTGGTTTTGTCTAGTGGTTATGTTCTTAACCAAGTCGACAAATGTGTATATAGCAAATTTGATGAATCTGGTAAAGGGTCATCATTTGTCTATATGTTGATGATATTTTGATCTTTGCACTGACCAAAATCGGGTTGACGACAAAGGAATTTTTGTCATCAAGGTTCTCCATGAAGTACATGGGGGAGGCGATGTTATCCTTGGTATAAGGATTAAACATGAAAGTAAAACAATTTCTATCTCTCGGTCTCATTATATTGAGAAGGTCGAGGAAATTCAATTACTTTGATTGTACTCGGTGAGTACACCTATGGATACTTGTGAGAAGTCGATACCTAATCATGGCAAGGTGTATCTCAACTTGAGTATTCTAGGTGATTGGTCGCCTTATGTATGTCATGACTTGTACAAAGCGATATTGGCTTTGCGTTGGGAAAATTGAGCGGTATACTAGCAATCCTAGTGCTCATCAACGGCAAGCGTTCAAAGGGCATGAAGTATTTGAAGAGAACTATGTATTATAGTCTCTCATATCGTTACCCATCGGTGTTGGAAGGTTACACCGATGCAAGTTGGATCGATAACTTGAAAACAATTAGATCTACCGGTGGTGGGTATTCCTACTTGGTGGAGGTGCAATTTCTTGGGCATCCAAGAAGCAAACTTGCATCACCGGTTCAACAATGGAATCGAATTTGTGGCTTTGGCGGTACTGGTAAAGAAAGTCGAATGGTTGAAAAACTTGCTTCTTGAGATTCCATTGTGGCCTAAACCTATAGCACCTATTTCTATCCGATGTGATAGTGCAATTACATTGGCTAGGGCTTATAGCCGATGTACAATGGTAAGTCTAGACACTTAGGTGTCGGGCATAGCATGATTCGTGAGCTTATCATGAATGGGGTGGTATCTATAGAGTTTGTTAGATCTCAATGAACTTAGGCGATCACTTGACGAAGGGTCTAGCTAGAGACTTGGTTATAAAGTCGCTAAAGGGATGGTTTTAAGTCCAACTTAGTCATTGAATGCTAGGACACCCAACTCCCTCCGAGGAAACTTGGGAGCTGAGTTCAATGTGGAAAGAACATTCGGTGGATGGAGCACATGTTTTATTTTACATCCCAAGGTTGTGCTCAAAACCTGCTGAAAGGAGGATGAAGTCTTTACTTCTTAATGGTTAATTTATCTTTGAAAAAGTTCTTAGCAGGAGCATGAATAAAGAGGAACCACCTATGTAAATGTTGAAGTTTTGCCGCTTCAGGAAGCTTTTGGACTTTTAGGGTGTGTTTGTTTCATTAAGATGTTTTAGGTCTGAATCTGACTACCACATCTTACTGGTAAGAGGTGGCTAAAAAGTCTAAATCTGAACAAAATAATGTTGTTTGTTTTTGTATAATTGTCGAATGATTTTAAATGCTCGTTTCTATAATTTATTTATTAAACTAACGCAATACGATAATAAGTAACTTATGTAAATATAAAACAAGACTTTTTATCATAAATATAACATAGTTAATTAACACACGTTTTCAATCTCTTATAGAGTAAGAGGCAGTAAGACAAATCTCCCACCTCTTACTGAGTAAGATGTTATATGTCTAATCGAGTCGACTCAAAAGAAAAAACAAACAACCAAAGCGTCGACCACCTCTTCTTTGGTAAGAGTAAGAGGTCTAGTAAGACTTTTTAAAAACAAACACACCTTAGCTTTTACAACATTTATGAATTTGGATACGAACACATGGCTTGTATAGTGTCGGGAGGCGATAAGTGTTTGAAAAATTGTGTGTATTTTATCTTCGTATTCAAGCTGGGTTGAAGGGTTCAATTCTTAGAACACCCCGATTCTCGAATATTTGAGCGTGTAATTACTAAGATGGAAATTCAATCCTCGGGACATTTTCGTTTATGCATGTGTTTTGCTTGATGTTTATTTTTCATGCAAAGGAAGTGAACCAAATTTGGGGAGGATTGTTGGAAAATTTAGTACTGCGTGTGGGATTGGTTCACACCTTGTAATGGGTTAGGAGGTGCGGAGTGTACACCCATAAGGTCCATGAACACCACGACTCTAATAGTGGTTTGTATTGGTAGTGCTAGTAGAAAGCTGCTTTGGTGAAAATCTTGTTGTGGTTTCCAGCGATGAAGTGGTGTTTCCACTGAGTAGTGATGTTTCCAGGCACGTATTTTTCAAGCGAGTGTTTCCACTGGAGCACTATGAAAGTACTACTAGTCGTATGAAAGTACTGCTAGTGTTAAGGTACTGCTTGTAACGGCTTTGACATATTCAAGTGGCAGTTTCAACTGCTTAATGACCACGTTTAATTGTTCATGTAACCACTAACGGCTGTAATGGTGATAATTATGAGGCTATTAATGGGCCGATTAATACTCATAATTCCATTGGAACAGTCAAGAGTATTATCCTATAAATAGGATATCTGATCATGCATGAATGAGACACATAAAACACTAAAAACTTATAAGCGCAAGGGTTATTGAATTGTGCCTAATTCTATAACTGCATTTGGTCTTATCCCAAGTAGATATTCGTGTAACCCAGGCGTTAGGGTCGAATAGTTTACTTTGGAAAGTGATCACACGATTCCAAGTGATATCCGGTAACCACCTGGTGGTATCTGTTACCTCTGACCGTTTGTTTGTTTCTGCTGAACAGTTGAGCATTTCTGCTGAAGTTGATTATCTTAACCCTGTTCTGGGAGATATACGCCAACAAAAGATACCATATATATTTGAATATATGTGGTGCTTACAAGAGCAACAACATCAGTTGTGCGGCAAGTTCAAACTGGGAAGCAATTTTTAAGACCATGATCCTGTAAGTGAATGAACAAATCACAATTTAAAATAATGCAACTTTCTAACCGGTATAAAGAAATAAAAGATGCAAACACTTCTTGTGGTTTTAAAATACTATAAGCTATTTGGAAAGCAGTATGAATTTACTCGTTAGAATTCGAAGAAGTGGAGAGCTATCTCCAAAGCTGACTCAATAAGAAGTAAACACGAATTGGATGCTTATATGATAACTAATAAGGGAGGCACTATTATGCATAATTTAGGTAGACAATGCAACGGATTTCACAATAAGGCTTTATCTATGATAGACAATTTCGTGAACAGTTGATTAATTGGTCAGAGCAACATATACATTACTACTCCTTTTCTATATCTGTTTTGTCACAAATTAAAACTTTTTCCCGTTGCCAAGACCATATGTGACCAAAAAAAGAAAAAAAAAATATCTCTAATGATCAAAGGAAGATAAGTTTAAATATTTGATAACAAGAAGTCAATTAGTCGAATATTCAAATGCATAAAATAAATCCTTAATCCCTTTGTTAAGAAAAACAGATTATTATAATAATAGTATACTCTAGTTTTGGACTTTTGGCTATTCATGTTAATAAATAAATAAATAAAAACAAACTAGCTAGAATTAAATTTATCTAAATCCTAATAGTCGTTTAAAACGAACACCTTTTGTGTCATTTTGGGCTGCCCTTTTTTTCTTGGCCTGTTTTGGTTTGTCCGGCCCATCTTTTTTATTTTATTTTTTTCCTATATTTTGTTGTTGGTGGGATAACTGAGCCTTCTAAAAGTTTCTTTTTTTCTCGGGATCATTTGTTTCTGCATCTTTCTTGCCTTGACATTTTGATAGATGCAGATTATGTTCTTCAAGGAATCACAATGAAATTAAGAACAATCCAGGAACTCTAAATTAAAAAAAAAAAAGATATTCAAACTTAAGGAAAATGGGATTTGTTATTTGATAGATGTGTTGTTACAAGAGATATAAGAGTTTACAAATTCATAACTACTTTACAATGTACTGCTAATCATGTATTTATACAAGTGAAATGTGATAGAAATGATTAAGGCGGGAACTTCGGTTATTGTGATTGTTTGACTTTTCTTGTGTTTGACTTTTTCTTCTAACTTTTGTTGACTCTCACTTTTGCTCCATATCATTTCCTTCCCCTTCAAATGTTACTTGTCCACAAATAACTAAGCATTGAGATCAAAGTCAGGAAACCTTGTAGCTATACCATCATACAACTTCCATGTTACATCTTCCACTAAACCATTAGCCCCTTTCAGCTTCAAAAATTTGATGCTTATATGATAACTAATGAGGGAGGCACTTTTATGCTTAGGTAGACAATGCAACGGATTTCACAATAAGGCTTTATCTATGATAGACAATTTCACGAACAGTTGATTAATAGGTCAGAGCAACATATTGCTACTCCTTTTGTATTCATGTGTAACTATTTTTAACCAATAATAAGCAAAGTAACTAACCTCCTTATAATGCTATAAATACAAGACTCATTTCCTCTTTAACACCAAAAATCTGTCCATACTAATGCTCCAAGAGAAGTCCATGTTTTGATTTCCATGCTACAAATTCTACATCATTTCTAAAGCTCTTGTTAAGCTTACTTGATCCTTATTCTAGTTCTTTGATCATTTGGTCCCTTTTTCTCCTAAAAGGCCAAAAATTGTAAGATTAGCTTGTGCTCAATCTCATCATACTTTAATTTAATGTTTCTATTATGCTATGTATGCTTGTATATTGATCATGTTGTATTAACTCTTAAAACATAATGTAACACCCCCAAAATTTGTACAGCGGAAGCGTTCTAGTCACGGGGTGCTACTAAATCAATAGTCACAACACCAGGTAATAAAGAATGAAAATTTTATTCCATTATCGAAAGATAGATTAATTTAAGAAATGGTTTTACAACATTGTTTCAAAGTACGAAAGTAAAGCTCATAAAAATATATGTTGTCCCATTAAAATTGTATTAAATATACTTGGAAACACTTCGGATGCCAGTCTTCAACGAATGCCTTTTCCATTGCCCACGCCAATAAGTAAACCTGATAAAAACATGCTAAAATGTCAACACAAAGGTTGGTGAGTTCATAGGTTTAAGTAATCAAGTTTTCAAGTTGGACCACAGTTGCACATATAGCATCTCCGTGAATGACACTATATGCAAAAAGGATATTACGCTAATACCAAGTTCATGCGACCGAAACTACGATAGTGTGCATGCATCTAGAAGAATGATAAATAAAAGCCCAACAAGTGTATTTCCAGTACACTCAATCAATACGATATGATATCGCCTGACGTTTGCCTATCCGGTTAAAGCTGAACGGGTGTCATCCCAATAGATCTATTCATAACAATCGCGCCTCCCAAAGGGAACTAACGATAGTATAGTGGGATTCAAGGTTGTTTCAAATAATAGTGTTTTCAGTTTCAGGTCCGAAAAGAGTTTTACATGTTTCTCACCCCATAGTTTTATAAAGCACTGTAAACTCACCTTAGTAGTTCGGTGAATAAAGCACAAAGAGATCGAGTGTGATATAGTAGTGGCTCCTACCTGGAACTTAGAACGAGATGGCAAGTCTTAGTTTATAGTAATGTGTACCCACGACTCAAAGTGTGAATAAATTTAAGTGTTTACAAGTGGTTGTGTTTAATGTTGCTTGTGCGGCAGAGCTTACATTAAAATCGTTTCAAAATGTTTTGTAAGTATGGCTCATGGGAGAAGGTATACGAAACTTTCGTATAAGGGTCGGCTCATATATTGGCTCGAGTGTTATCGAAGTGGGGAATAAATATAAGTTTAATTGTATTTATTAGATTTGTTGGGTTTCGAGATAGGAAAATATATTTATGTTATTTATACATTTTATAGAAGTCGCGGATAAATATTTTAATCTTAGATTACGGATGCAATCGTCGAATATGTGTTAAACGTTTTTACTTAACGAAGAGTGTTAAATATATAAGTTTATAAGGCTTATAAAAGTTTTAGGGTATAAAGTGTCAAAGTATCAAGCTGGAGGGGCTGGAGTGTAAGGATTTATATAATTCACAAAACGTATAAGAGTTTTAAGAAAAATGTTGAATGGTTCAATGTTGAGGGTTGAAAGCGTAAATATTAATATAGTTTAACCTTATAAAAGTTCCTTAAGAAAAATGGCAAATGATTCGAATTGGAGGAGCTGGAATTGTAAGATTTGCATTTTATCATAAGTAGCCCAAAAAAAATCCCAAGAGATGTCATGGGCAAGGTTCGGACCTTGCAACTTTTGCTCAGATTCCATACGTACAAACCATCTGAGCTAGGGAGTGTTTTGTGTCTATCTTTACATTTCAAACGTATTTAAGGGAACCGTTTATCTGATATCTTTTATAAGTGAATTTTCTACTCAGTGTCGTGTATCTGCATGCATACGTGAATTGTGTGGTCTTCTTCAAAATTCATTTCCTTCATGTTTATAAACATTCAAAGTGATTGAAAACGTTCCATGTTCCATTTCTAAAACTCGAGTAAGCACAAGTCCAAAAGCCAAACTTAAGTGCGTTTATATAAGGCTTTTGAAATCCTTTGAAACCCGATGATCAACAAAGTGTTTATTCAAATGTTTTACGTAATCATGAGCCATATTTTACGTTAAAGATGTGGCACACAAGCATAATAACACAAGCTTAACCATCCTTGTTTATATTTGTCGAATGAAAATAAGTTTCGATAGTGTTTCCATGTTCAACGAGAGTATGTACAAATCTAAAATTATGTTTTGAAAGTATAAAAAAAAACTCGTATCTATTATTATACGTTTAGACCAAAGAGTGAGTTGAGTTGGCTTACAAAGATTGAAGAGGTACGAGTGAATGAACAAAGAAAATGAGGATGAGAACCCGATACACAACTTGAAAGGTTTATGGATAATTATTAATATACGTATGAACGGATTCGAACTCGAGACTTCGGGATTGCACACATTACGTATGAGAATCAATGTAAATAATAATTAATATATTAAATGTAATATTTAATAATTGATTACAAATAAATACTTAACGATAGTTAATATTTAACGAGTTTTAATTATCGGTTGTTAAATGTCAAGGTGATATGAAGAAAAATTAACAAGCCAAGAGAAGGTTTTAGGAACCCTCTTTTGGGCTTGTTTTTTGCCGAAACTATTGAATCCCACATCGGAAATCATAGTAATCTTGACATCTATCATAAGGCTATAAATACATCCCCATGTATTCATCCTTTGGAGACTAGATTTCAAGAGAAGGCCAAACTTCTTTTTCCCTCTTGTTCTTAGGTCAACGAGTAAAACCCCATGTAAGGGATTTGCGAGTGACCTTGAGCATAACAAAGGTGCTTTGTTAATCTATTGTGATCAAGAACCTAGCTTTTCTCATCGATTCGCTACTAATACGTGTGTACAAGAACGAAGGGCCAATGCACTTGTGTTGGTAACTTGGGTGTTCGACTTTTAGTGTAGTCGAATGTATTAAACCCTAATTTATTAGGGTTTAAGGTTTCTTGGCACTTGATCTTAATTTGGGGCTTTCATAAACCCTAATTGCATTGATTAGCAAAAGGTATGCATATACTTTTAATTCGGTTAATTAATTTACAAGCATTGTTCCTGTTACTTCCGCTGCATGCTTTGATGATGTTTATGTGTTTTTCTATAATTGTTATGATTAGTAAAACCCAACAGTGGTATCACGAGCCGTTAATATGTTGTAATTAATTACCGAAACACATAAAAATTGAATCTTTGTGATTATTACATGCTTTTATTGGTTTCTAGGGTTTTGAAAATTGAAACCCTAATTTTTTTTAATATGGGTCGATTACCCTTTATTGATTTAATTAGGTTTTATTTTTTGTAAAACTTGTAGAAACCCTAGGATTGCATGTATATTTTATGTGGTTTTAATGAATAATTGTTATGTGCCATGTATATGCGTATCTTGGGATTATAATTGTTATGAGGAATCCATGGTGAAACATGCATGTTTTGTCATGGATTATTGTGTATTGATTATTTTGATTAATGGTTAAGTAAAATTCACATGATAATTAGTTTGATAATTATTAAATTGGGGAATACCTCAATATATCTAATAAAATTCGTTATGTGCTAATTGGTATATTATTGAATTTGGCTTACGCAATCGACTTGTCGATGCATGTGGCTCATCTACTATGTAGGTGAAAGCCCTAGTTGATGTATGCATTATTTTACGCCTAGAATTGTTTATTAGGTTTTATCAAATAATTATGCATGTGGCCTAATTGTTTTGACATATGTTAATTGTTAAGTTATATGTATATTATTTGAGTTCGCTTTAATTTTTATTAAAGTGCTTTTGTTTATATTGTATGACACGTTAGTAAACAAAAAGGGTTTTTCGAGAATAGTGGCAAAATTTGGCAAAATTTTTATTAAAGTGCTTTTGTTTATATTAAATGGACTAAATAATGGCAAAATTTGATTTGTTTTCTAAGTATTAAATCTTGAACTTTTAATCGATGATCATTGTACTAAATGGTTAGAACGGCTCACCCACTAGAACAAACTCAAGGGGTTCAAAGAAGTGCATATGATCGCTTGAAAGGATGTCTAAGGTTATGCTTGACACTTACACGGTCCTCCCCCACAATGCGTTCGATTGGAGCTACCTAGTATAACTATTCTATGTATGAAGCATCTTAGTGCGCAAAGTTGTAAGTTTCTCAGCGCATCGATTAAAACTTTGTAAAATTTAATCTTAGCAATTTAAAACTATGAGTAAGGTTTTGAAATTTTTTATGTTATGAAGATGTATGCATGCTTCTTCATACATAAGTTTTGATTACACATAAAAAAAAATTGTACCCTTTAAAATTTAAGTTTATGCCATCTAATGATATGAAACACTTGAAGTTGTAATTTAGTTATGTGAGACCTTGAGCTAGATTGTAAACACTTGAAGTTATGTGAGACCTTGAAGTTGTAATTTAGTTCATACATAAGTTTTGATTACACATAAAAAAAATTGTACCCTTTAAAATTTAAGTTTATGCCATCTAATGATATGAAACACTTGAAGTTGTAATTTAGTTATGTGAGACCTTGAGCTAGATTACAATAACAAGGTGAATCTTTATGTTGTGTGAGACCTCAGCTTAAATAATTTGCAGTTTATAAATTAGACAACTTAATTAAGTTAGTTAGTGAAACCTATAACTTAAGGCATAAGATGGGATAAAACATGCTTACATTTTGAATAATTGTTTGGCAAAATTGTAAATCCCATATTTTCTAGGAATTGAAAACTTGTTTGTCAATTATTGTTCTTCGATAATTACCTATTCTATACTTTCATCACTATTATAATGAGGGTCCTAGATTCAAGGAAAATTCTATGGTTAATACGAATATTGACCAAGGGTATTTTATTTTCTTGAAAGATTTAATTATCGAAGATACTAAAATTGAATGTTGTTAATTCTTTTGATTGTATTAATGCAACATTAATCCGTAAACGTGGTTTGGGTTTTGGTAAATTGATCTAGTTCTGTTTTCAAACAAATGTTTGATCAAGAAACATTTACTAAAAGACAAACATAAACTCTTTTCCATGGAAGAAGAGTGACTCAATCCTATTACTTTTCATGATTGAGAAAGGTATGTTAGGAACATTAGAATTGTCTAAATTCTAATATAACTCATAGCAACTTTAATAGTTAAGAAAATTGCACACCATGTTTTCCTTAAGAGATTTCATTACCTTCTATTGGTGATGGAATTCTTATATGATATTTTGGTCAACTAGAAAACATGTTTGACATTTTATGAGTTATTAAATTAGAAGCTAGACTAATTACCACAAAATTGGTAAAAGACAAACTAGTATATTTTATCTAGTTGTTTTGTTTTGACTAATTGAAGGTGCTATACATCATTATGGCGATGGTAGACCCATTGAGGAAGAAATAGCATGCTTAATTTTTCAAGTTAATAGCATTGATAGATGATCCATCATCTACAGAGTAGAATACACTCTTTTAGTACCTAAGTAATTGTTACGAATGGTCTTACAAAGGGTAGCAACGTAATAACACGCTATTTTCTTTGGTTAATGAAACACTTACAATGTTGTCAAATCCATTGGGAGTATGGTGTATTATTGAATAAGACATTATTGTAACGTTGCCTAATTCAATGGAGTTACAAGATTTATTATCTTGGTAGTAACTCGATTATTTCTAGATTTTCTTGAAATAATACATTACGTTCAAAAATGTAGACATTCATATTCTCAAGGATAGTCATGAGCGTTTCCTTGATAAATAAGTGCTCTACATCTACTTGTAATGCTTATATATCTATGACACTATCATATTGCTCACATAAACAAACGCATGTCATGGTGTTTATCTACTATATGATGTTGTTCTATGCACAAGTGGGAGAAGTATTTATTGTGTGCAAAGGAACAACACATACAAATATGATTAATGGATTCTCTTGATCGTAAGGTAAGAGATTAATGTTCTAATAAGATTGTCTTGCTTAAAGAACATGTGTCAAGATTATAGCATAGACTACTTTTATGTCTTATGTCATTCAAAATATAGAAACACTTGAAGTTACATTTTAGTTTAAGTGAGATCTTGGCTAGATTGTAATCTCAAGGTAAATCTCCACTTGTTGTGAGATCGAGCGTGGTTGCTTTTACAGTTTCTTAAGTTGGACACTTCATGGAATGACATAAATAAATAAAGTAATACTATCTTAAATATTTATGTATTTTTAATGACATAAATAGATAGAGTAGTATATTAACTTAAAAATAAATTAATTGAAACCATGATGTGGTGTTCATAACTACTTTAAATTATAAATGTTTATGTGTTTCTTTGTAAAGTCACAAACATGAAGCCTTTTCATTATTACAAGACATATAATATAAAGTAATACGTTAACTTATTATGTCTTCTTATTAAGATATAAAGTCATTGGTAAATGACTTATAACGTATAATGGAATTATAACTGTTTATGTTTTCTTGTTGAGACATGGACATTAAGTGACTTGATCAAAAGTACTTGAGTTATAAAGCATGCAATTGGCTTGGAATTCTATTATACCATTAAGTTGTCTTAGTTGGTAAATAGGTAAGCCAAAAGGAATATGTTTATCTTGCATATTGTTAGATTGTCTTACAATATTAATTCTAATGAAATACTGTAGGTATATGGAATGTTCAGTTAGAAGAATCAAACATTTGTTATATTGTTTGGTTCAAGATAACTATATCTTCTTTTCTTCTTCCAAAAGCTATAAAGGTTAGAAAATTGAGTATTTATTGGATATACTTAATAAAACTCAAACCTAGAAGATTAATAAGACACCATTTTAGTATGGAATGTGATGAATCACATTGAGTCTTAAATTGAAGTTCTGATTTGTTAAAACTACTTATGGAGTAGGTTGTTAGTGAACAAGATTTACAAACTGTCAATGTGTTTTGTAATATCCAAAAAGGAAACAATTTAGTGTTGTTCTAATTGCTAAAGTATTTATAGATAGTCTTTAAATTACAAAAGCAAGTGAGAGTTTTGTTTAGATCTTGAAGAGATTAAAATTACAATTACAAACACATAATCTTCTGAAACACACTAGTGAATAACATCATGAGGCTAAACATGTAAATGATAGAACTTAAGATGGTGGAATTCTCATTCATAGATCCGTAAGGATTCCCAGATAATTGATTGATGTGCTGAGATATATGAGTTGCAGGATTATGGTAAACCTGTTAATCATAATGATATATTACCTAATATTTAATTGTGGTAAATTATTCATACTATGAATGTTAAGATGATGTCCAAAAAGATAATCAATTTTGAAAACTTGGTTTATCTTAATAAAGATGAGTTTTCTTCAAAGGAAGAAAAACCCTAGTGGTTTAAATCTTTGTGTAGAAATCATATGGACAAAATTGTACATGTTTTTAATGCATGACTTGTGACAAGATTATTAATCGCACTTAAGCAATTAACTATGATTGAATACTCTTTCATAGACACATTAAATATATAAAGATGATAATTGTCATACTTATTTTCTTTGATATGAAAAATGACAATGAATATCAAAACTCTTTCTTGTGTGATTGCTTTTGCGAGGACGATAAGTAATACAAAGGAGTTTTATGAATTCACATAATCTTTGGAAATGTTCAAACTGCAAGAATCCATGAATGGATATATGCATGCATCTAGGAGATGATTCTTATGTTTAACTATTAAATCCAAGTTTTGGTTTAAAATTAAAATAAGATAATTTCTAAGTATTCCTGAAAGCTAGTGGGAGTATTATGTTTATTTTCTTTAAAATCTTATATGATGTGGGTAGTAACATTCCATCTAAGCTAGATGTTAAGTATTAGTTTAGAATGGAACTTCACTTGAAAGATTTAGAAAATAAGACACACAACCTTGGAGTATATATTTATTGTTAGTAAACATGTGCGGTATTAAAATAAATGAGTCTAATAGAACATGATATATCATTTGGAAAATGGATATGTAGAACATGAATGAAATCTTAGTTTGACACAAGAATTTTTCATGTACATCATGTTATTGTTGTATCATGCTTGAAGGCAAGATGATTTGACAACATTGATATCTAATGAAGTTATTAGATAACTAGTGTAATGAATATTCTAATGGAATATGTTTGAATTTAGAATTACATTCCTCAGCCTGGAATTGCTCTCAAAATTCTATGGATGAGCAATATATCAATTGTTGCGTAATTGTCATAGCCAACAAACTTGAAAAGTTTTGGAAAGCATCAAACATTACACTCTAGATATTGAAGTTTACGAAATTTTTTAAAGGGAATATTGTTGTTTGTATACAATGATGCTGGTTTAATTGAGATGACACTCAATACAAGTCATGTGAGGATTTCATCCTTGTAAATGGCCATGTGAACTAGTTGTGCTCAACTAAGAGCATAGTTGGATTATACAATAAAGAATAAGAATACTTTAAAACTTTAAAATGTTTGAAAGTTTGAATGTCATAAATTGGTGGTTGAGGATGTCACACATTTTATGAAATATTATGTGGCAATATCAAGATATTTTGAATGCACACATACAAGAACTTCACTAGTTGAATTCTTGAAATAAGTATTCTCAAAATTTCAATAGATCAAAGTTAGTTGAAATTATGCCTTGTCAACAAGTATGATTGTCATTACTTGAGACATAATTCATTAACCAGAATTATCATGCACTGATCTATTTAGTATTTGGATAAGGGATGTTATGAACAAATATTATTTAAATGAATTAAAATATTGGTTATGTTTATTTTTCATTTTCTTAATATTATATCCTATATTTGCATGTTTAATCCATGAATAACTTATGTTATTCTAAAAGTCCGTTGTCGATCAATGATGTGGGAATGTCATTGAATTAAGACAAATCTGAGTTTTGGTAGAATATACTTTAAGTATATTGATGCGTGGGACATGCCAAATTCACATGATATTCATTGAATTGAATATAGGACAGATCCCAACTTAACATGATTGTACTTTATGGATCCTTGTCATTCAGTAAATCATGTATATTTATCATGTATATTTATCCTCAGACTTGAGATACCAGATAACTGTTATGAATGTAGTACACTTGTGTGAAATAGTCTAACGCTATCCGTAAAAGGTGGTTATAAGGGATATTTTGAAGTGTTACAAAGTTCATGAGTTTTGCTTGTGGTCGAGAATTTGCTCCTTTGAGTTTGTTTCAAAGCATAATCTTGTTTGGGCCCTCGTAGGATTGGCAAGATGTTTGTAAGGCCTTACCCAAGATCTATCAGAATACGTTCGGATGATTTGGTAATTTTGTTCAATCGGATATAACGAGAAACAAAATATTAACTTGTAAAATGACTCGATCCATATTCGAGTTAATGAAGTATTAGAAGTAAAGGATAAGTATTAATGATGAATCATTAAAATGGTTTTCAGGAAACCACACTCGGTTCGATCTGGGGGCATTGGCGTGTTAAGCTAGACTAAACCAATGTCATTACTATATTAAGTAATATCCAGTAGGAGCTGAAAGGTTTATGGATAATTATTAATATCGTATGACGGATTCGAACTCGAGACTTGGATTGCACACATTACGTATGAGAATCAATGTAAATAATAATTAATATATTAAATGTAATATTTAATTATTGATTACAAATAAATATAACGATAGTTAATATTTAATGAGTTTTGATTATCGGTCGTTAAATGTCAACGGGATATGAAGAAAGTTAACAAGCCAAGAGAAGGTTTATGAACCCTCTTTTGGGCTTGTTTTGGCCGAAACTATTGAATTCCACATCGAAATCATAGTAATCTTGACATCTACCATAAGGCTATAAATACATCCCATGTATTCATCCTTTGGAGACTAGATTTCAAGAAGACCAAACTTCTTTTCCCTCTTGTTCTTAGGTCGTGAGTAAAACCCCATGTAAAGGATTTGCGGTGACCTTGAGCATAACAAAGGTGTTTGGTTAATCTATTGTGATCAAGAACCTAGCTTTTCTCATTGATTCGCTACTAATACGTGTGTACAAGAACGAAGGGCCAATGCACTTGTGTTGGTAACTTGGGTGTTCGACTTTTAGTGTATTCGAATGTATTAAACCCTAATTTATTAGGGTTTAAGGTTTCTTGGTACTTGATCTTAATTTGGGGCTTTCATAAACCCTAATTGCATTGATTAGCAAAAGGCACGCATATACTTTTAATTCGGTTAATTAATTTACAAGCATTGTTCCTATTACTTCCGCTGCATGCTTTGATGATGTTTATGTGTTTTTCTATAATTGTTATGATTAGTAAAACCCAACACAACTAACTCCCAACACTTAATTAACTCGTATCAAATGAACTTCTTATGACCTTAAGTAATCTACTCAAGTTCTTCTCCCTTCTTGCTCAACTTTCCCACAGTGGGCGTTTTTATGTGATTGAATGAGATGAGTTCTGAGATTTGAGTGAGTTGGTGGGTTTTTGGAGTCACCTTATATAGAGAAGGTGATAGACATAGGTTTTTGCAAGCTTCTTACTAGATTCAAAAGATGAGAGTGATGGGTGAGTTTTGTTTGAGCATGCTTCGACTGAAACACCTCCTTGAGAGACATGAATTTGTGTCGTCCTTGTCAAGTGAATGAGATGGTTCAAAGCATGCTTGAGGCCTAGCTAGGATTCCTAGGTTTTAGGTCAAAAGATAAGTCAAGTATTGTTTAGGCTTATAGGTAGTTAGGGTGGTTTAGGTTAGGCTTGTCTCCTTTTTCTTATACATATGCACGCACATTTTTATTAAGGCCAAGGGTGGTGATTTTGAGTTGCTTTTGTTCCTTGCTCGTTGGTCAGAGAGACATAGGAAACACCTATCAACCTTTGCTTGCCTAAGTTTTTGGTGTCACAAGATATATATAAAAAAAAGGATGCGTTTGGTTTCTTACAGACACACTCACGCGCATAATAAATATTGGCCAAAGTGTGTTGCTTTTGTTGTGTCTTGGTCACAGAAAAAAAAAAAAAAAAAAAAAAAGAGGCCATTGGTTACTTTTGCACACTTTTATTATTTGACCAAGAATTTTCATTTTGTGTTTTTGCTTTTGTTGAGGTCACGCATGCTGCATGCATGAACAGAAACATAGAAATCACAATTTGTCACAATATTTGACAAAGTGTATATGTTGGGCTAGGAGTTGGAAATGGGCTTGGCTCAAAAGAAATAATAGAAAGGGTTGGGTTGGTTTGCGTCTAACGAGCCCAAGATAAGGAATAGAAGAGTTGGAACGGGTTTGGGTTAAGAGGCCCGGTAGGGAAAAAAAATAAAAGTTTATTATATATTTATTTTACGAAGTTTTTATTATCGAGGTTGAGGTGAAAATATCCCGTGGCTTGTCGTGATTATAGATCGAAAGGAGAAAAAAAATAGCTATGAAAATCGGTAGGAAAATTTACAAGTGGTTACACATAAGTAAAACAAGTTTATGATTTCATATAAAACTTTATTATCTTATGCTAGTTAAATTCTCAAAACCATGAACCTATGACACTAATTATATTCATGTACTATTAGAGGAACTCAATACAAAATCATAGCTCTTTGAATCGGTTAAAATGGAATAGTGAATAAAAAAATATAACAAATTAAAGATTTCAAAGGAAAACTAGATTTTTAGTAAAGATGGTCCTGATCCGAATTTAAATCATGTTTTGGGGCCCTTCAGGTCCGATTTATCAAAAGTATAAAACACGAAAAGAAGGGTATTGTGTTGTGTTACATGAGGTTTTCCTCGTTTGATATTTCAATACTTAGTTCGGATGGTGCAAGGTAGCATAAGAAGATTGATAAGCATGCTAGTGTAATACCGTTTTACACCAGAAAAATATACCAATATACCATGGTTTGGTAAAGTAAAGGGAAAGGATGGCAAGGAGACAAGGATTAATTTAGTATAGATGCATTGAAAAGGGGAAAAGTGGTGATGATGTTGATGTTCACAAATTAGTCTGAGTATGTTCCAATGCATGCCTCCTGTGAGAATATTAAAAAAAAAAAAAAAATAATAAAAGCTTCATCAAAGTAAATAAATACAAGTCTACAACAATATTAATACATCTAATAATTGGCACCTAGTTATGATTCTATGAATTAGTATTCCTTAAACATTAAACCACCTAAGGTATCTTATCAGTTGTAAAATAGATACCTGACTAAAGTTTGGTTGTTAAAAGACCCAATGTTATAGGGAGTAGTTAGTTTTTGATAAACTTTAGTTATACACAACTTCACACATAAATACTATACATGTATAATAAATGTTACCGATAAAACAAATTCGATAAATGAAACTCGAAGCACTGACGGAGCTATATAGGGAGTATGGTTCACCCCAAAAATTTCTACTAAAGCCAATATATTCCACATGCTTAGACTAATTTGATCCACTAATGATTAATGGCCCATCCAAAATCTAAGAAAAGTCAGTCATCTGTTCAAATAAAACTTTGGAAAATCTACATATGTGTTTTTTCTCTATTCAAATTGTCAATTTAATTTATATATAAACTCAAACACTAATACTTATGAGTTGGGATTGTCTCAAGTTGTTTTTATAACTTGAGTCAAGTTGGACATGTATAAGTCGTGGATTTGATCCAATGGCTCAAATCAAAGGTTTTTGATTTGAGCCATTGGATCAAATCAATAATCCATGGCTCATATCCTCCTAAACTTGACTCAAGTTGTAAAACAACTACTGATAATCTGAACCCAATATTTATTCTACTTTTGCTTTATGTTTACTTGCTTATAGGATTTAGTAACCGAAATTAGAGTAAAGATAAAAGACTTTAATTTGTTGACTGTTGTTGTAACACCCCAAATCTCGATCTGAGGAAGACTTAATCAAATTTTCGGGCGTTACTATGGATTGGTATCGCATACAAGTATAGCAAAAGATAGTCATTTATCATTCAAAGCCAATCCCAAAATTTGTTATTCAAAACATTTAGTTCAAAAGTGTAAATATTAGGCCCAAAACATAATTTAATAAGATAGGTCCCAAAGTTTATCAGTCGAAATGATCCTTGCACCGCCTTCTTGCCAAGCTTCCACCGATCACGTATTCCAAACACCTCTCAAAATCACGAGAAATCATGCTAAAAGGTCACTACGTTGGTGAGTTCATAGGTTTAAGTTCAACAAAATCATAGTGGACTGTAAGAGTTGATTTGCTATGCAAGACCTAGATAGAATAATACCGTTTGCACACGCGCATATCCTACCGGATCACCAACCATATAATCACTTACTCGGGCCCTGCGACTCTAGTCCGCCTTGTCGTGGCAACCTCTAGAACAGTTGCCAACCCCGGGCTAGGTCGAGATAGAAGTCTATTCTTAGTTAGGCACGGTTAAACCTAGACTAAGGCAACAACTATCGCACATCTATCTCCTCAGTCAAGCATATAAGCAAATCTAAATAGATTTAACGGTCCAAAAACAGTAGCATGATTCTCACCCCAAAATAGTTCAAAACGTAGTTAAAACGTATATAAAAGTGGGGCTATGAAACTCACCTTTGCCACAGCAATGCACGAATAAATTCTAGCAGAAGATAACAGGTAATCACGGCACATCAATGCATTATTCACTATTGACACGGTGGCATCTAAAGTTAATCTCCATGGCATCCAAAAGAATGTACGGCGAGTACAACAGAATAGAAGCGACGCAACCTAATGCGATATCGATAATCTTAAAATACGAGTTCATATGATAAATAAATCAATAGAAAGTAATGTGTTGTAGTTTTCGTGGATCATTCATGTCGTTACTTTCAAAAGTCCATTATCGTTCCCAAAAGTTCATAATTAATATCTCAAAAGTTCAGTTTTAACGTTTTGTGTGGTGGTAAGAAACATAGACGCGATGTATAACTCACGCGAAATAAGAGAAGACATCGACCAAATCAAGACATACAGACCATAACTCACGCCAGAAAAGGGAAGAGACATTGACAAAGTCAAGAAATACCGACATACTCAAGCTAGTCTAAAACTAGGAAATGACGACAACTATTTATGCAACATAAATAGCTTAATTGATAAGTTTCGGCAATTTACCCAACAATTCCCAAACGTACATGTTCAATAATAAAATACAAGTTTCCATTTATCGCACAATTAATAAAGGTTTCTCAATTGTTATTCATAATCATACACGTTTACCCGAAATTACTTCATATAAGGTATATGGCACCAAGCTTCAAGGTCCTACGAAGTAATTTTCTTTCGTTTTGTCCTATGTTATCATTTGAGTAGTGGTTTGTTTTCTTGTTTAGAAAATAGGAAGTCTCTTGTTATGTAAGCTTTATGCCTATGTAACGGGCTGAGATATGGGATTTCACTCATATCCATTGTACTTAAACGTTTCTTTGGTTAATATATTTACCAGGGTGCAGGATTACTCCCCTTCACCCAAAAAAATACTTCATATAAGGTATGGTGAATAGTGTACCATAACTGACACGCTCGTTTATTCCAACGTTTCCATATCAATATGACTTCAATAAGTTATATCATCAAAATAATAATTCCAACAAGTTTATAAAGTTAGCATGTGTAATAAAACACGAGTTACCATCGTATTTTAACAAGGGTTTATAATAGATTAAACCATATTCGTTATTAATATTTATAGTTATATAACTCAACACCAACTTAAATGTGAAAAAGAAATATTCAGTTTTATCACAAAACAAATATATTAAACTCATTTAACCCAAAATGCTTATTAAAGTGCAACATACTAATCAATATAATGGTTATCAAAAAGTTTATGAAATATATTTTTGTATATAAATCATGAGGTGCTATCTTTAATCAATAAGAGTTTATGATTAAATAAAATCATATTCATCGTCAATATATATAACTAGACATCTTGTTATAGCTAAAATGTGAAAAGGAAATACTTGGCGTATCGCGAAATCAATATATCAAACTCATTTCCGAGTCTAACATATTATACCCGTTTAGACCAACAAGTTTAATAAAACACCACTTATATTCCATATGACTCGCATATCAAGTGTCATTCTAATTTATAAACCGTATTAACCTTATAAGTTATGACTAAATACAAAATGTATGAATAGATATTATTAATCTCATAGTTAGTTCCACATAACTATTGTCAGATTTTATAATAATTTGCTCGCTACCCGTTCGGGTCCAAAATTAATGATCAAATATGTCCGATAATAATGTATATATATATATATTCATATCATTAGTCTATTACTTATCTCAAATAGCTCATCGTTACCATTTGTTATTTTTATACGTTTCGGTATTCTTATATTAACAACCGTTTACAACTCACAATTTATCATGTTTTATTCGAGTAATAACTCGTAACTCCTTTTTATTTGTACCGTATAACCGTCTCATGAATCAAAACCAAGTAAACACTAGTTTATCATACGGGTCAAACGCAAGACTAATGATTTAGGTTAGTCAAACATTCACTTAATTCCAATCCGGGCAAAATATAAAACATACTAACACTCCCGTTGGGCTCTGAGCCAAGAGATCAAATTGTACCCACGAGGGTCAATAAACCCGAGACCAACCTTAGTCAACCCGACTCTTTTCGGGTTCGATTCGTGACCATAGCAACACAAACACCACCATTTTTCAGTTTCAGTCTCATACCACACGAAACATAATGAAAGGTTTTATTCAAGTTTACATCTTACCCAACACATGTTACCTTAACGTTTCCAAGACCCATTTCATATCATCTTTATTTAGTTTAAGGTTTGTACCCACAAATCTCAACACCAACAGTATTTACACGATTTATAATGGTAAAAACTGAAAAATAGAATGTTATAACCCTTGCCACTTGAGTTTACCACAAAACATCTTTATTATATGTTTTAAAGGAAAACGTTTATAACTCGTTTTATCATTTCCAAATCCACGAAAACAAAACATTATAATCGTAAAAATAAATCTAAGAACCAGAGCAAAGTGTGGGTCGTTTACCATGCGAAAAGAGAGAAACAAGAGTGTTGATGGCGTCCTTTACGAGTACAACTCGTAGCCATCCAAGCACCCTTAATACTTGTTTCATTTCAAAAACCCTAATAATCCGAATCTTATTTTCAAGATTGGAGGCACGTTCTTGTGTTTTGTGGCGCGTATGTTGTAGAAAAGAAGTCACAAGGACCCGATCTATCAATTAGAAGTGGCGGTGTAAATATTTGAAGTCGCCGGAATTTGGCCGGAAAACGTTGGCGGCGCCGGAACCCTAGATAATGGGTGGTTGGATTCTTGATAAAGAGAGAGTTTTATTGTGTGTGTATTTTTAAGATAGAGAAAGAGAAGGTGAGAAATGAGGGAAGTGGTGAGGGTGGGAGTATATATACTACAAGGAGGGACCAATGTTGTACACTTGAAACACAAGGGCGAAACTGAAACATATCTCAAGGACCCTTATTGTAACTTTCTTAATTATTACCTAATAATAAGCTCGGGACTCGTTTAGCCTAGTAAATGAATGATTTATGACTCGGGAGTTACGCCAACGTTCTTAGAATATTACTTCCAATAAAAACGATATAAAATACGACTCGTATCTCAAATTAAATCAAACGATCGCTCGGATCGACGTTTCTCCAATTACGACGCATCGAGGAATTTACGAGTTGTCACAGCCTCACCTCCTTAAAAGGAATCGCGTCCGCGCGATTCAATTCAAGTCATCCGTTAAAGTTTAGAAGGGGTGAGTGCAAAAGCACGAGGGCTTATCTTCACGTTCTCTACGTGAATCAAGGATCTTACTGCAAGTTTCTATGAACTTCGAAGACAAAGAGGCAACTCTACTAAAGTTGCTACGTTTCATCGTCTATGGTTTCAATAGTCCGACGAAGTTTAAGTGTCCAAAGACAAGGATTTCATAAAGAGATAACGATTTTTTCAACGGTGAGTCATTTCCTCCTATTACACACGAAGTGTTGGTAACTCTCTACTGAGTTTCGATGGTAGCTTAAGGCTCTGAGCTACTAGTCTCAATCCTAGCAAGGATTTTCCAAAGGATTGATATAGCGGGGATTAAGTTTTCACGTTTACTACTCGCTTCACACAATTTCATGGTGGATCCGAAAGCTTAATTCTAGGTTACCTCGGAGGGTTCAAGAGGTTCACGTTGTCTATGTCTCCAAATGGTTTGTGAGCAACTTACATATCCATCTCAACTTAAAACGGTTTCCTTGGTATTATTTCAAACGGTTTAGGGTTGCCAAGTTGGGTATTTCCATTTCTTCCCAATCCTCTGAATTTACTCTTACATCCATAGAGGATTCTTTACGGTGCCTTTGAGGTACTAAAGTGATAGGTATGGTTATAGGAGATGTTGGCCAAGGGAAAGTGTCTATCCCGACCATTGTCAAACTTAATAGGCACGCTACGTGTTCTACTAGGGTTCGAATAGTTTCTCTACTTCAGCCATTTGTCTGGAGATGATATACTGCAAGTGATATAGCGGGGATTAAGTTTTCACGTTTACTACTCGCTTCACACAATTTCATGGTGGATCCGAAAGCTTAATTCTAGGTTACCTCGGAGGGTTCAAGAGGTTCACGTTGTCTATGTCTCCAAATGGTTTATGAGCAACTTACATATCCATCTCAACTTAAAACGGTTTCCTTGGTATTATTTCAAACGGTTTAGGGTTGCCAAGTTGGGTATTTCCATTTACTAGGGTTCGAATAGTTTCTCTACTTCAGCCATTTGTCTGGAGATGATATACTGCAAGTATATCCAGATCTGTTCTCTCGGCTCTAGGAAGTGATAAATGAAAAATGGGTGTGTGGCGATTGCCATAATCCGGAAAAGATAGAAATTAGCATTTCCTAAAGCACACGGTTTCCTTTACGTGTGATGTAGTCCCTTTGTGTAACTTAGGTTTTCCAATCAGGTGTATACTAACCAAATGAATCTCAGATAGGGAAAACGGATCAAGGGAATTTCCCTCTTTCCAATAGGAGTGCCATAGTGGACAGAAGGTAAAGAGCTAGAGTCCAAAGGTGAGGTCTAGCTTATTGGAGCAAGTCACTTTACCGAAGGGAGAGGATTAGGTACTACCTCACCTCCTTAAAAGGAGATAGCTAGGTTCTCTAGTGTTGCTATAACTATATGAAGAGAGACGAGCATTGTCGTCCATACTTTTTCCTTTATACTAATTCGCGGGAGGTGAATAGGTTGGTAAGACTATTAACAACCACTCAGGTAAAGACGGGAATCCACTTCCAAGGTTTCTTCTTCTATGGTGTAGTTCATCGTTTGGTGAGAGGTCCGAAAGGTTAGCAGGTGCTTCTCGAAGGACGAGAGAAAGATTATGTGATTGTCCTAGAGAACGTGGTTCAGGTTTCTCCTTAAGATTTCAAAATTTCTGCTGAGTACGGACTCACTACTAGATGAGGAGTCTAGAAGTCTATTCTTAGTTAGGCACGGTTAAACCTAGACTAAGGCAACAACTATCGCACATCTATCTACTCAGTCAAGCATATAAGCAAATCCAAATAGTTTTAACGGTCCAAAAACAGTAGCATGATTCTCACCTCAAAATAGTTCAAAACGTAGTTAAAACGTATATAAAAGTGGGGCTATGAAACTCACCTTTGCCACAGCAATGCACGAATAAATTCTAGCAGAAGATAACAGGTAATCACGGCACATCAATGCACTATTCACTATTGACACGACTGGCATCTAAAGTTAATCTCTATGGCATCCAAAAGAATGTACGACGAGTACAACAGAATAGAAGCGACGCAACCTAATGCGTATACGATAATCTTAAAATACAGTTCATATGATAAAGAAATCAATAGAAAGTAATGTGTTGTAGTTTTCGTGGATCATTCATGTCGTTACTTTCAAAAGTCCATTATCGTTCCCAAAAGTTCATAATTAATATCTCAAAAGTTCAGTTTTAACGTTTCGTGTGGTGGTAAGAAACATAGACGCGATGTATAACTCACGCGAAATAAGAGAAGACATCGACCAAATCAAGACATACAGACCATAACTCACGCCAGAAAAGGGAAGAGACATTGACAAAGTCAAGAAATACCGACATACTCAAGCTAGTAAAAAACTAGGAAATGACGACAACTATTTATGCAACATAAATAGGCTAAGTGATAAGTTTCGGCAATTTACCCAACAATTCCCAAATGTACATGTTCAATAATAAAATACAAGTTTCCATTTATAGCACAATTAATAAAGGTTTCTCAATTGTTATTCATAATCATACACGTTTACCCGAAATTACTTCATATAAGGTATGGTGAATAGTGTACCATAACTGACACGCTCGTTTATTCCAACGTTTCCATATAAATATGACTTCAATAAGTTATATCATCAAAATAATAATTCCAACAAGTTTATAAAGTTAGCATGTGTAATAAAACACGAGTTACCATCGTATTTTAACAAGGGTTTATAATAGATTAAACCATATTCGTTATTAATATTTATAGTTATATAACTCAACACCAACTTAAATATGAAAACGAAATATTCAGTTTTATCACAAAACAAATATATTAAACTCATTTAACCCAAAATGCTTATTAAAGTGCAACATACTAATCAATATAATGGTTATCAAAAAGTTTATGAAATATATTTTTGTATATAAATCATGAGGTGCTATCTTTAATCAATAAGAGTTTATGATTAAATAAAATCATATTCATCGTCAATATATATAACTAGATATCTTGTTATAGCTAAAATGTGAAAAGGAAATACTTGGCGTATCGCGAAATCAATATATCAAACTCATTTCCGAGTCTAACATATTATACCCGTTTAGACCAACAAGTTTAATAAAACACCACTTATATTCCATATGACTCGCATATCAGGTGTCATTCTAATTTATAAACCGTATTAACCTTATAAGTTATGACTAAATACAAAATGTATGAATAGATATTATTAATCTCATAGTTAGTTCCACATAACTATCGCCGATTTTATAATAATTTGCTCGCTACCGTTCGGGTCCAAAATTAATGATCAAATATGACCGATAATAAATATATATATATATATATATATATATATATATATATATATATATATATATATATATATATTCATATCATTAGTCTATTACTTATCTCAAATAGCTCATCGTTACCATTTGTTATTTTTATCCGTTTCCGTTTGGTATTCTTATATTAACAACCGTTTACAACTCACAATTTATCATGTTTTATTCGAGTAATAACTCGTAACTCCTTTTATTTGTACCGTATAACCTTCTCATGAATCAAAACCAAGTAAGCAGTAGTTTATCATACAGGTCAAACGTAAGACTAATGATTTAGGTTAGTCAAACATTCACTTAATTCCAATCCGGGCAAAATATAAAACATACTAACACTCCCATTTAGACTCTGAGCCCAAGAGATCCAAATTGTACCCACGAGGGTCAATAAACCCGAGACCAACCTTAGTCAACCCGACTCTTTTCTGGGTTCTGATTCGTGACCATAGCAACACAAACACCACCATTTTTCCAGTTTCAGTCTCATGCCACACGAAACATAATGAAAGGTTTTATTCAAGTTTACATCTTACCCAACACATGTTACCTTAACGTTTCCAAGACCCATTTCATATCATCTTTATTTAGTTTAAGGTTTGTACCCACGAATCTCAACACCAACATTATTTACACGATTTATAATGGTAAAAACTGAAAAATAGAATGTTATAACCCTTGCCACTTGAGTTTACCACAAAACATCTTTATTATATGTTTTAAAGGAAAACGTGTATAACTCGTTTTATCATTTCCAAATCCACGAAAACAAAACATTATAATCGTAAAAATAAATCTAAGAACGAGAGCAAAGTGTGGGTCATTTACCGTGAGAAAAGAGAGAAACAAGAGTGTTGATGGCGTCCTTTAGGAGTACAACTCGTAACCATCCAAGCACGACCCTTAATACTTGTTTTATTTCAAAAACCCTAATAATCCGAATCTTATTTTCAAGATTGGAGGCACGTTCTTGTGTTTTGTGGCGCGTATGTTGTAGAAAAGAAGTCACAAGGACCCGATCTATCAATTAGAAGTGGCGCTGTAAATATTTGAAGTCGCCGAAATTTGGCCGGAAAACGTAGGCGGCGCCGGAACCCTAGATAATGGGTGGCCGGATTCTTGATAGAGATAGAGTTTTATTGTGTGTGTATTTTTAAGAGAGAGAAAGAGAAGGTGAGAAATGAGGGAAGTGGTGAGGGTGGGAGTATATATACTACAAGGAGGGACCAATGTTGGACACTTGAAACACAAGGGCGAAACTCAAACATATCTCAAGGACCCTTATTGTAACTTTCTTAATTCTTACATAATAATAAGCTCGGGACTCGTTTAGCCTAGTAAATGAATGATTTATGACTGGAGTTACGTAGCGTTCTTAGAATATTACTTCCAATAAAAGCGATATAAAATCGACTCGTATCTCAAATTAAATCAAGCGATCGCTCGGTTGGACGTTTCTCCAATTACGACGCATCGAGGAATTTCTGATTGTCATAGCTGTTAATGTGTATTTGGCCCACCCATAATTCAAATCCTAACTCCGTTACCTCAAAGTTAGAAGGATTTCTTTCGGTTCCAACGCATGGGTATCATATATCTTGTCAATTTGAATTCTAAACCGAAAAATAATTATCTCGTCTTTATTGGTTTCTTAAACTAGATTATTCTAGGCTCTCGTCAAACAATAATAGGTTCTTTAAAAGTAAAGCATGTAACCCAAATAAGGTTCTTTAAATAGTGTAACAACATTGGGTCTTAAATATAAATATAAGCGAACAAAGCAAAGAAAATTTTAGAGCGGAAGATCAAGACTTTTGTGTAAAAATAAATTTAAGCTCAATGAGCACGTACACATTCTGGACCCTAAACAAATAAGCTCTCCTTTCAAATAACATACATAAACTGAATCTTGTAGAGCTTTTAAATAATTCTTTTTCAATCAATAACATACATAAACCGAATCTTGCAGACCTTTTAAATAACTCTTTTTCAATTTGTATTAGTGATTATAGCTAACAAGATATAGATATCAATAAGGTAGAAAAGATAGTGAGATAATACCTTCTATTTCCAAGATCATCTATTTCAATTAAAAAAAAAGAAAAAAAAAAGTTGTTTGCTCTTGTATCGTAAAATAAAAGCAGGGTTTTGATCAACCCTTGGAGCAAACATCGCTCAGTAACTTTCATTGATCAATGTTGGGAACTTTTGCTTCACGAAGCTATGAAACTCTTTGTCAAGCATGTCTTTCATATCTTTGGTTTGGTACTCCGCTAATTGCTTTTTACTCTCTCTTCGTGGGATAACTAATTTCTCATAAGTCGGAAAAGAGAACATATGAGTTCTTTTACATTCTTCTTCGCATAACATCCATGCTCCATTTCGTATTTGTTCTTTCTTTCACATAACTTTCTTTCTCCATTATTTTGAGAAAGTCAAGGAAATTCGATCCCCATTTACCATTGTCCCCAAGAATACTCGGACATATCTTTTCAAGTTGCCTTCGGAGGTTACCTTTTACATCTTCGATGTACTCGATAAGTGCCACGATCCGGGCCAAAATATGGGGTGTGAACTCGCGCTTTCAGCGGTTGCTCTATAGAAAAAATCAACATAAGTTCATATAAATAAGTCAAATAGAAGAATGCTAGCTGCTTATTTTTAATTTGCCTTATTTTTAATTTTCCTGTGTTTATTTCATATGAAACACATTCTTCATAGTCTATTCAAGATTGTTTAAGGTGTTTTGTAACTAATAAGTTCCAAGGCTAAATAATTAAATCTTTATCTTAGGAAAGAAGACTCACCCTTTCAAGATGATTTGTTGCAAAGATACAAACCATCCAAAGTTATTGCGAGTTGGTGCGGTATATGTCTCCGTCTTGATATATCTTCCCGTGTAGCAAAAGAATACAATATGCCCCACTCCAATTATGTCTCTGCATAACAAAAAAAATATATACAATCAAATCCACCCCAAAATTAGAAAAAAAGAGGGTATCATATATCTTGTCAATTTAAACCTCGAAGCTGAAAAATAATTATCTCGTCTTTATTGGTTTCTTAAACAAGATTATTCTAGGCCTCTCAATCAATCGTAATAGGTTTTTAAAACTAAACCATGTTAACCCGAATAAGGTTCTTTAAATGGGGTAGCAACATTAGGTCTTAAGTATAAATCCTATAAACGAACAAAGTAAACTTTTAGAACAGAAGATCAAGACTTTCGTGTAAAAATAAATTTAAGCTCAATGTGCATGACTCTCCTTTCAAATAACTACATAAAGCTGAATCTTGTAGACCTTTTAAATAACTCTTTTCTTTATGTATTAGTGATTATAGCTAACATGATATAGATATCATATCGATAAGGTAGAAAAGATAGTGAGATTATACCTTCTATTTCCAAGGACACCTATTTCAACAACAAGAAACAAGTCATTTGCTCTTGTATCATAAAATAAAAGCATATGGTTTTGATCAACACTTGGAGCAAACATTGTTGGTTGTTTGGAGAATCTTAGAATGGTGTGTGTGTGTTTAAAAACTAGCACCCAAAGAGTATATTATATAGACTTGAATATGGGTAGATGGAGTGAGGTACTTCTCATACATATTGATAGGTGGGTGGTTGAAATGAATTGAAGTAAAGTTGGTGACATTAAGAAGCCAAAATGTTTGAGCGGGAAAAAACGAGATGTTTTGGGCGGGAAACTAAATAATTTGTAACATTGATGAATCTTGCATACTTATCTCTTATGTTAAAATTAAATGACAATCTGAATCCTGGATCCCTTCGATGCGATTTTAGTTTACGGTCTAAAGTTGTCTTACATTTTTAATTGTAGGTATCACCGCTCCGGTATCTTTCTTGATGCAGTTTGTAATGTCTTGCGTGTTGATCGGTACAACGTTAACCTATTATTCTGCGATTTTGTGTGCTTTTTAATTCTTAAATCGAGTATCTATACTTGTTTATTTGGTTATTACCTTGTTCGGGTTGAGTGTATACATGTGAAATCGATCGGCTTGAGTTGGAATTGTTAATCATCCCCTATATTGGGCATGTTATAGTCATAAATGAAAATATCATTAAATTCTTTGAGTGAGTTAATATCTTATCCTATTATTCTTTTTTTTTTTGAAGGGAAGTGATCTTTCATTCCATTATTTAAAGAGTTGCAGCATATCCTATATATAAAACCATCATTTAAGTCATTCTCTTGTATAAAAAACATTTTAGTTAGATGATACTACTATCGGTAAATGTATGAAAGATATTCATAATCATTTAAGTCATTCTCTTGCTTTATGCGTTAGTTGGGTGGGTATATAAGATATTCATAATCTTTATTTTTATTTTAGGGAGATTTACATGTATATCCTTCCTAAATGAATAATTAAATATATGTCCTTTGTACTAGTTTTGATGCATAAAGTACAATGTTTTTAATGCATTCAAAGGATATATATGTAATTTTAAAATAAGCAAGGATATATATGTAAAAGAACCTAATGTTGATTGGAGAGCCTAGAATAATCTTGTTTAAGAAACAATAAAGATGAGATAATTATCTTTAATTTCGAGGATTTAAATTGACAAGATTTATGATAACTGCGTTGGAACTCAAAAATTCCTTATTACTTGAGTTTCATTTATCAATTTGTTTTATTGGTAACATTTATTATACATGTATAGTATTTATGTGTGAAGTTATGTATAACTAAAGTTTATCAAAAACTAATTAATTTTAAAGGTAACATCGGAGCTTGAAGGTTAAAGGATGAAGGAAATTGATAGTCGAAGGTGGAGGAATATGATGTTCCACCAAGAATTTATACCGATGTAAAGTGGCGTTTTATAGTAATGAAGAAGGAACAGACGAAAACACAAGTACAACATGACATGGGGGTAAATCTAATATGCATTTCATATATGTTTTGAAACACTTTCTTTGCAAATGTAAAGGCATCGTTAATGGTGTTAGAGGGCTGCATGTTAAAGGAATTACAATTGGTGACTTAAGTATAGATGGCATTTTAGTCAACGAAGATACGATTGTGAAAACTATATATCTTAGTTGACTAAAATTACATATATATCCTTTGAATGCATTAAAAGCATTGTACTTTATGCATCAAAACTAGCTAGTACAAAGGACCATTGTACTTTCACAATCATATCTTCGTTGACTAAAATGTCATCTATACCTAAGTCACCAATTGTAATTCCTTTAACATGCAGCCCTCTAACACCATTAACGATGCCTCTACATTTGCAAAGAAAGTGTTTCAAAACATATATGAAATGCATATTAGATTTACCCCCATGTCATGCTGTACTTGTGTTTTCGTCGATCCTTCTTCGTAACTATAAACGCCACTTTACATAGGTATAAATTCTGGTGGAACATCATATTCCTCGACTTCGACTATCAATTTCCTTCATCCTTTACCTTCGGCTCCGATGATACCTTTAAAATTAATTGGTTTTGATAAACTTTAGTTATACATAACTTCACACATAAATACTATACACGTATAATAAATGTTACCAATAAAACAAATTCGATAAATGAAACCCGAAGTAATAAGGAATTTCTTTGAGTTCCGACGCAGGGTATCATATATCTTGTCAATTTAAATCCTCGAAATTGAAGATAATTATCTCATCTTTATTGGTTCCTTAAACAAGATTATTCTAGGCTCTCATCAATCAACATTAGGTTCTTTAAAAGTAAACAATGTAACCCGAATAAGGTTCTTTAAAAGTAAACCATTTAACCCAAATAAGGTTATTTAAATAGTGTAGCAATATTGAGTCTTAAATATAAATCCTATAAACTAACAAAGTAAATTTTAGAACAGAAGATCAAGGCTTTTGTGTAAAACTATAAATTTAAGCTAAGTGAGCACCTACACATTATAGACCTTTTACATAACTTTTTTCTATATGTATTAGTGATAATAGCTAACAAGATATAGATATCAATAAGGTAGAAAAGATAGTGAGATTATACCTTCTATTTCCAAGACCACCTATTTCAATAACAAGAAAAAGGTCGTTTGCTCTTGTATCGTAAAATAAAAGCACAGGGTTTTGATCAACACTTGGAGCAAACATTGTTAGTTGCTTGGAGAATATTAGAATGGTGTGTGTGCATGTAAAAAACCAGCACCAAAAGAGTATATTATATAAACTTGAATATGGGTAGATGGAGACATAAATATTGGCAGGTGGGTGGTTGAAATGAATTGAAGTCAAGTTAGTGACATAAAGAAGCCAAAGTGTTCGAGCGGGAAAAAATGAGTTGGTTTTGGGCGGGAAACTAAATGAAGTTGGTGAATGCTTTGAGTTAATGAGTAGTTGTGGTCCTCTGAATATATTTGGCTGAGTGAGAGAGAGTAAAAGATGGAGAAAGTGAATAGATTTTGTTTCTATACTACTACTATAATATTTAGAGTCTTGGCAACCATGATCCATACCTCACCACTCACTAATAATATCATTCACCTCATCTCAAATATATTTGGCTGAGTGAGAGATAGAGTAAAAGATGGAGAAAGTGAATAGATTTTGTTTCTATACTACTACTATAATATTTAGGGTAGTGGCAACCATGATCCATACCTCACCACTCACCAATAATATCATTCCACCTCATCTCGTATTTTACCATACTTTTCTAGTGGCAAACCATGATTCCATAACTCACCTAATTTTATTTTTTAGTTTTATCCAAAACGTTTCTCATCCTCGTTTGCATGGTAAAAACCTGTTGGCTTGCTATTGGCCACCTTATGATGACTAATGCACATGTAAAAATCCAAAAACTTCAATTACGAGCTGCTATATAAATATCCCCTTCATATATTCCATATCACAACATACCAATTCAGGCCACAACGTATTCCATAACAGTAACAGAAACCAAGTCGTTACACATTCTTAGCCGTGTATGGATGGCTGCTGGTGTTGCCATTGTTAATGGACATACAGAACAAGGTTACAAGCTTAGATCACTTTACAAGGTTTCTTGCTTCACCTCACCATGCCGATTCGGCAATCTTTGGTGCTCTCCATCCAAACCGCACCATACCGCAACGGTGGCGTCGGTGTTGCCGCTCGGTATGAGGGCAAACCGAGTCATACCGTGCCCCATTGCCACTACCCTTAAAACATTTTTATCTTATCAATAAAGCCATACAGGTTGGAATTCTGAAATTCAAACAAACTCTTCCCAATCTTATAGGAAGACAAATCAGATTTGCCGTGGATGTAGTCCCGATACTGATTCTGAGATCTTATGATTTTACAATACTAAAAAGATCGTGTTTCTACATAGGATTTTTGCAAGATAGGGGTTAATAGGATCCGGTCTTAACCATAAGATCTTAAGATCTCCGTTGATCCAATTTACTTTTCTTGAGCGACAAGCTTAAAAACTACAATTTTATGAATTAAGCGAGAGTATATGATGATAGGCGAGATGTTCTATCGCACAAGACCTCAAATTTTTAGGGGCCTCAAAGTGTACATCACGTTATATATTCGAGGCCTCAAAATCTACTTCCAACAAAAAATGTTCATGTAATATAATTTATTGTTGTAAAAATTATTAAATTTGAAGCTACATCATTAGAATCTGTGATTTTTGTTTCGGTGGTTAGTATAATAAATCTATGATCGTCTTTAGTGATCATATTAAATTTTGCACAAGATTTTCCTTAGCTTAGCTACGACCTTTGGTATTAAGTTTTGTAAATTAGAAAAAAGAGGCTAATTGCATTAAACACTTCATAATCATAGTTTTGACAATTTCACCTACAATAGATTTGCATAATTATACAATGCCTACAAAAAAAATAAAACTATAATAGGATCTTAAGATTGGACTCAATGTTAAATATTTTTGTTTCTCGTCTTTTAATCTTAGGGTTTCCTGATCAATAGAAGGTCTTTTACAAATATTCAAATTCAAACAACTCATTAAATTATAAAGTGTATTTATAAGAGAATGTTATTAGATACTTTATGCCAAGCATTTTTCTCATGAATGTTTATCGTGACTTGTGAGCGATAATTAAAGCTGTTACGAGAAATATTCGATTTGGATTGATTATTAATCCTATTTGAAAAGTAAAGATATCGTTTATGATCGTTTTTACTTTGTGGGTTCGATGGGAAAATCGTGAATAGAATGCAGCGACCCAAAACTATAGTATGATATAAAACATAAATTTTAAAAACAGACCAAACATGGGATTAAGATTTGGGTGCAAACAGTGAAGTTGTAGAGCTTGTAGAGATGAACAAGTTTAGTTTTACAGTGACATATTATCTTCCATTGTCTAAGAATTCAAGACGTGTCTAAAATGAGTGAAGATGTGTAGTTTTGTAGGGTATTTAAGATTTTAGTTTGTTGGTAGGTTTTTGACCAAATTTAAATTGTTATTGATGTGTTTGGATGCATAGGAGACATGTATAAACCTCACACGTTGCAGCGGTATTCATATAATCTAGCTCACAATTCGTAACTAAAATGAGAATTAAACTCTAAATGTGCAGGGGTTAGCGGTACATAAAACCAGTGAACCAACTCACCATTTGGCTAATGCTTAATGTTCTTAGCTATCAAATACGGAGTACATGATATAACATTTGCAGAAAATGACAAGTGATACTGTTAATTGAGTTGTAACATGTTCAACAAAATTGATTGGGCCAGCAACGCTTAGAGCATTGGGTATAATGGAATTGGTGCCTCGCCAAGGTGACGTGGAGGGACTTTCGGCGGCACCGAATGGCAGCCACCACACCATCAACCCTTCGTCACTTCGATTTTAGCCGGTTCTTCAACACATAAAAAGACAAACCCACTTTATAATTAATATTCTTTTAATATTGTGTGTGTGTGTTGTGTATCTGATTAAAAGAGGATGAGGAAGATGACTAGATGACTTATTTGTTTTTTTTTGGTAGTGGGCTAAGTTTTAAGTGTGAGTTAGTTTTTTTAATTGAGCTACTGGATTAAAAAATCTTAACAAGTTTAATTTTTTTTCTTTTTTTTTTTATTTATTTATTATTATTTTTTTAAGTTTTGCAATTTTTTTTATAAAAATATTATTTATATATTTATTTGAATAAAATGAATTTAGTTTATTTGAAAAAAATGAAAAATAAAATAAAATTAGGGATGTCTGGGCCAAATGGTTGTGTTGAAGTTAGTTATAATAATAGGGTATTTTGAGGTTGAAGTGTTGAAATGAGATGGCACCCGGTAGGGCCCAAATGACTAGAAAAACTTAGCCATCATACCTTATGCTCTTAGGTGAT
Source organism: Chrysanthemum lavandulifolium (assembly GCA_022545495.1). NCBI lineage: Eukaryota > Viridiplantae > Streptophyta > Magnoliopsida > Asterales > Asteraceae > Chrysanthemum > Chrysanthemum lavandulifolium. The sequence goes on along the minus strand of CM040245.1, from coordinate 236,474,632 downwards.
GGTTTGCAAGTACTATAGTGTGTTTTATACCCAACTAACACATAAAAGGCAAAAGTCGAAAGTCGTAAAAAGATACTCATACTCATACTCAGATGCAGCTTAATTAAAGCCAAAGTTATAGTAAGAGTAAACATAAAGGCAAAAGTTGTTAAAGATACTCATACTCGACTAACGCATAAAAGACACTTAAGAGTTGTGTGAATTAAGACTGACATCTTACTCGAGCCATGCAAACAAAATTAAGCTTGTATATGAAATAAGCGGTAGCACGTAAGAAAGATTATATTAAAAGAAAAAGATTCTTGGGACTAGTTTGATTTGGAAATCAAAATTTGATTATTAGCTAACTATTAATATTTTAAGTAATTTAAAATTTTTAAACATAAGAGACACTTAAGAGTTGTGATCCTGCTTCCTAATCTTGCTCCCATCTAAGTTACAATAAAATAACATAAAAAACCATAAGGCAGATAAAAGAGAATGTTTCAAATACAAAACAGTCAACACCGTAACTTGAAGGGCTACCCAAATCTTGCAGGCATTATTTATCTCAAATTAGGGTATGTTCCGGAGCAATACACACATAGGACTAATCCAAACATAAGCATAAACACTAGTGTTGGGACTTCTACTACTACATGCATTCTAAGTAAACCCACTACGTTGGAGTTACACAAAACACTTCCAAGGAAGTTAAAATCACCACAATAGCTTACATGAGTTGTACTCGACAGAAATTTAACCTAACTGTGAAAATTTATCCAATTTATGATATAACGTACCTTGCATATAAGAAGCAAAAGTAGCACTAGTAACACCACTTGTTCCAACTAAACTTGTGACAACACTTGTATAATAAAACCCATAAAATTTCAAACCCATGTCATTCTTTTAAAGTTCAAAACTTTACCAACGTCAAAGTACAAACCTATTTGATTCTCATTTTTAAACACATTAAAACAACAACCGGCACTCCAAAAACTTAACCATGCAGCACTCGCGTCTTGTAATATTTCCCTTTTGATAACTCAAAGAAATATCTAACAACTTTTTACAAAAATCTGAGCTACTTCAAAGTGAAAAACATGGACAAAGTGAAAAAAAAGGCACATCCTTTATCACATTATTAAGGCTACATTACTCAAAATGCATAGAACTAATATAGACAAACATTTTAATGTGTTAAGTTCCACCACATCACACACAACACTAATCCTAACATACGCATAACACCTAGTAATAAAACCTTCCTGGAAATGAAGTGCAAAATGTTCTTTCTTTTCAGACCAAAAAAGCTTTTGTGTGCTCTACTTACGGGGTGTTTGTCTAAGCTTATTTGTTGGGCTTATGCCATGATTTAAAAGGCAATTAGCTAATATTTTTAAACCTTATGAGCTTATCAATTATAGCTTAGTTAACTTCTAAAGCTCAAGTAAGAAAGTTCATAATTAAGTTATGTAAAATGATCTTATCGGCTTTTCAATTATTCAATAATTAGCTCATAAGCCCATTCGATAAGCAAAAAGAAACAACCCCATAGTGAATTTGTCCAACTTAAGGGAGTGTTTGTTTAAGCTTATATTTTCGGCTTATATTTTATAAGCTCCAATTTTCCGGCTTATTATGAGACTTATGGGATTATATAAGTTTATCATGTCATAACAAACTTGTACTAGTATAAGTTTGTTATACTATAATCACTAGAGATTGGTTACGGAAAAACCTAGTCTTTGAAAGAAAAATTACACGGAGATCCAAAATATTAAGATTAAAGGTGATCTCACAAAAACTGGTTTCTATCATCCAAAATATTAAGCGGGGCTTTTCCCTCTTTTATCACTTTCACTAATTTAAAATCACTTTCATTTTCTTCTTCTCCAAACATATACACCCAAAAACCAGCCATACACCTCTGTTGGCTCCGCTGTGATCGTGGGTGGCTATATGATTATTGCCATTCCGAGTCCACTTCACTATAATTCAGGTGCTTTAATTAATTTTATCTTAGATTTTATATGATCTTTTAGTTACATTCTTAAATCTTTCCGAGTTCTTTGATGAAAGCCGAAATTGGGTCTTTGATCAAAATCCAAAATTAGGGTTCTTGGCCCTAAGCCAAAATTAGGATTTTTGTAAATTTGTTAAGCAAATGTTAATTAGGGTTCTATATAGGTGTTTATAGCTTAGTTATAATCTCTAATTTCGTTCACTTCTACACAGGACCACATAAATCTACCGGCAATATTGAGGAGTATTGTTGTAATTATGAGATACTTGATAGTGTTAATGGAGCTTTATGTATCCCTCTTTTATCACAGCTTGCTAAACACATGTCGTCCAATATTTTAAGGTATTGTTTATATCATCAATTTCTTGGCTAACAGGGGTGTTTAGATCTACTTATTAAGTGAAGTCTCTGTATTTATCTTAAGGGGTGTTTGTTTCGGCTTATATAGTCAGCTTATGGCTTATTTGGTTTTGGGCTTATTTATCATAAGCTCACTTTTGGTGGCTTATTTTGAAACTTTTCGGCTTATATAATCTTATTATGCCATAGCCGAAAGGTTTCAAAGTAAGCCACCACAAGTGAGCTTATGAAACATAATCCCAAAACCAAATAAGCCATAAGCCGACTATATAAGCGAAACAAACACCCCCTTAACTGATGTTTAGGTCACGTTTTCCAATTTTATAAAGTCAAAACAATCATGTTTAGATAATAAGGTAAGAATCCTTGCTAATGGAACCAATTATCGAGTAAATTTACAATAAGCTAACTAACTTTAGCTATTAGTCTATTACTAACTGGTTATCTATATTTCTATACACTGATATTGCTATCACTTTGAACTATATATATACCTACAAACTCTCCAAAGTTTTCTCTTTTGTGAGTTTTCTGTAGTGAGTTGATAGTGAATTTTTTATGCTCTATTGATCAGGAGGCTCTTTTTACAAAGCTAAAGATAATATTGAAATGCTACTTTTCACTAAAAAAAATATTGAAATGCTACTTCCTTAGTTCTTTATTCGTATATCAAATGTTCTTTGTTAATGCATAAATGATAAACCTAAGTAAAATATTCAATAATCTATCTTTAATACTATTGATAGAGTAACAGGTGACTAGTCACTGCCGTTTACTTAAATGTTGCATCAAATATTTCTACCATGTGAAATGGTTTTATTAATACACGCTCATTAGGTGCTTGCTTGATAATTGCTTGTCATGTCTTTTTTTTTCATTATATGCTTCTGAACCGCTTTCAATGCCTTCCTAGTTTCTGATTCATAATGTTATCCTTATTTTTTCCACTTATTAAGCTTTTTGTTATTTCTCTCTTTGTTTCTCCTTAGTAGTGTGATTCACTTTAGCCCTAAAACAAGTTAACATGGACATTGAATCTCAAATGACTTTAACTCTTACAAGTCATTCACCGACTCGTACGGGTTGACTTGTAACTGTTGCTATCCGCAAAATCAAGAAAACTTCTAGTTCAATTTCAAAAATATGAAGAAAAATGACTAAATCTCTTCTTAGATATGCAATGGCATTGTTTTTCTTGTTGGCAATTCGCAGCTTTGCATCTCATTTAATAGTTTTTTGTGACTACAACTTGAATTGTTTGACTTAGAAACCATTGATATCCAACATCCTCATATAATCAGTTACAATGGTTTAAAGGTATATTTGACACTTTCAAGGTGTAGACCAAATGAATGGAGGGAAAGGTTCAAGTGTTGGGAGCAAGTTGAGATGTAAGCTAAGCATTTTGTGAATCGACTAAGTTATTGTTACAGAAGGCACCACTCCATAAGTTACATGATTTAATAACCATATGATGCTTAATTTATCTTTTTGGTCATGTCTTAACTTATTTCACAGGTTGAATTTAAAGAAGACTCACATGATAACTGTGGTGACATTAAAGAAATGTCCTTATGTCCAAGTATATTGGCTCGTTAAAAGTGAACAACAAACCACAAGGTCTGTATGGATCATATTTGTATAATTTGTTTTGGACCAGCTTTTTGGTATTTTAGTTGTAAAATTGAAGTATTATTGTTGATATTTAGGGGCAAGGGTGAAAGTCTTCTCGGGCTGTTGTTGGAACTGATTAATCCTCCTAACGTTCAAAAGAAACTTGTTGCAAATACACCGCCTAATGCAAAGGTTGTAGCTGCCAAAGAAGCAGAGGTGCGTCAAGATACATTTCTTCTAGATTCTGTGGAACTTAGCATTATGACTTTACAATTAACTCTTATGGTATGTTGCCGAGTGGATGTTTTGATCTATTTCATAGATTGTTATTTTATATCTCTAATGGGCGAAGCTAGTAAAATATAACTTAATTGGAAACATATTAAAAGTATTCTTTTAATGAATAAGTTAAATCATCTTGTTTAAAATTTTGTTGCGCGTAAAAACTTAACCTTTCGGTATTCATTTGTGTAGCTCATCTCACTACCACAAAAAAGGGCTTTTAGACCGGTTACCAACCAGGTCTAAAAGAGGGGAGGTCTAAAAGATAAAAGTCATATAGACCGGTTGGAGCACCGGTCTAAATAAGTATTATTAAGACCGGTTGTTAAAGTCATTTAGACCGGTTTATGCACCGGTCTAAAAGGGTACTATTGAGACCGGTTATTATCATTATAACTGGTCTATATGCGATTTTTATTAAAAAAAAAATACTAATCCCAAACAGCCCATTTATAATGAAAGTGTAAGAGGCGATTGTTAGATTAGACATAGAAACTCGACGAAATGAAGGATGCAGATAATGAAAGTGTAAGAGGCGATTGTTAGATTAGACCGTTGTGCGCAATAAGTTGTAAATGAGTGATTTTTTTTACACGAATCCTATTAGGATTATAGCTTAAAGTTGTAAGTGATGTTTGTTGTAACAATAATTTGATATCAATAATACTAAAGTATTAGTCTATTACCTTTGACTGTGACTTTGTGCTTTAATCAAGGTTTTGATTTGGAAATCATGAAAAGGTAGAAATCATTTTTAAATAATATTTCGTATAATAATTATCACAAAGATCGGTTATGAGATCCAAAAATGAGTTTGTTTGCTCTACAAAAGAAATTGGTTCTAACAAGAAAACAAGTCTCAATGGTACTATTAGAGACTGGTCATAAAACCGGTTTCAATGAGTGTGGGTCATAGAGATACCCCCTCACAGAGAGTGGTTCCAAAACCAGTCTCCATGAGTCATTCTAACCAGTGTTTATGACATTTTATGTAGTAGTGAATAATCTTATACATGCCCACAAGCCTCAAATAAGCAAGAAAATTAAAGCCTACAAAATTTAAGCCGAAACCAAATAAGCTCGTAAGCCCACATGTAAGCTTAAACAAACACCAAAGTCTCAGAATCCAAGTTCATACTTGAAAAGTTTATAAAAATTGAGCTCAAACAGCAAACAGACAAAAAAACATAATAAAATAAAAATTAAAAAAAGTTTAGACCTTGAACATCACCATTGATTATGCATTACATACAGGCATATACATGACACTCAAACTCTTTAATATTAACCTACACAAAATGATTGTAAATAAAAGGTTCTAGCCATGAATATGAGGTACTTATAAAGAGCGAGATAATACCTTAGTGATAATTTCCGAGACCACTTATTTCAACGATATAATCGTCGTCTTTATCTATTCACGGTTTATGAAATGAAACAGATAAAGTGAAAAAAAAATATCTATAAACACACCCTACATTCTAAGTGGAAAAAATTCATCATATGTTATCTCGTTAGTATTGTTAGACTTAAAACACATGAAATGAGCAATGTATATATAGCAATTAGCGGTTATAATCTACTTACAAATACATGATTTTCAATTTGGTGATATCATGGCTAAGTATTGAAGCAATGTGATGAAACTAGGTAGAAAGAACACTTGATTGAGTGAGAATATATGGTGATAAATAGAACTTGAATTAATGAGACACAAATTAAAGGAGGTGGGTGGGTAGTTGTGTGGTTGTTTAATAAGGTATTTAAGATACAAGCGATGGTGAACCAACAATAAATTGAAACACTTGAATACGATCTTCTTGATTTCCTCTACATGAAATAAGAACTTTGATTAATTTTAGAGACTTCTATATATCGTATTTTGACACTAAATGGGTAACGTGTTGGTGTTGACATAAATGTGTAGGGTCATTCATGTACCTACCTAGGGTGGTGTTAAGAGCTATATTCAATTTATTCACCTACTTGGTGAGTTCATCATAAACAACGTTCAATTACACCTTTTTTCTCTTGCAATTTGAATTTCAAATTTCAAAGTTTGGTACCTAGTGGCGGATCCGAAATTTGACGAAGGTGTGCATTATGTTTGGAACGACAATGGTAGGCATTTAATGGAAAAAAAAAAAAAAAAAAACGCTAGGATGGTCTTTGAAAGGGTATGCGTGTATACCATTAACCGCCTCAAGTATGTCTGCTTTTGTACTCACCATCATCTATTACTTTCCACTTTTTAATTTAAGTACTATACTATTTTACACAATAAACTAATAAATTAGTTCTTGTAGTTTACACTACTTGTTAAAACCTAGCTTCCTCAAGATGTCTTTTGTTACCGTTCGAGTGCAACTAATCTCCTATGACCGTTTTTTACTTTTGCGTTCAATGGGAAAATGGGTGAATAGAATGCAACGACCCAAAACTATAGTATATGATATAAAACATAAAATCTTGAAACGAACCAAACATCGGATTAAGATTTGGGCGCAAAAAGTGAAGTTGTAGAGCTTGTCAAGATGAACAAGGTTAATTTTATGAGTGACATATTGTGTTCCATTGTCTAAGAATTCAAGACGTGTCTAAAATGAGTGAAGATATGTAGTTATGTAGGGTCATATCTCATTTAATTCCACAAGGTCCTTTGGCAAGTGTATTTAAGATTTTAGTTTCTTGGTGGTTTTTGACCAAATTTAAATTGTTATTGATGTGTTTGGAAGCATAGGAGACACGTATAAACCTCACACGTTGCAGTGGTATTCATATAATCTAGCTCATAATTCGTAATTAAAATGAGAATTAAACTCTAAATGTGCGGGGGTTAGCGGTACATTAAACCAGTGAACCAACTCACCTTTTGACTAATGCTTAATGTTCTTAGCTATCAAATACGGAGTACATGCTATAACATTTGCAGAAAATGACAAGTGATACTATTAATTGAGTAGTAACATTTTATAGAAATTGATCGGGAACCCTTAGGTGATGGTTTGCAAGTAGTGTAGCTAGTGTCTTGTATACCCGACCTGACACATAAAGGCACAAGCGAAAGTCATAAAGGATACTCATACTCAGTTGCAGCTTAAAGCCAAAGTTATAGTAAGAGTAAACATTAAAGCGAAACTTGTTAAAGATACTCATACTCATACACGACTAACGCATAACAGACACTTAAGAGTTGTGTGAACAAAGATATGACATCTTCAGTGCTCCCAAGCTTCAACTGCAAATAAAAATATTATTTATTATCTTAATTAAATGTTGACAGCTATGCAGAACTCAGTCAGGACCAGAAATGAGTAAGGTTAGAACTCAATAGCAGGATGTACGTACCTTATAATTAATAAGTTTCCATTGATGACATTAACCTTATTATGTAGTAGTCACTTACTACCTTTTAATTGCTTTCTAGTTATTCTCAGTTTCTCACCCTTCTCCCTCACACTCTTAGGATCCAACGAGAACTCATCCTGTATATCAGCATATTGTATTGAAAAATAATCAATCAGCTTTTCAACTCCGCTTCTTTACTATGTACCCCCTATGACTATAGTTTTCGCTATAGTCATCCCTCTATCAAGCACACCTAATAATATAGTACTGCAGCAATATAAGCTTTCCAACAGAACGGTTGTACGTATATGATACACTAGAGAATACTGTTGTTCCAATTCGTCTATTTAATTTCACTCAAGCCATGAATATAAACTAGATCCAAGACGACATAATACCAAACATGTATAATGGGATGTTTGTGTTAGCTTATTTACCAGGCTTATGAGCTAATGTAAAGAAGAAAAAGCTCATAAGCTCACTTTTTGTCTTATGAGCTTATGAAGGTGATCTTATGGCCGTAAATAAGCCATAAGTTCATAAGCCGAAAAAATGGGCTTATGAGCTTTTCTAAATAACATAAGCTCATAAACCTGATATGCTAACACAAACCTAAGCAGAGTTCTATCAAAAAATAGCAACCCGTATGCCAGTTTCACATCAAAATGCAAGAAAGCCACTAATCTATGGCGTAACAACACACGCCTAACATAATAAGCTAATCTATAAATACATACTCGTATTAGCAAAACAAATGGTCAGTCACGGTCACGAACCAGGAACCACTTTAGGCGCCTCTTCAAAGATTATAGTCAAGCAACCGACTCATTTATAATTCTGCGCACAATCTATACCTATAAATGTTGCTATAATCTATATTTAAAAACAACAATACAATATGAAATACAAAACAGGCATGATATACATGATCAATCAAACAGATTATTAGCTAACGAACATCAAAAGTTAATCAAACAATCTTAAAAAAACGAATCAATATAGGCTTATTGAGGACTTATGATACAGGTTGACAAGCATATCCCGAACCGAGTCTATGAAGAATGGGTCAACATTGCAGTTTATTTAGTAGTATAGTGCGTTCCTGTATTTTAGGCAAGCCATGCATGCACGTTCTCTTTTACATTCACATTTCCCTTTTCATAGTATTATTGGGTACTAGTAGTTATTAGGATATGGCAGTTATGTTTTTGGCTATTTATATGTAATCTGGGAACCGAGTTAACATATGAAAGAAGAAGAATATTATGGTGCGTTTAGTTGGAGAACAAATTCTCTTATTTTCTATCTCTAGTTTTGTAAAAATTTGGAAGGAGAATTAATCTCCACAAAACACTTGAAAATATAAAAAACGCGTTTACTTGATGTTTCTATTTTCTGTTTTGAAGAAAAGGAGGGAGGGTTGAGGGTTACAAAGGAAAACAAGGAAAACAACTAAAATTTGTTTTGTAATTTTCCTTGTTAAGTTAGGAAATAGGGGATTTGTTTTTTGCAAAATATTTTGTTGGAAAACGTTGATTTGAACGCGATCTCTGTTTTCCTTGTTTTCCACAAAACATTTTGTGGAAAACAAGGGTGTTTTCTCTCAACTAAACGCAACCTTAAAGTTTAGTTCCACTCTAGTTTCTTGGAGTCTTGCCCGCCCTAAGGGCCTTATCAATCCATCTCTTTAATCTACTTCTTGGGAGATTGACCATCTCAAATCGGTCTCTTAATGGTGCTTTCATTGCTTCAATCGCTCTCTTAACAATGGTGCTTTCATTGCTTCGAAATATACCTCCAAAACGTAACATACCATCAATCGAAGAGTCCATGGCATCCATAGCCGACTCGTTATCCAAACTTGTTGCATCTCAAGCAGCATTTATCAAAAAACAACAACAACCCTTAGTCCTCATCTCAACAATCGCTCAAATTCACCATCAGAACACTAGTAAGTCTATCACTACCAATAACGCTAAAACCGAGAAAACAATAGCTCAAGTTCTCACCGCATCCGCTTCACATATAGCGCAGATTGGAGCCATCTCGAAAGACCTCGCCACCATAACCACGACTACACCAAATCGTGTTACAACAATTATCAAAACCGACACAAAAGTCACCGCCCAAACTTCCCATTCACCTTCAAACACCACTCGCAATTTGTCAAACAAGCTAACAAAGAATTTCAGCGTCCATCCATCAGCACTTGCACAAACATACAACGATGTCTTGCTCATCATGGACAAGTTAGCAGCCAAAGGAGTCTCGTTGTCGCTCTCAATCTTTATTAAGCTTTGCTTTTGCTGGCCGAAGACATTTCCTCCGGATCACCAATGTCCTACGCCAAAGTTTGTTTTTCTTGAATCCAAATACAAGCCACCTTGGCAGCCATTCACCGTGGACCATGGCAACCTCGGCCTTGCGGACAAGGCCGTTTTTCAAGGATGGGAGTATTGATACGGGTTGACAAGTATATCTCGAACCGAGTCTATAAAGAATGGGTCAACACTGCAGTTTATTTAGTAGTATAGTGCGTTCCTTTATTTTAGCCAAGCCATGCATGCACGTTCTCTTTTACATTCATATTTCCCTTTTCATAGTATTAGTGGGAACTAGTAGTTATTAGGATATGACAGTTATGTTTTTGGCTATTTATACGTAATCTCGGAACCGATTTAACATATGAATGAAGAAGAATATTAAAGTCTAGTTCCTCTCTAGTTTCTTGGAATCTTGCCCGCTCTAAGGGCCTTATCAATCCGTCTCTTTAATCTACTTCTTTGGAGATTGATCATCTTGAATCGGTCTCTTAACAACTTACTTAGAATTGTGTGCCGATTTGTATTGATTTTGATCACCAAACTACCGATTAACTAACTCCGATTGGAAACGAACTACCGACCAACTAACTCGGACTCAAAACCCTAATTGATGATTCAAAACCCTAACTACCGATTAACGGTTTGATGTTTTGATTAACTAACCTTGATTCAAACTCTAATTATCGATTCGAAACCCTATCTACCGCTTAACTAACTCGGATTGTGAAACCCTAAGTACCGCTACAAACCCTAGCATTAGCAATTCAGATATGTGAAAATGATTCATTTGAAATTTTCAAAGAGATCGATCAGTTTGAAGTTATTATTAGTGTGAAGATTTTGATTCGGAGCGAATATGATTATTTAGGAGGGATAGAATATATGAATTAAAGGCCCGTTTGGTTTGAGGTGTGATTGGGATTTGAATGAAAGATTCGGTCAATCCATTGGTTAACAATCTTTGGACTTACATTCCTTTATTTAAAGTTGATTCCTCACTTATTTGGCTAGTATCATCGAATCAAATAATAAATGGTACTATTATTTTATTTTATAAATTTTTTGAACAACATACTTATCATTATTTTATCTCTTTTAAAATTTTAATTATATATTAATGTATTTTTTTTATTTACTTATAAAAAAATTTTTTTACGTAATAATTAATTTTTCTCTTTCCTACTTTTTTTTAAACCTATCCCAAATCCAAATCTTAATCCAACACCTATTCATTCTTAGTGAATAAGGAGTAGTCACTCTTACTCTCCTTGAATCCATTCTCAAGTAAAGCATTAGTAAGCTTAGCATTTCACTGTCTGTGGTGCTTTTTTTAACCCCTGCAAACTCTATTATCATTCACATCAAAGAAACCATTTGATAATGTCATATAAACATTTCCTCAAGATCCCCATACAAGAAGGCATTATTAATATCAAGTTGAAAAATAGGCTAAGACTGTTGAACTGCCAAATTAATGACACACATAACAGTCACAAGTTTAACTACATGTGAGATAGTTTCATCAAAATCCACACCTTCTTTATGATTAAACTCTTTAGCAACAAGTCTAGCCTTATACCTATCAACTTCACCACTAGACTTGTACTTAATTTTGAAAATCCATTTTGAACCAATAGCCTTTCTACGAGTAGGTAAAACAACAATATCAAAAGTATCATTACTATACAAAGCATTCATCTCCTTATTCGTTGCCTTCACCCAGTGCTGAAACTTGCAGGCTTCCCAATATGTTTTGGATTCAAAAGCTTTATTTAATTCATTTATAATACAAAGATTTTCGAACATAATTTAGGATAACCAACAAACTTTCCAAGATCATATTTGACTTTTGAATCAACAACAAACTCATTATACTTGTTTGGAAAAACTAAAGTTGTCTCGCACCTTCTCAAAGGTCGAAATGAGTGAAGATGTGTAGTTATGTAGGTATTTAAGATTTTAGTTTGTTGGTAGGTTTTGACCAAATTTAAATTGTTATTGATGTGTTTGGAAGCATAGGAGACACGTATAAACCTCACACGCTTCTGCGGTATTCATATAATCTAGCTCACAATTCAGTAACTAAAATGAGAATTAAACTCTAAATGTGCAGGGGTTAGCGGTACATAAAACCGATGAACCAACTCACCATTTGGCTAATGCTTAATGTTCTTAGCTATCAAACACGAGTACATGATATAACATTTGCGAGAAAATGACAAGAGATACTGGTTAATTGAGTTGTAACATTTTCAACAAAATTGATTGGCAACAACTCTTAGAGCATTGGGTATAATGGAATTGGTGCCTCGCCAAGGTGACGTGGAGGGACTTTCGGTGACATCGAATGGCAGCCACCACACCATCAACCCTTAAATCACCGGTTTTAGCGGTTCTTCAACACATAAAAGACAAACCCACTTTAAAATTAATATTCTTTTAATATTTGTGTGTGTTGTGTATGTGATTAAAGAGGATGAGGAAGATGACTAGATGACTTATTTTTGTTTTTTTTTTCTTTTTTTGGGTAGTGGGCAACGTTTTAAATGTGAGTTAGTATTTTTAATTGAGCCGTTGGATTAAAAAATCTTAACAAGTTTAACTTTTTTTTCTTATTTATTTATTTATTTTTATTTATTTTTAAATTTTGCAATTTTTTTATAAAAATGTTATTTAGATATTTATTTGAATAAAATGAATTTAGTTTATTTGAAAAAAATGGGAAAAAAATAAAATTAGGGATGTCTGGGCCAAATGGTTGTGTTGAAGTTACTTATAATAATAAGGTATTTTGAGGTTGAAGTGTTGAAATGAGATGGCACCCGGTAGGGCCCAAATGGCTAGAAAAACCTAGCCACCATACCTTATGCTCTTAGGTGATGGTTTGCAAGTATTGTAGTGTGTTTTATACCCAACTAACACATAAAGGCAAAAGTCGAAAGTCGTAAAAAGATACTCATACTCATACTCAGTTGCAGCTTAAAGCCAAAGTTATAGTAAGAGTAAACATAAAGGCGAAAGTTGTTAAAGATACTCATACTCGACTAACGCATAACAGACACTTAACAGTTGTGTTAATTAAGATAAATATGTGACATCTTACTCGAGCCATGCAAACAAAAATTAAACTTGTATATGAAATAACTTGTAGCAAGTAAAAAAGATTATATTAAAAAGAAAAAAAAAAGATTGATAGGACTAGTTTGATTTGGAAATCAAAATTTTGATTATTAGCTACCTATTAATATTTACAGTAATTTAAATTCTTTCAAACATTTAGCCCTTGGTCGCATTGCGATCCTGCTTCCTAATCTTGCTCCCATCTAAGTTACAGTAAAATAACATTGTCGAAGAATTTTTCTGCTGGGTTGGTCTTGACGGCTCCCACGTACCGGTCATCCTTGTCCCTAGCTTTGAAGTGTGCTACAAACATCAAAGAATCGTTAGAAGGAGCCCCGAGGTCAAGCCCGGAACCACCTCCGACGGTCAAGTCAGAACCTCGAGGTAGAGGATTTATCATATAGGTATAAGCATGTTATGTATGCATTATGATGTGTTAATATGTATAGATGTGTATATAGAGATGTAGTGTTATATGTGTGTATATGGAGATGTAGTGTTATATGTGTGAGAGATGAGATATCAGTATCATGTGTGTATGGTATCATATCCTAACAATGATAAGAGTGACACACACACACACACATATGTATGGTATCATATCCTAACAATAAAATACCATTGTTGTAGCGCACTCTCGTAAAGAGGCATTATTTTCAATTTTGATTGTTTCACTCAAATCTTTTACAATCAAATGAATCTCCACCTTAAAAGTCTAAGGGAGATAATTTTTTTTCTTTTCAAAACACAACATGAGGTTATGCTTTCGATCCTTTTGAAAGAATCATACTAGAACTTGAGGTTCTATTTTTTTTCCAAACACAACTTGAAGTTATGTTAATCGATCTTTTTTTTCCAAAAATAATAGCAATAGAACATTTATTGTTCTTGTAAACTATAAGAGAATTTAAAAGACTAAAAGAAAATACAACTCTTTTTATGTAATCACAATAGAACATTTATTGTTCTTTTAAATTACAATAGAGATTAATAATAAGAGAACTCAAAACAATTATAGAATGATATATAATTGTAGGTTTTCTTATAATCATAGGGCTCGAATAGTTAATCGAGCAAACAAAGTATATATCAATTATCACATCTGTAATAATAAAAATAATAAAAAAAAACTAGACATGAATCAAATAAGGGACACATATACTACGGTGTTGATCTTTTAGTGATTATATATGAACAACAAGATGATCACTTTATTTTCAATTCATTAAAATATCAAATCCCATAACAGCATATATGTCGTGATTATGGATGACAACAAGATCACTGACCTTTTTTTCTTTTGTTATAGCATCAAGATTTACGTACTGCGCAACTTATATATGAAACAACATATTAACATTATAATGTTAACTAGAAGCATAAAATTAATCTCTGATACGAAGCTTCTTGATACTCAAAATCTAATTGATTGTTTATTTGTTAACTAGTAATGTTATAACAAATACATTAATTTAAATCCGCTATTATAATTAAAACAAACATATTATATGAAGCGTATTTCTCAAAAAATTAAAGAAGTTATAGTATCAAATACTAAACGAGTTGACATGATTATGAGATTATCAATGTACCATAATAATCAAATTTACCTGTACGTGAACCATTATTTTTGATGAACATCAAATCAATGTGATCCTTGCTTACAAACTGATCTTTTCTTGATTTTTTTTAGAGCTTTCGTGCTGATAAGGTGTTGTAAAATAATAAGCAAGAACACACGAATTAGGGAGGAGCAAGATAGAATTCTTATTAAGTTTTAATCCAAGAAGTTACAAGAGTGTATCTACTTCTAGGGTAGATGATTGCATGTAAATCTTAATGGGCCGGGCTAGTAGCAAAGAGTGAATAGACATAATCTCATAATATTAAATTACAACAGTAATGTCTTTGTGCAAGGTTCATTCGATTTTGTTAGTACCGTCTCTGTCGCATACTTTGTTGGTCGTCAAGACATCCACGTCTCTTGAAGTGTCGGTCCCTAGGAAGGCTAAGAAGATGAGAGGTTATGAAGCGGGACGCTTTAGTACTTTGGTTAAAAAGACATCCGCATTATTCATATACACAAATCTTATAGTTTTTAAAAGATTTAGCAAAATTTTCAAAACTTCAAAGCTTTTAAAATAATCGTTCGTCATCGCTACTTTTAGGTTCAAGATAATGTAAAACTTGTATATGTAAAGCGTATTTTAGACTAAAGAGTGGCCCCTATTCATTGTTGTAAACAAAATATTTATTTCTTCATTGCTCAACATAAACTACAAGCGTAAACTTTTATGTCTCTTCCATTTCCCCGAGGACAGATTTAAATACACAAATCACAGATTTGTCGTGCCTGGTGATATAGGAAATTCAAAGCACAAATCATAGTCATGGTAAATTTGGATTCGAAGGTAGTTTTTTTTATTCGATTCTTTGTTTAGTTAAAAAGGTCAACGATGCGTTAAGTTCAGACTCTCAAGTTCTTTAAAGATCTGTACGCAACTCGCGGCCCTGTCCCGGTCTCGTTGTCGTTTTGATGTTGTTTAGGATTTGACTGTAATTTGTTGATTTTCGATGGCGGTTGTCGCTCCAGAGACGCTACGTAAGGGACGAACCATACGTAGAGAGGCGGAACGGATCAAAGCGCCTGGCACGGGGGTTATCCGGACGCCGAAGGTCATGGACGCTGAAGTTCTAGATCTCAGTTTAGATGATGAGTTGGGGTATGGATCCCGACGACGAGTTTTGACATCCGGTATTTGCGAGGACCGGCGCTCATGAAGATTACTATCAATCACCCATCGGAGACAAAGGTTCAGTTGCACCGGCTGGAGCATTTAAGCGTGACAAGTCAAGTACCGGAGTACTGATGTCGAAGCTCAATGGTCAACAATCATATCATAGCTTTAGAAGATGAAGTTAGTATTTCGTCTGATGCTTGTTAAGAACCAGACTTGCTTACAACCGCATGACCGAATGAGAACATGTAAAAATGCTTCATAGGCTCTTGGTGTTTCCGCCAGCTAGGGGCACAAATATCCGAATAATCAAAACTTGTCGAGGCATAAGAAAATATTAGTGTACATAAAGTCGTTCGGGTGGACACTTAAAGATAGATAAAATGGTTAGATGAAGTTCAAAATAGGCAGAAATGGGGTCGAAAGTCAGTGTTCAATGATTAACATTGGAATCGGCCAAATGAACAATATGTGTCTTTTAGTCTTTCTCTTACCGACGCATGAAATTTTATATTCAATATCGAAGAAGTAACCGATGGACAACACATGGCCAAAAACATCAAAGGACCCTCGTTATTTACTTAGTGGTGTCAAAAGCACTTGTAGAACGTTCCACACGGTAAGTGGCCGAAGGTAAACACTGCACTTCAAAGACCGACGGGTTTTAGAGTTATTACACAAAATCTGATAAATTAAACGTGGAGAGTCCCAACTCAAGCGTATTTCTATCGTAACCAAGATGAAATTCCTGTTGTTCATTCGGATGTGGAGTTTTGAGGACGAAATGCTCTACAAGCATATTTCAAAAGATGTTCCGGAGGCGTTTGTGGTAGTTTCCCGAGAGGTGGCGACTATCGGCTCATACGGATTCGAGCGTAATAATTGGGCATGCAAGAGATTTTGGTTCTCCAAAACTGGCCACGCGATCTCTCGTGAGCATTTATTACAACTTGCGCTGTTTGCAATAAAGACTTGGTTGATAATGGCTTATGATTGCATATTTTATATGTATATAATTTAATAGCCAAAGGTCTATCTATGAAATTATGGGCGTTAGAGAGGGTGTGGTACTCAAATATCATCTAATACAACCAACGCCCCTATCAAGGTAGAAGTTGTGACAAGAGTCCGATATGACAAATGTCGAGCTTGTAAAGATTGAGCTTATATCATTATCGGTTCCATGACTCATGCGATGATCCCGTCCGGAGTTTGATGATTAAAAAGTTTGAACTTATAAAGCTTGGACCAAAATGGTCGACGCCTTGAGCTTGGTCTTGACGGTATAGATATAAAGTATGCATGTTTTTGAAAGAAAGTACACACTTTTTTTTACTTAAATAATGTCATTGGATATTATGTAGCCTACTAGTTTCATAAAGTAAACATGTGTGCACAAAACTAGTATTAGGCAATAGATCGGATTCTTTTAATATTTCCATTAGATCTAGCATTATTGCGTATTTAAAAAGACTATATATTTCCACATATTGTATATTTATCTTTGTGTCAGGTAATAAGAAAAGTGAGACAGCACTAGAGAGTATACAAAGGCCTACATCTAGAGCTTGGACCACGTGCAATAATGTAGAGTAGTGTGAACTAATAAAAAGCAAATTACCAAAGTGAACCATATAAACACTCATATTACTAAACTGAACATTTTTTTTATAGTTTTCCAAAATGACCGAAACATGTCACTTTCCATTGCCCCACATACCAAGATTAACAATTATATAAACAAATATGAGATGTCACAATCATAGGCAACACTTTTTATTTTCTTATACCTTAAACACATTATTTATGACATATTTTGTCCTTTTTAGATTTACTATGTCATATACGTAATATTTTTTATAAAACTAAACTAAAAGAAGTGAAAAAAATGTGATTGAATTTCAAGAAACAGTGTCATTCTTGTCCTTATTCTAACTAGGTACCACCCCACATGACCATACATTTAAACACTATTTTCTCTTTCTTCTTCAATTACTTCATTCAACGTTCATCTTCCTCATCTCAACTTTCCAACAGGTAAAACATGCTAAATCTGATACCTTCAAAAACTGATATGGACTATCTTAATTTTCATGAAAGGCAAACAACGCTTTCGCCTAGAACCTCGCCTAGACTCTCGCCCAGTTCACTCTCGCCTAGTTCCAAGCTTCCTCGCCCATACCAAGTTTACTCGCTCAGATTCTCGCCGGACCCAAGCTTACTCGCCCATATTCTCGCCCAGAACTTGATCCCCTCGCCCAGCCTCATATCCCTAGCTTCAATACTCGCCCATGACTCGCCCAACACTCTTTTTATACACGTGTATGGTTATAAACTAATCTAGTACTAGATCTAACGGATAATATTAAAAAGTTCATTTTGGAAAATTTGACGTGCGAGGTTCAAATTCGTAAACACCTACTGTAAAAAGGTCATTTAAGAAATTTTCTCATTAATAAATGTTATTGACCATTTACCTACAATCCTATAGTGGTGAGTTATGCATATAAAATTGTAAACACTGTACTTAGCAAAGAATGATTCCAGATTTTTGCTTGTACCTTAGGCATTGTAGTATGCAAGTTCCTCCATTAAAGCATCAACCATTTGAGTTTTTGCTACCGATCGATTTTGGAGTAGCACAACTTTACCAATTAATACGTTTTTCTTTTTTGGGGTAGCATAGCTTACAAACCCGAGCTTGAGGCAATAAACCTGCCACCATACTCTTCTTACCCTCTTGTTCTGGATAAAGAAACATGAGGTACCTTATGTTTTATTTCCACGTTTTGAAGTGAAATGGAAGAGCCGGATCACAGCCAACAAACTTGTCACCCCTTTGCTTTTCACGACCAACAGTTGGAACCCGTCACAAGTATAACCGAACGAGGCAGTACCTCCGAACAACACAGTATGCCTGTACGATCCAGCATCTCCAAACGAGAGAACGTAGTTGAACGTCTTAACCGATGGAACACATATCGGATGGTCCTTGGTCTGTCCGTACTGTCCGTGGTGCCCACACCGGACATTTATATTGAACACCCTTGTCGGATGTCTATACCGAACACCTTCACCGAATGTCCACATAGGATGGATCTAGAGAAAGCGGACTGAAAGTGTGACCCGTCATTCTTAGCTATTGGTAGATTGAATAACGGGTCCCACGAATGGCGCCAAATGTCGAAGCATTTTTCTGCTGGGTTGGTCTTGACGGCTCCCACGTACCGGTCATCCTTGTCCCGAGCTTTGAAGTGTGCTACAAACATGAAAGAACCCGTTAGAAGGAGCCCCGACGCCGAAGCCCCGGGAACCACCCTCCGACGGTCAAGTCAGAACCTTGTAGGTAGAGGATTTATCATATAGGTATAAGCATGTTATGTATGCATTATGATGTGTTAATATGTATGAGATGTGTATATAGAGATGTAGTGTTATATGTGTGAGAGATGAGATCAGTATCATTTGTGTATGGTATCATATCCTAACAATGATAAGAGTGACACACATATATATAGAGAGTGACATAGATAGTGACACATTTAGGCGGGAAACATTTAGGCGGGAAATAACTAGGCGGGAAATATTTTGGCGGGAAACATTTAGGCGGGAAATAGTTATTTGGCTACGGCATTCGGCATAGGCGGTTCGGCCATATACGTCGACAAACATAAAAAAAACCATAAGGCAGATAAAAGAGAATGTGTTCAAATACAAAACAGTCAACACTATAACTTGAAGGGCTACCCATATCTTGCAGGCATTATTTATCTCAAATTAGGGTATGTTCCGGAGCAATACACACATAGGACTAATCCAAACATAAGCATAAACACTGGTGTTCGGACTTCTACTACATGCATTCTAAGTAAACCCACTACGTTGGGGTTACAAAAAACACTTCCAAGGAAGTTAAAATCACCACAATAGCTTACATGAGTTTACTCGGACAGATAACTGAGAAAATTTATCCAATTTATGATATAACCTTGCATATAAGAAGCAAAAAGTAGCACTAGTAACACTACTTGTTCCAACTAAACTTGTGACAACACTTGTATAACAAAAACCATAAAATTTCGAACCCATGTCATTCTTTTTAAGTTCAAACTTTACCAACGTCAAAATACAAACCTATTTGATTCTCATTTTTAAACACATTAAAACAACACGGCACTCCAAAAACTTAACCATGCATTTTGATAACTCAAATAAATATCTAACAAAATTTATACAAAAATATGAGCTACTTCAAAGTGAAAAACATGGAAAAAGTAAAAGAAGGCACATCCTTTATCGCATTATTAAGGCTGCATTACTCAAAATGCATAGAACTAATATAGACAAACATTATAATGTGTTCCACCACAGCACACACAACACTAATCCTAACATACGCATAACACCTAGTAATAAAACCTTCCTGGAAATGAAGTGCAAAATGTTCTTTCTTTTTAGATAAAAAAAGCTTATGTGTGCTTTACTAACGGGGTGTTTGTCTAAGCTTATTTGTCGGGGCTTATGTCATGATTGAAAAGCCAATTAGCTCATATTTTTAAACCTTAAGAGCTTATCAATTAATATTAGAGTAAATTGCATTTTTGGTACCTAAGATATGGCTAAATTGCATGTTTCGTCCCTAACGCTTCGAAAGTGCAAGATTAGTCCCCATTTTGAATGTTTTGTTGCATGTTTGGTCCCTAAATTGCGATTTAGTCCCTAAAACTTTGAAGTTTCCGTTGCATGTTTGGTCCCTAACTCCACACCTCAAGTTAGAAGGAATTTCTTCTGTTCCAAGCGTGGGTATCATATATCTTGTCAATTTAAATCCTCGAAACTGAAAATAATTATCTCGTCTTTATTGGTTTCTTAAACAAGATTATTCTAGGCTCTCGTCAATCAACAATAGGTTCTTTAAAAGTAAACCATGTAACCCAAATAAGGTTCTTTAAATATTGTAACAACATTGGGTCTTAAATATAAATATAAACGAACAAAGTAAAATTTTAGAATAGAAGATCAAGACTTTTGTGTAAAAAAATAAATTTAAGCTCAATGAGCACGTACACATTGAGACCCTAAACAAATAAGCCCTCCTTTCAAATAACATACGTAAACTAAATCTTGTAGACCTTTTAAATAACTCTTTTTCAATCAATAACATACATAAACCCGAATCTTGTAGACCTTTTAAATAACTCTTTTTGAATTTGTATTAGTGATTATAGTTAACAAGATATAGATATCAATAAGGTAGAAAAGATAGTGAGATTATACCTTCTATTTCCAAGATCACCTATTTTAATAAAAATGAAAAAAGAAAAAAAAAAGGTTGTTTGCTTTGTATCGTAAAATAAAAGCACAGGGTTTTGATCAACACTTGGAGCAAACATCGCTCCGTAACTTTCATTGATCAATGTTGGGAACTTTTGCTTCACGAAGCTATGAAACTCTTTGCCAAGCATGTCTTTCATATCTTTGGTTTTGTACTCCGCTAATTGATTTTTAATTCTCTCTTCGTGGGATAAATAATTTCTCATAAGCTGGAAAAGAGAGTTCTCTTTTCTGTTCTTCCTTGCGCATAACATCCATGCTCCATTTAAGTATTTATTATTTTTTTCTCATAACTTTCTTTCTCCATTACTTTGAGAAAGTCCGAAGGAAATTCTGATCCCCATTTACCACTGTCCCCAAGAAAACTCGGACATATCTTTTCAAGCTGGCTTCGGAAGTTACCTTTTCCGTCTTCGAGGTACTCAATAAGTACCCCGATGAAGTCAAGAACCTTCCATCCGGGCCAAAATATGGGGTGTGAACTTGCCGCTTCCGCGGTTGCTCTATAGACAAAATCAACAAAGTTCATATAAATATGTCAAATACAAGAATGTTAGCTGCTTATTTTTTTAATTTGCCTTATATTTTAATTTTCCTGTGTTTATTTCATATGAAGTACATTCTTCATAGTCTAATGTGTATTGTTTGTTAGCTCCTAATTAAGGTGTTTTGTAACTAATAAGTTCTGGGGCTAAATAATAAATCTTTATCTTAGGAAAGAAGACTCACCCTTTCAAGATGATTTGTTGCAAAAGATACAAACCATCCAAAGTTATTGCAGAGTTGGTGCAGTATATGTCTTCGTCTTGATATATCTTCCCCGTGTAGCAAAAGAATATAATATGCCGCACTTCAATCATGTCCTTTGCATAACCAACAAAATATTTATAATTAAAATCCCCCCACCAAAAAAAAGAAAAAAAGAGGGTATCGTATATCTTGTCAATAAAAATAAGTGTCTCGTCTTTATTGGTTTCTTAAACAAGATTATTTTAGGCTCTCGTCAATCAACAATAGGTTCTTTAAAACTAAACCATGTAACCCGAATAAGGTTCTTTAAATAGTGTAGCAACATTGAGTCTTATGTATAAATCCTATAAATGAACAAAGTAAACTTTTAGAACAGATGATGAAGACATTTGTGTAAAAAAATAAAGGATAGGGATCCTCTAATGTTCATTTGAACATTAGAGATGTTATGCTTCTTGTGATTGTACCGTAAAATTAAAATAAAATAAATGTATTGCAATAATGACAATGTACAATCACAAGAATCATAACATCACCTCTAATGTTCAAATGAACATTAGAGGATCCCTATCCAAAAATAAATTTAAGCTCAATGAGCACGTATACATTACAAACCCTAAACAAATAAGCTCTACTTTCAAATAACTACATAAATTGAATCTTGTAGACCTTTTAAATAACTCTTTTTCTATATGTATTAGTGATTATAGCTAACAAGATATAGACATCAATAAGGTAGAAAAGATAGTGAAATTATACCATCTATTTCCAAGATCACCTATTTCAATAACAAAAAAAATTTCGTTTGCTCTTGTATCGTAAAATAAAAGCACAGGGTTTTGATCAACACTTAGAGCAAACATTGTTGGTTGTTTGGAGAATCTTAGAATGGTGTGTGTGCGTGTTTAAACACTAGCACCCAAAGAGTATATTATATAGACTTGAATATGGGTAGATGGAGACATAAATATTGGTAGGTGGATGGTTGAAATGATTTGAAGTAAAGTTGGTGACATTAAGAAGCCAAAATGTTGGAGCGGGAAAAAACGAGTTGGTTTTGGGCGGGAAACTAAAAGAAGTTGGTGAATGCTCCGAGTTGATGAGTAGTTGTGGTCCGCTGAATATATTTTGGATGAGTGAGAGAGAGTAAAGAGATGGAGAAAGTGAATGGGAATTTTATATATGGATTTTGTTTCTATACTACTACTATACTACTACTCAGTAAATTTATAAAATTGGTGTATTTATAAGGGAATGTTATTAGATACTTTCTGTCAAACATTTTTCTGACGAATGTTTATCGTGACTAGCTTGTGAGCGATAATTAAAGCTGTTACAAGAAATATTCGATTTGGATTGATTATTAATCCTATTTGAGAAGTAAAGATGTCGTTTTGTCAGTGTTCAGGAGTGCAACTAATCTCCTATGACCGTTTTTACTTTGGGCGTTCGATGGGAAAATAGGGGAATAGTATGCAACGGCCCAAAACTATAGTATGATATAAAGCCGAAAATCTTAAAAACGATCGAACCAAACATGGGATTAAGATTTGGGTGCAAAAAGTAAAGTTGTAGAGCTTGTCGAGATGAACAAGTTTAATTTTACAAGTGACATATTGTGTTCCTTGTTCAAAGAATTCAAGACGTGTCTAAAAGAGTGAAGATGTGTAGTTATGTAAGGTCATATCTTATTTAATTCTACTGAGGTCCTTTGGCAAGCGCATTTAAGATTTCAGTTGCTGGTAGGTTTTTGACCAAATTTAAATTGTAAGTTTCTCTTTATAAGTCATTGATGTGTTCGGAAGCATAGGAGACATGTATAAACCTCACACGTTGCAGCGGTATTCATATAATCTAGCTCATAATTCGTAACTAAAATGAGAATTAAACTCTAAATGTGCAGGGGTTAGCGGTACATAAAACCGGCCAGTGAACCAAATCACCATTTGGCTAATGCTTAATGTTCTTAATTAGCTATCAAATATGGAGTACATGATATGACATTTGCAGAAAATGACAAGTGATACTGTTAATTGAATTGTAACATTTTCAAGAAATTGATCGGCCGGGAACCCTTAGGTGATGTTTTGCAAGTAGTGTAGTGTGTTGTATACCCGACTAACACATAAAGGCAAAAGTCAAAAGTGCTAAAAAGATACTCATATTCATACTCATACTCAGTTGCAGCTTAAAGCCAAAGTTATAGTAAGAGTAAACATAATGGCGAAAGTTGTTAAAGATACTCATACTCGACTAACGCATAAGAGACACTTAAGAGTTGTGTGAATTAAGACAAATATATGACATCTTACAAAATTAAACTTGTATATGAAATAGCTGG
The DNA here is from genome assembly GCA_022545495.1 of Chrysanthemum lavandulifolium. Classification (NCBI taxonomy): domain Eukaryota; kingdom Viridiplantae; phylum Streptophyta; class Magnoliopsida; order Asterales; family Asteraceae; genus Chrysanthemum; species Chrysanthemum lavandulifolium. The sequence goes on along the minus strand of CM040245.1, from coordinate 236,450,413 downwards.
TAGCACGTAAGAAAGATTATATTAAAAAGAAAAAAGAATCTTGGGACTAGTTTGATTTGGAAATCAAAATTTGATTATTAGCTACCTATTAATATTTAAAGTAATTTAAATTTTTTAAACATTTAGCCTTGGTCGCATTGTGATCCTGCTTCCTAATCTTGCTCCATCTAAGTTACAGTAAAATAACATAAAAAAACCATAAGGCAGATAAAAGAGACTGTGTTCTAATACAAAACAGTCAACACTATAACTTGAAGGGCTACCCATATCTTGCAGGCATTATTTATCTCAAATTAGGGTATGTTCCGGAGGAATACACACATAGGACTAATCCAAACATAAGCATAAACACTGGTGTTGGGACTTCTACTACATGCATTCTAAGTAAACCCTCTACGTTGGAGTTTCAAAAAACACTTCTAAGGAAGTTAAAATCACCACAATAGCTTACATGAGTTGTACTCGACAGAAATTTAACCTAACTGAGAAAATTAATCCAATTTATTACCTAGCATAAAAGAAGCAAAAAGTAGCACTAGTAACACCACTTGTTCCAACTAAACTTGAGACAACACTTGTATAATAAAAACCATAAAATTTCAAACCCATGTCAGTCTTTTAAAGTTCAAAACTTTACCAAAGTCAAAGTACAAACCTATTTGATTCTCATTTTTAAACACATTAAAACAACAACCGGCACTCCAAAAACTTAACCATGCAGCACCCGCGTCTTGTAATATTTCCCTTTTGATAACTCAAAGAAATATCTAACAACTTTTTACAAAAATCTGAGCTACTTCAAAGTGAAATACATGGGCAAAGTGAAAAAAAAGGCACATCCTTTATCACATTATTAAGGCTACATTACTCCAAATGCATAGAACTAATATAGACAAACTTGTTAATGTGTTAAGTTCCACCACATCACACACAACACTAATCCTAACATATGCATAACACCTAGTAATAAAACCTTCCTGGAAATGAAGTGCAAAATGTTCTTTCTTTTCAGACCAAAAAAGCTTTTGTGTGCTCTACTTACGGGGTGTTTGTCTAAGCTTATTTGTTGGGCTTATGCCATGATTTAAAAGGCAATTAGCTCATATTTTTAAACCTTATGAGCTTATCAATTATAGCTTAGTTAAGTTCTAAAGCTCAAGTAAGAAAGTTCATAATTAAGTTATATAAAATGATCTTATCGGCTTTTCAATTATTCAATAAGCTCATAAGCCCATTCGATAAGCAAAAAGAAACACCCCCATAGTGAGTTTGTCCAACTTAAGGGAGTGTTTGTTTAAGCTTATATTTTCGGCTTTTATTTTATAAGCTCCAATTTTCCGGCTTATTATGAGACTTATGGGATTATATAAGTTTATCATGTAATAACAAACTTGTACTAGTATAAGTTTGTTATACTATAATAATCTTATACATGCCCACAAGCCTCAAATAAGCAAGAAAATTAAAGCCTACAAAATTTAAGCCGAAACCAAATAAGCTCGTAAGCCCACATGTAAGCTTAAACAAACACCAAAGTCTCAGAATCCAAGTTCATACTTGAAAAGTTTATAAAAATTGAGCTCAAACAGCAAACAGACAAAAACATAAAAAATAAAAATAAAAAAGTTTAGACCTTGAACATCACCATTGATTATGCATTACATACAGGCATATACATGACACTCAAACTCTTTAATATTAACCTACACAAAATGATTGTAAATAAAAGGTTCTAGCCATGAATATGAGGTACTTATAAAAGAGCGAGATAATACCTTAGTGATAATTTCCGAGACCACTTATTTGAACGAGATAATCGTCGTCTTTATCTATTCCTGGTTTCTGAAATGAAACAAATAAAGTGAAAAAAAATATCTATAAACACACCCTACATTCTAAGTGGAAAAAAATTCATCATATGTTATCTCGTTAGTATTGTTAGACTTGATAACACATGAAATGAGCAATGTATATATAGCAATTGGCAGGTTATAATCTACTTACAAATACATGATTTTCAGCTGGTGATATCATGGCTAAGTATTGAAGCAATGTGATGAAACTAGGTAGAAAGAACACTTGATTGAGTGAGAATATATGGTGATAAATAGAACTTGAATTAATGAGACACAAATTAAAGGAGGTGGGTGGGTAGTTGTGTGGTTGTTTAATAAGGTATTTAAGATACAACTGATGAACTGAACCAACAATAAATTGAAACACTGAATACTGATCTTGCTGATTTCCTCTACATGAAATAAGAACTTTGATTAATTTTAGAGACTTCTATATATCTGTATTTTGACACTAAATGGGTAACGTGTTGGTGTTGACATAAATGTGTAGGGTCATTCATGTACCTAGCTAGGGTGGTGTTAAGAGCTATATTCAATTCATTCACCTACTTGGTGAGTTCATCATAAACAACGTTCAATTACACCCTTCTTCTCTCTTGCAATTTGAATTTCAAATTTCAAAGTTCCGGTACCTAGTGGCGGATCCAGAAATTTGACGAAAGGCGCGCATTATGTTTGAAACGACAATGGTAGGCATTTAATGAGGAAAAAAAAAATGCTAGGATGGTGCTGAAAGGGTATGCACGTGTATACCATTAACCGGCCTCAAGTATGTCTGCTTTTGTACTCACCCTTGTCTATTACTTTCCACTTTTTTTAATTTAAGTACTATACTATTTTACACAATGAACTAATAAATTAGTTACTGTAGTTTAAACTACTGGTTAAAACCTAGCTTCCTCAAGATGTCTTTTTGTTACCGTTCAGGAGTGCAACTAATCTCCTATGACCGTTTTTTACTTTGTGCATTCAATGGGAAAATGGGTGAATAGAATGCAACGGCCCAAAACTATAGTATATGATATAAAACATAAAATCTTGAAAACGAACCAAACATCGGATTAAGATTTGGGCGCAAAAAGTGAAGTTGTAGAGCTTGTCAAGATGAACAAGGTTAATTTTATGAGTGACATATTGTGTTCCATTGTCTAAGAATTCAAGACGTGTCTAAAATGAGTGAAGATATATAGTTATGTAGGGTCATATCTCATTTAATTCCACAAGGTCCTTTGGCTAGTGTATTTAAGATTTTAGTTTCTTGGTAGGTTTTTGACCAAATTTAAATTGTTATTGATGTGTTTGGAAGCATAGGAGACACATATAAACCTCACACGTTGCAGTGGTTTTCATATAATCTAGCTCATAATTCGTAATTAAAATGAGAATTAAACTCTAAATGTGCGGGGGTTAGCGGTACATTAAACCAGTGAACCAACTCACCTTTGACTAATGCTTAATGTTCTTAGCTATCAAATACGGAGTACATGCTATAACATTTGCAGAAAATGACAAGTGATACTATTAATTGAGTAGTAACATTTTATAGAAATTGATCGGGAACCCTTAGGTGATGGTTTGCAAGTAGTGTAGCTAGTGTCTTGTATACCCGACCTGACACATAAAGGCACAAGCCGAAAGTCATAAAAGGATACTCATACTCAGTTGCAGCTTAAAGCCAAAGTTATAGTAAGAGTAAACATTAAGGCGAAACTTGTTAAAGATACTCATACTCATACATGACTAACGATAACAGACACTTAAGAGTTGTGTGAACAAAGATATGACATCTTCAGTGCTCCCAAGCTTCAACTGCAAATAAAATATTATTTATTATCTTAATTAAATGTTGACAGCTATGCAGAACTCAGTCAGGACCAGAAATGAGTAAGGTTAGAACTCAATAGCAGGATGTACGTACCTTATAATTAATAAGTTTCCATTGATGACATTAACCTTATTATGTAGTAGTCACTTGCTACCTTTTAATTGCTTTCTAGTTATTCTCAGTTTCTCACCCTTCTTCCTCACACTCTTAGGATCCAACGAGAACTCATCCTGTATATCAGCATATAGTATTGAAAAATAATCAATCAGCTTTACAACTCCGCTTCTTTACTATGTACCCCCTATGACTATAGTTTTCGCTATAGTCATCCCTCTATCAAGCACACCTAATAATATAGTACTGCAGCAATATAAGCTTTCCAACAGAACGGTTGTAATGATATGATACACTAGAGAATACTGTTGTTCCAATTATGACAATTTAATTTCACTCAAGCCATGAATATAAACTAGATCCAAGACAACATAATACCAAACATGTATAATGGGATGTTTGTGTTAGCTTATTTACCAGGCTTATGAGCTAAGGTAAAGAAGAAAAAGCTCATAAGCTCACTTTTTTCGTCTTATGAGCTTATGAAGGTGATCTTATGGCCGTAAATAAGCCATAAGTTCATAAGCCGAAAAAATGGGCTTATGAGCTTTTCTAAATAACATAAGCTCATAAACCTGATATGCTAACACAAACCTAAGCAGAGTTCTATCAAAAAATAGCAACCCGTATGCCAGTTTCACATCAAAATGCAAGAAAGCCACTAATCTATGGCGTAACAACACACGCCTAACATAATAAGCTAATCTATAAATACATACTCGTATTAGCAAAACAAATGGTCAGTCACGGTCACGAACCTGGAACCACTTTAGGCGCCTCTTCAAAGATTATAGTCAAGCAACCGACTCATTTATAATTCTGCGCACAATCTATACCTATAAATGTTGCTATAATCTATATTTAAAAACAACAATACAATATGAAATACAAAACAGACATGATATACATGATCAATCAAACAGATTATTAGCTAACGAACATCAAAAGTTAATCAAACAATCTTAAAAAAACGAATCAATATAGGCATATTGAGGACTTATGATACAGGTTGACAAGCATATCCCGAACCGAGTCTATGAAGAATGGGTCAACATTGCAGTTTATTTAGTAGTATAGTGCGTTCCTGTATTTTAGGCAAGCCATGCATGCACGTTCTCTTTTACATTCACATTTCCTTTTCATAGTATTATTGGGTACTAGTAGTTATTAGGATATGGCGGTTATGTTTTGGCTATTTATATGTAACTGGGAACCGAGTTAACATATGAAAGAAGAAGAATATTAGGGTGCGTTTAGTTGGAGAACAAATTCTCTTATTTTCTATCTCTAGTTTTGTAAAAATTTGGAAGGAGAATTAATCTCCACAAAACATTTGAAAATATAAAAAACGCATTTAGTTGATGTTTCTATTTTCTGTTTTGAAGAAAGGGAGGGAGGGTTGAGGGTTACAAAGGAAAACACGGAAAACAACTAAAATTTGTTTTGTAATTTTCCTTGTTAAGTTAGGAAATAGGGGATTTGTTTTTTGCCAAATATTTTGTTGGAAAACGTTGATTTGAACGCGATCTCTGTTTTCCTTGTTTTCCACAAAACATTTTGTGGAAAACAAGGGTGTTTTCCCTCAACTAAACGCAACCTTAAAGTTTAGTTCCACTCTAGTTTCTTGGAGTCTTGCCCGCCCTAAGGGCCTTATCAATCCATCTCTTTAATCTACTTCTTGGGAGATTGACCATCTCAAATCGGTCTCTTAACAATATAATGGTGCTTTCATTGCTTCAATCGGTCTCTTAACAATGGTGCTTTCATTGCTTCGAAATATACCTCCAAAACGTAACATACCATCAATCGAAGAGTCCATGGCATCCATAGCCGACTCGTTATCCAAACTTGTTGCATCTCAAGCAGCATTTATCAAAAAACAACAACAACCCTTAGTCCTCATCTCAACAATCGCTCAAATTCACCATCAGAACACTAGTAAGTCTATCACTACCAATAACGCTAAAACCGAGACAACAATAGCTCAAGTTTTCACCGATCGCTTCACATACATACAGATTGGAGCCATCTCGAAATACCTCGCCACCATAACCACGACTACACCAAACCGTGTTACAACAATTATCAAAACCGACACAATAGTCATCGCCCAAACTTTCCATTCACCTTCAAACACCACTCGCAATTTGTCAAACAAGCTAACAAAGAATTTCAGCGTCCATCCATCAGCACTTGCACAAACATACAACGATGTCTTGCTCATCATGGACAAGTTAGCAGCCAAAGGAGTCTCGTTGTCGCTCTCAATCTTTATTAAGCTTTGCTTTTGCTGGCCGAAGACATTTCCTCCGGATCACCAATGTCCTACGCCAAAGTTTGTTTTTCTTGAATCCAAATACAAGCCACCTTGGAAGCCATTCACCGTGGACCATGGCAACCTCGGCCTTGCGGACAAGGCCGTTTTTCAAGGATGGGAGTATTGATACGGGTTGACAAGTATATCCCGAACCGAGTCTATAAAGAATGGGTCAACACTGCAGTTTATTTAGTAGTATAGTGCGTTCCTTTATTTTAGCCAAGCCATGCATGCACGTTCTCTTTTACATTCATATTTCCCTTTTCATAGTATTAGTGGGAACTAGTAGTTATTAGGATATGACAGTTATGTTTTTGGCTATTTATACGTAATCTCGGAACCGATTTAACATATGAATGAAGAAGAATATTAAAGTCTAGTTCCTCTCTAGTTTCTTGAAATCTTGCCCGCTCTAAGGGCCTTATCAATCCGTCTCTTTAATCTACTTCTTTGGAGATTGATCATCTTGAATCGGTCTCTTAACAACTTACTTAGAATTATGTGCCGATTTGTATCGATTTTGATCACCAAACTACCGATTAACTAACTTCGATTGGAAACGAACTACCGACCAACTAACTCGGACTCAAAACCCTAGCTGATGATTCAAAACCCTAACTACCGATTAACGGTTTGATGTTTTGATTAACTAACCTTGATTCGAAACTCTAATTATCGATTCGAAACCCTATCTACCGCTTAACTAACTCGGATTGTGAAACCCAAGTACCGCTACAAACCCTAGCATTAGCAATTGATATGTGAAAATGATTCATTTGAAATTTTCAAAGAGATCGATCAGTTTTGAAGTTATTATTAGTGTGAAGATTTTGATTCGGAGCGAATATGATTATTTAGGAGGGATAGAATATATGAATTAAAGGCCTGTTTGGTTTGAGGCGTGAATGGGATTTGAATGAAAGATTCGGTCAATCCATTGGTTAACAATCTTTGGACTTACACATTCCCTTTATTTAAAAGTTGATTCCTCACTTATTTGGTTGGTATCATCGAATCAAATAATAAATGGTACTATTATTTTATTTTATAAATTTTTGAACAACATACTTATCATTATTTTATCTCTTTTAAAATTTTAATTATATATTAATGTATTTTTTATTTACTTATAAAAAATAATTTTTTACGTAATAATTAATTTTCTCTTTCCTACTTTTTTAAACCTATCCCAAACCAAATCTTAATCCAACACCTATTCATTCTTAGTGAATAAGGAGTAGTCACTCTTACTCTCCTTGAATCCATTCTCAAGTAAAGCATTAGTAAGCTTAGCATTTCACCGTCTGTGGTGCTTTTTTAACCCCGCAAACTCTATTATCATTCACATCAAAGAAACCATTTGATAATGTCATATAAACATTTCCTCAAGATCCCCATACAAGAAGGCATTATTAATATCAAGTTGAAAATAGGCTAAGACCGTTGAACGCCAAATTAATGACACACATAATCACAAGTTTAACTACATGTGAGATAGTTTCATCAAAATCCACACCTTCTTTATGATTAAACTCTTTAGCAACAAGTCTAGCCTTATACCTATCAACTTCACCACTAGACTTGTACTTAATTTTGAAAATCCATTTTGAACCAATAGCCTTTCTACGAGTAGGTAAAACAACAATATCAAAAGTATCATTACTATACAAAGCATTCATCTCCTTATTCGTTGCCTTCACCCAGTGCTGAAACTTGCAGGCTTCCCAATATGTTTTGGATTCAAAAGCTTTATTTAATTCATTTATAATACAAAGATTTTCAGAACATAATTTAGGATAACCAACAAACTTTCCAAGATCATATTTGACTTTTGAATCAACAACAAACTCATTATACTTGTTTGGAAAAACTAAAGTTGTCTCAGACCTTCTCAAAGGCTGAAATGAGTGAAGATGTGTAGTTATGTAGGGTATTTAAGATTTTAGTTTGTTGGTAGGTTTTTGACCAAATTTAAATTGTTATTGATGTGTTTGGAAGCATAGGAGACACGTATAAACCTCACACGTTGCAGCGGTATTCATATAATCTAGCTCATAATTCGTAACTAAAATGAGAATTAAACTCTAAATGTGCAGGGGTTAGCGGTACATAAAACCAGTGAACCAACTCACCATTTGGCTAAATGTCACAGCTGTTAATGTGTATTTGGCCCACCCGCAATTCAAATCCTAACTCCGTTACCTCAAAGTTAGAAGGGATTTCTTTCAGTTCCAACGCATGGGTATCATATATCTTGTCAATTTGAATTCTCGAAACTGAAAAATAATTATCTCGTCTTTATTGGTTTCTTAAACAAGATTATTCTAGGCTCTCGTCAAACAATAATAGGTTCTTTAAAAGTAAAGCATGTAACCCAAATAAGGTTCTTTAAATAGTGTAACAACATTGGGTCTTAAATATAAATATAAACGAACAAAGTACGAGTAAAATTTTAGAGCAGAAGATCAAGACTTTTGTGTAAAAAAATAAATTTAAGCTCAATGAGCACGTACACATTACAGACCCTAAACAAATAAGCTCTCCTTTCAAATAACATACATAAACTGAATCTTGTAGAGCTTTTAAATAATTCTTTTTCAATCAATAACATACATAAACCGAATCTTGAAGACCTTTTAAATAACTCTTTTTCAATTTGTATTAGTGATTATAGCTAACAAGATATAGATATCAATAAGGTAGAAAAGATAGTGAGATAATACCTTCTATTTCCAAGATCATCTATTTCAATTAAAAAAAGAAAAAAAAAGTTGTTTGCTCTTGTATCGTAAAATAAAAGCACAGGGTTTTGATCAACCCTTGAGCAAACATCGCTCGTAACTTTCATTGATCAATGTTGGGAACTTTTGCTTCACGAAGCTATGAAACTCTTTGTCAAGCATGTCTTTCATATCTTTGGTTTGGTACTCCGCTAATTGCTTTTTAACTCTCTCTTCGTGGGATAACTAATTTCTCATAAGCTGGAAAAGAGAACATATGAGTTCTTTTCTGTTCTTCTTGCGCATAACATCCATGCTCCATTTCTGTATTTGTTCTTTCTTTCACATAACTTTCTTTCTCCATTATTTTGAGAAAGTCCGAAGGAAATTCTGATCCCCATTTACCACTGTCCCCAAGAATACTCGGACATATCTTTTCAAGTTGCCTTCGGAGGTTACCTTTTCTGTCTTCGATGTACTCAATAAGTGCCCTGATCCGGGCCAAAATATGGGGTGTGAACTCGCCGCTTTCGCGGTTGCTCTATAGACAAAATCAACATAAGTTCATATAAATAAGTCAAATAGAAGAATGCTAGCTGCTTATTTTTTAATTTGCCTTATTTTTTAATTTTCCTGTGTTTATTTCATATGAAACACATTCTTCATAGTCTATTCAGTATTGTTTAAGGTGTTTTGTAACTAATAAGTTCCAAGGCTAAATAATTAAATCTTTATCTTAGGAAAGAAGACTCACCTTTCAAGATGATTTGTTGCAAAAGATACAAACCATCCAAAGTTATTGCAGAGTTGGTGCGGTATATGTCTCCGCCTTGATATATCTTCCCGTGTAGCAAAAGAATACAATATGCCCCACTCCAATTATGTCCTCTGCATAACAAAAAATATATACAATCAAATCCACCCAAAAATTAGAAAAAAAGAGGGTATCATATATCTTGTCAATTTAAACCTCAGAAACTGAAAATAATTATCTCGCCTTTATTGGTTTCTTAAACAAGATTATTCTAGGCCTCGTCAATCAGCAATAGGGTTTTAAAACTAAACCATGTTAACCCGAATAAGGTTCTTTAAATGGGGTAGCAACATTAGGTCTTAAGTATAAATCCTATAAACGAACAAAGTAAACTTTTAGAACAGAAGATCAAGACTTTCGTGTAAAAATAAATTTAAGCTCAATGTGCACAGCTCTCCTTTCAAATAACTACATAAACTGAATCTTGTAGACCTTTTAAATAACTCTTTTCTTTATGTATTAGTGATTATAGCTAACATGATATAGATATCATATCGATAAGGTAGAAAAGATAGTGAGATTATACCTTCTATTTCAAGGACACCTATTTCAACAACAAGAAACAAGTCATTTGCTCTTGTATCATAAAATAAAAGCATAGGGTTTTGATCAACACTTGGAGCAAACATTGTTGGTTGTTTGGAGAATCTTAGAATGGTGTGTGTGTGTTTAAAAACTAGCACCCAAAGAGTATATTATATAGACTTGAATATGGGTAGATGGAGTGAGGTACTTCTCATACATATTGATAGGTGGGTCGTTGAAATGAATTGAAGTAAAGTTGGTGACATTAAGAAGCCAAAATGTTTGAGCGGGAAAAAACGAGATGTTTTGGGCGGGAAACTAAATAATTTGTAACATTGATGAATGCTGCATACTTATCTCTTATGTTAAAATTAAATGACAATGCTGAATCCTGGATCCCTTCGTGCGATTTTAGTTTCTGGTCTAAAGTTGTCTTACATTTTTAATTGTAGGTATCACCCGCTCCAGTATGCTGCTGATGCAGTTTGTAATGTCTTGCGTGTTGATCAGGTACAACGTTAACCTATTATTACTGCGATTTTTGTGTGCTTTTTAATTCTTAAATCAGAGTATCTATACTTGTTTATTTGGTTATTACCTTGTTCGGGTTGAGTGTATACATGTGAAATCGATCGGCTTGAGTTGGAATTGTTAATCATCCCCTATATTGGGCATGTTATAGTCATAAATAAAAATATCATTAAATTCTTTGAGTGAGTTAATATCTTATCCTATTATTCTTTTTTTTTGAAGGGAAGTGATCTTTCATTCCATTTATTAAAGAGTTGCAGCATATCATATATATAAAACCATCATTTAAGTCATTCTCTTGTATAAAAAACATTTTAGTTAGATGATACTACTATCGGTAAATGTATGAAAGATATTCATAATCATTTAAGTCATTCTCTTGCTTTATGCGTTAGTTGGGTGGGTATATAAGATATTCATAATCTTTATTTTTATTTTAGGGAGATTTACATGTATATCCTTCCCTAAATGAATAATTAAATATATGTCCTTTGTACTAGTTTTTGATGCATAAAGTACAATGTTTTTAATGCATTCAAAGGATATATATGTAATTTTTAAAATAAGCAAGGATATATATGTAAAAGAACCTAATGTTGATTGACGAGAGCCTAGAATAATCTTGTTTAAGAAACAATAAAGATGAGATAATTATCTTTAATTTCGAGGATTTAAATTGACAAGATTTATGATAACCTGCGTTGGAACTCAAAAAAATTCCTTATTACTTCGAGTTTCATTTATCGAATTTGTTTTATTGGTAACATTTATTATACATGTATAGTATTTATGTGTGAAGTTATGTATAACTAAAGTTTATCAAAAACTAATTAATTTTAAAGGTAACATCGGAAGCCAGAAGGTTAAAGGATGAAGGAAATTGATAGTCGTAAGCTGGAGGAATATGATGTTCCACCAAGAATTTATACCGATGTAAAGTGGCGTTTTATAGTAATGAAGAAGGAACAGACGAAAACACAAGTACAACATGACATGGGGGTAAATCTAATATGCATTTCATATATGTTTTGAAACACTTTCTTTGCAAATGTAAAGGCATCGTTAATGGTGTTAGAGGGCTGCATGTTAAAGGAATTACAATTGGTGACTTAAGTATAGATGACATTTTAGTCAACGAAGATACGATTGTGAAAAACTATATATCTTCGTTGACTAAAAATTACATATATATCCTTTGAATGCATTAAAAGCATTGTACTTTATGCATCAAAAACTAGCTAGTACAAAGGACCATTGTACTTTCACAATCATATCTTCGTTGACTAAAATGTCATCTATACCTAAGTCACCAATTGTAATTCCTTTAACATGCAGCCTCTAACACCATTAACGATGCCTCTACATTTGCAAAGAAAGTGTTTCAAACATATATGAAATGCATATTAGATTTACCCCATGTCATGTCAGACTTGTGTTTTCGTCGATCCTTCTTCAGAACTATAAAACGCCACTTTACATAGGTATAAATTCATGGTGGAACATCATATTCTCCGGCCACGACTATCAATTTCCTTCATCCTTTACCTTCAAGCCGATGATACCTTTAAAATTAATTAGTTTTGATAAACTTTAGTTATACATAACTTCACACATAAATACTATACACGATAATAAATGTTACCAATAAAACAAATTGATAAATGAAACCAAGTAATAAGGAATTTCTTTGAGTTCGACGCTAGGTATCATATATCTTGTCAATTTAAATCTCGAAATGAAGATAATTATCTCATCTTTATTGGTTCCTTAAACAAGATTATTCTAGGCTCTCATCAATCAACATTAGGTTCTTTAAAAGTAAACAATGTAACCCGAATAAGGTTCTTTAAAAGTAAACCATTTAACCCAAATAAGGTTCTTTAAATAGTGTAGCAATATTGAGTCTTAAATATAAATCCTATAAACGAACAAAGTAAATTTTAGAACAGAAGATCAAGGCTTTTGTGTAAAACTATAAATTTAAGCTAAGTGAGCACCTACACATTATAGACCTTTTACATAACTTTTTTCTATATGTATTAGTGATAATAGCTAACAAGATATAGATATCAATAAGGTAGAAAAGATAGTGAGATTATACCTTCTATTTCCAAGACCACCTATTTCAATAACAAGAAAAAGGTCGTTTGCTCTTGTATCGTAAAATAAAAGCACGTGGTTTTGATCAACACTTGGAGCAAACATTGTTAGTTGCTTGGAGAATATTAGAATGGTGTGTGCATGTAAAAACCAGACCAAAAGAGTATATATATAAACTTGAATATGGGTAGATGGAGACATAAATATTGGCGGTGGGTGGTTGAAATGAATTGAAGTCAAGTTAGTGACATAAAGAAGCCAAAGTGTTCGGCGGGAAAAATGAGTTGGTTTTAAGGAAACTAAATGAAGTTGGTGAATGCTTTGAGTTAATGAGTAGTTGTGGTCCTCTCGAATATATTTATTGAGTGAGAGAGAGTAAAAGATGGAGAAAGTGAATAGATTTTGTTTCTATACTACTACTATAATATTTAGGGTACTGGCAACCATGATTCATACCTCACCACTCACCAATAATATCATTCCACCTCATCTCAAATATATTTGGCTGAGTGAGAGATAGAGTAAAAAGATGGAGAAAGTGAATAGATTTTTGTTTCTATACTACTACTATAATATTTAGGGTAGTGGCAACCATGATCCATACCTCACCACTCACCAATAATATCATTCCACCTCATCTCATATTTTACCATACTTTTCTAGTGGCAAACCATGATTCCATAACTCACCTAATTTTATTTTTTTAGTTTTTATCCAAAAACGTTTCTCATCCTCGTTTGCATGGTAAAAACCTGTTGGCTTGCTATTGGCCACCTTATGATGACTAATGCACATGTAAAAATCCAAAAACTTCAATTACGAGCTGCTATATAAATATCGATCCCTTCATATATTCCATATCACAACATACCAATTCAGGCCACAACGTATTCCATAACAGTAACAGAAACCAAGTCGTTACACATTCTTAGCCGTGTATGGATGGCTGCTGGTGTTGCCATTGTTAATGGACATACAGAACAAGGTTACAAGCTTAGATCACTTTACAAGGTTTCTTGCTTCACCTCACCATGCCGATTCGGCAATCTTTGGCGCTCTCCATCCAAACCGCACCATACCGCAACGGTGGCATCGGTGTTGCCGCTCGGTATGAGGGCAAACCGAGTCATACCGTGCCCCATTGCCACTACCCTTAAAACATTTTTATCTTATCAATAAAGCCATACAGGTTGGAATTCTGAAATTCAAACAAACTCTTCCCAATCTTATAGGAAGACAAATCAGATTTGCCGTGGATGTAGTCCGATACTGATTCGAGATCTTATGATTTTACAATACTAAAAGATCGTGTTTCTACATAGGATTTTTGCAAGATAGGGGTTAATAGGATCCGGTCTTAACCATAAGATCTTAAGATCTCCGTTGATCCAATTTACTTTTCTTGAACGACAAGCTTAAAAACTACAATTTTATGAATTAAGCAGAGCCGTATATGATGATAGGCGAGATGTTCTATCGCACAAGACCTCAAATTTTTAGGGGCCTCAAAGTGTACATCACGTTATATATTCGAGGCCTCAAAATCTACTTCCAACAAAAAATGTTCATGTAATATAATTTATTGTTGTAAAAAATTGTTAAATTTGAAGCTACATCATTAGAATACTGTGATTTTTGTTTCAGTGGTTAGTATAATAAATCTGTGATCGTCTTTAGTGATCATATTAAATTTTGCACAAGATTTTCCTTAGCTTAGCTACGACACTGGTATTAAGTTTTGTAAATTAGAAAAAAGAGGCTAATTGCATTAAACACTTCATAATCATAGTTTTGACAATTTCACCTACAATAGATTTGCATAATTATACAATGCCTACAAAAAAAATAAAACTATAATAGGATCTTAAGATTGGACTCAATGTTAAATATTTTTGTTTCTCGTCTTTTAATCTTAGGGTTTCCTGATCAATAGAAGGTCTTTTACAAATATTCAAATTCAAACAACTCATTAAATTATAAAGTGTATTTATAAGAGAATGTTATTAGATACTTTATGCCAAGCATTTTTCTCATGAATGTTTATCGTGACTTGTGAGCGATAATTAAAGCTGTTACGAGAAATATTCGATTTGGATTGATTATTAATCCTATTTGAAAAGTAAAGATGTCGTTTATGATCGTTTTTTACTTTGTGGGTTCGATGGGCGGCCCAAAACTATAGTATGATATAAAACATAAATTTTTAAAAACGAACCAAACATGGGATTAAGATTTGGGTGCAAACAGTGAAGTTGTAGAGATTGTAGAGATGAACAAGTTTAGTTTTACGAGTGACATATTATCTTCCATTGTCTAAGAATTCAAGACGTGTCTAAAATGAGTGAAGATGTGTAGTTATGTAGGGTATTTAAGATTTTAGTTTGTTGGTAGGTTTTTGACCAAATTTAAATTGTTATTGATGTGTTTGGATGCATAGGAGACATGTATAAACCTCACACGTTGCAACGGTATTCATATAATCTAGCTCACAATTCGTAACTAAAATGAGAATTAAACCTAAATGTGCAGGGTTAGCGGTACATAAAACCAGTGAACCAACTCACCATTTGGCTAATGCTTAATGTTCTTAGCTATCAAATACGGAGTACATGATATAACATTTGCAGAAAATGACAAGTGATACTGTTAATTGAGTTGTAACATGTTCAACAAAATTGATTGGGCCAGCAACGCTTAGAGCATTGGGTATAATGGAATTGGTGCCTCGCCAAGGTGACGTGGAGGGACTTTCGGCGGCACCGAATGGCAGCCACCACACCATCAACCCTTCGTCACTTCGATTTTAGCCGGTTCTTCAACACATAAAAAGACAAACCCACTTTATAATTAATATTCTTTTAATATTGTGTGTGTGTGTTGTGTATCTGATTAAAAGAGGATGAGGAAGATGACTAGATGACTTATTTGTTTTTTTTTTGGTAGTGGGCTAAGTTTTAAGTTTGAGTTAGTTTTTTAATTGAGCTACTGGATTAAAAATCTTAACAAGTTTAATTTTTTTTTTTTTTTTATTTATTTATTATTATTTTTTAAGTTTTGCAATTTTTTATAAAAATATTATTTATATATTTATTTGAATAAAATGAATTTAGTTTATTTGAAAAATGAAAAATAAAATAAAATTAGGGATGTCTGGGCCAAATGGTTGTGTTGAAGTTAGTTATAATAATAGAGTATTTTGGGGTTGAAGTGTTGAAATGAGATGGCACCCTTGAGGCCTAAATGACTAGAAAAACTTAGCCACCATACCTTATGCTCTTAGGTGATGGTTTGCAAGTACTATAGTGTGTTTTATACCCAACTAACACATAAAAGGCAAAAGTCGAAAGTCGTAAAAGATACTCATACTCATACTCGATGCATGCTTAATTAAAGCCAAAGTTATAGTAAGAGTAAACATAAAGGCAAAAGTTGTTAAAGATACTCATACTCGACTAACGCATAAAAGACACTTAAGAGTTGTGTGAATTAAGACTGACATCTTACTCGAGCCATGCAAACAAAATTAAGCTTGTATATGAAATAACTGGTAGCACGTAAGAAAGATTATATTAAAAAGAAAAAAGATTCTTGGGACTAGTTTGATTTGGAAATCAAAATTTGATTATTAGCTAACTATTAATATTTTAAGTAATTTAAAATTTTTTAAACATAAGAGACACTTAAGAGTTGTGATCCTGCTTCCTAATCTTGCTCCCATCTAAGTTACAATAAAATAACATAAAAAAACCATAAGGCAGATAAAAGAGAATGTTTCAAATACAAAACAGTCAACACCGTAACTTGAAGGGCTACCCAAATCTTGCAGGCATTATTTATCTCAAATTAGGGTATGTTCCGGAGCAATACACACATAGGACTAATCCAAACATAAGCATAAACACTAGTGTTGGGACTTCTACTACTACATGCATTCTAAGTAAACCCACTACGTTGAGTTACACAAAACACTTCCAAGGAAGTTAAAATCACCACAATAGCTTACATGAGTTGTACTCGACAGAAATTTAACCTAACTGTGAAAATTTATCCAATTTATGATATAACGTACCTTGCATATAAGAAGCAAAAGTAGCACTAGTAACACCACTTGTTCCAACTAAACTTGTGACAACACTTGTATAATAAAACCCATAAAATTTCAAACCCATGTCATTCTTTTAAAGTTCAAAACTTTACCAACGTCAAAGTACAAACCTATTTGATTCTCATTTTTAAACACATTAAAACAACAACCGGCACTCCAAAAACTTAACCATGCAGCACTCGCGTCTTGTAATATTTCCCTTTTGATAACTCAAAGAAATATCTAACAACTTTTTACAAAAATCTGAGCTACTTCAAAGTGAAAAACATGGACAAAGTGAAAAAAAAGGCACATCCTTTATCACATTATTAAGGCTACATTACTCAAAATGCATAGAACTAATATAGACAAACATTTTAATGTGTTAAGTTCCACCACATCACACACAACACTAATCCTAACATACGCATAACACCTAGTAATAAAACCTTCCTGGAAATGAAGTGCAAAATGTTCTTTCTTTTCAGACCAAAAAAGCTTTTGTGTGCTCTACTTACGGGGTGTTTGTCTAAGCTTATTTGTTGGGCTTATGCCATGATTTAAAAGGCAATTAGATAATATTTTAAACCTTATGAGCTTTTCAATTATAGCTTAGTTAACTTCTAAAGCTCAAGTAAGAAAGTTCATAATTGTTATGTAAATGATCTTATCGGCTTTTCAATTATTCAATAATTAGCTCATAAGCCCATTCGATAAGCAAAAAGAAACAACCCATAGTGAATTTGTCCAACTTAAGGAGTGTTTGTTTGCTTATATTCGGCTTATATTTTATAAGCTCCATTTTCCGCTTATTATGAGACTTATGGGATTTATAAGTTTATCATGTCATAACAAACTTGTACTAGTATAAGTTTGTTATACTATAATAATCTTATACATGCCCACAAGCCTCAAATAAGCAAGAAAATTAAAGCCGACAAAATTTAAGCGAAACCAAATAAGCTCGTAAGCCCACATGTAAGCTTAAACAAACACCAAAGTCTCAGAATCCAAGTTCATACTTGAAAAGTTTATAAAAATTGAGCTCAAACAGCAAACAGACAAAAAAACATAATAAAATAAAAATTAAAAAAAGTTTAGACCTTGAACATCACCATTGATTATGCATTACATACAGGCATATACATGACACTCAAACTCTTTAATATTAACCTACACAAAATGATTGTAAATAAAAGGTTCTAGCCATGAATATGAGGTACTTATAAAAGAGCGAGATAATACCTTAGTGATAATTTCCGAGACCACTTATTTCAACGATATAATCGTCGTCTTTATCTATTCCTGGTTTCTGAAATGAAACAGATAAAGTGAAAAAAAAAATATATCTATAAACACACCCTACATTCTAAGTGGAAAAAAATTCATCATATGTTATCTCGTTAGTATTGTTAGACTTAAAACACATGAAATGAGCAATGTATATATAGCAATTAGCAGGTTATAATCTACTTACAAATACATGATTTTCAGCTGGTGATATCATGGCTAAGTATTGAAGCAATGTGATGAAACTAGGTAGAAAGAACACTTGATTGAGTGAGAATATATGGTGATAAATAGAACTTGAATTAATGAGACACAAATTAAAGGAGGTGGGTGGGTAGTTGTGTGGTTGTTTAATAAGGTATTTAAGATACAACTGATGAACTGAACCAACAATAAATTGAAACACTGAATACTGATCTTGCTGATTTCCTCTACATGAAATAAGAACTTTGATTAATTTTAGAGACTTCTATATATCTGTATTTTGACACTAAATGGGTAACGTGTTGGTGTTGACATAAATGTGTAGGGTCATTCATGTACCTAGCTAGGGTGGTGTTAAGAGCTATATTCAATTTATTCACCTACTTGGTGAGTTCATCATAAACAACGTTCAATTACACCCTTTTTCTCTCTTGCAATTTGAATTTCAAATTTCAAAGTTTCGGTACCTAGTGGCGGATCCAGAAATTTGACGAAAGGTGTGCATTATGTTTGGAACGACAATGGTAGGCATTTAATGGAAAAAAAAAAAAAAAAAAAAAACGCTAGGATGGTGCTGAAAGGGTATGCACGTGTATACCATTAACCGGCCTCAAGTATGTCTGCTTTTGTACTCACCATCGTCTATTACTTTCCACTTTTTTTAATTTAAGTACTATACTATTTTACACAATAAACTAATAAATTAGTTACTGTAGTTTACACTACTTGTTAAAACCTAGCTTCCTCAAGATGTCTTTTTGTTACCGTTCAGGAGTGCAACTAATCTCCTATGACCGTTTTTTACTTTGTGCGTTCAATGGGAAAATGGGTGAATAGAATGCAACGGCCCAAAACTATAGTATATGATATAAAACATAAAATCTTGAAAACGAACCAAACATCGGATTAAGATTTGGGCGCAAAAAGTGAAGTTGTAGAGCTTGTCAAGATGAACAAGGTTAATTGTATGAGTGACATATTGTGTTCCATTGTCTAAGAATTCAAGACGTGTCTAAAATGAGTGAAGATATGTAGTTATGTAGGGTCATATCTCATTTAATTCCACAAGGTCCTTTGGCAAGTGTATTTAAGATTCTAGTTTCTTGGTAGGTTTTTGTCCAAATTTAAATTGTTATTGATGTGTTTGGAAGCATAGGAGACACATATAAACCTCACGTTGCAGTGGTATTCATATAATCTAGCTCATAATTCGTAATTAAAATGAGAATTAAACTCTAAATGTGCGGGGGTTAGCGGTACATTAAACCAGTGAACCAACTCACCTTTTGACTAATGCTTAATGTTCTTAGCTATCAAATACGGAGTACATGCTATAACATTTGCAGAAAATGACAAGTGATACTATTAATTGAGTAGTAACATTTTATAGAAATTGATCGGGAACCCTTAGGTGATGGTTTGCAAGTAGTGTAGCTAGTGTCTTGTATACCCGACCTGACACATAAAGGCACAAGCCGAAAGTCATAAAAGGATACTCATACTCAGTTGCAGCTTAAAGCCAAAGTTATAGTAAGAGTAAACATTAAGGCGAAACTTGTTAAAGATACTCATACTCATACACGACTAACGCATAACAGACACTTGAGTAGTGTGAACAAAGATATGACATCTTCAGTGCTCCCAAGCTTCAACTGCAAATAAAAATATTATTTATTATCTTAATTAAATGTTGACAGCTATGCAGAACTCAGTCAGGACCAGAAATGAGTAAGGTTAGAACTCAATAGCAGGATGTACGTACCTTATAATTAATAAGTTTCCATTGATGACATTAACCTTATTATGTAGTAGTCACTTACTACCTTTTAATTGCTTTCTAGTTATTCTCAGTTTCTCACCCTTCTCCCTCACACTCTTAGGATCCAACGAGAACTCATCCTGTATATCAGCATATTGTATTGAAAATAATCAATCAGCTTTTCAACTCGCTTCTTTACTATGTACCGCTATGACTATAGTTTTCGCTATAATCATCCCTCTATCAAGCATACCTAATAATATAGTACTGCAGCAATATAAGCTTTCCAACAGAACGGTTGTATATGATACACTAGAGAATACTGTTGTTCCAATTGCGTCTATTTAATTTCACTCAAGCCATGAATATAAACTAGATCCAAGACAACATAATACCAAACATGTATACTGGGATGTTTGTGTTAGCTTATTTACCAGGCTTATGAGCTAATGTAAAGAAGAAAAGCTCATAAGCTCACTTTTTTCGCCTTATGAGCTTATGAAGGTGATCTTATGGTCCGAATAAGCCATAAGTTCATAAGTCGAAAAATGGGCTTATGAGCTTTTCTAAATAACATAAACCTGATATGCTAACACAAACCTAAGCAGAGTTCTATCAAAAATAGCAACCCGTATGCCAGTTTCACATCAAAATGCAAGAAAGCCACTAATCTATGGCGTAACAACACACGCCTAACATAATATGCTAATCTATAACACGTATCTGTATTAGCAAAACAAATGGTCAGTCACGGTCACGAACCTGGAACCACTTTAGGCGCCTCTTCAAAGATTATAGTCACAACCGACTCATTTATAATTCTGCGCACAATCTATACCTATAAATGTTGCTATAATCTATATTTAAAAACAACAATACAATATGAAATACAAAACAGACATGATATACATGATCAATCAAACAGATTATTAGCTAACGAACATCAAAAGTTAATCAAACAATCTTAAAAAAACGAATCAATATAGGCTTATTGAGGACTTATGATACAGGTTGACAAGCATATCCCGAACCGAGTCTATGAAGAATGGGTCAACATTGCAGTTTATTTAGTAGTATAGTGCGTTCCTGTATTTTAGGCAAGCCATGCATGCACGTTCATTCACATTTCCCTTTTCATAGTATTATTGGGTACTAGTAGTTATTAGGATATGGCAGTTATGTTTTTGGCTATTTATATGTAATCTGGGAACCGAGTTAACATATGAAAGAAGAAGAATATTAGGGTGCGTTTAGTTGGAGAGCAAATTCTCTTATTTTCTATCTCTAGTTTTGTAAAATTTGAAGGAGAATTAATCTCCACAAAACACTTGAAAATATAAAAACGCGTTTAGTTGATGTTTCTATTTTGCTTTTGAAGAAAGGAGGAGGTTGAGGGTTACAAAGGAAAACAAGGAAAACAACTAAAATTTGTTTTGTAATTTTCCTTGTTAAGTTAGGAAGTAGGGATTTGTTTTTGCAAAATATTTTGTTGGAAAACGTTGATTTGAACGATCTCTCTTTTCCTTGTTTTCCATAAAACATTTTGTGGAAAACAAGGGTGTTTTCCTCAACTAAACGCAACCTTAAAGTTTAGTTCCACTCTAGTTTCTTGAGTCTTGCCGCCCTAAGGGCCATATCAATCCATCTCTTTAATCTACTTGGGAGATTGACCATCTCAAATCGGTCTCTTAACAATATAATGGTGCTTTCATTGCTTCAATCGGTCTCTTAACAATGGTGCTTTCATTGCTTGAAATATACCTCCAAAACGTAACATACCATCAATCAAGAGTCCATGGCATCCATAGCCGACTCGTTATCCAAACTTGTTGCATCTCAAGCAGCATTTATCAAAAAACAACAACAACCCTTAGTCCTCATCTCAACAATCGCTCAAATTCACCATCAGAACACTAGTAAGTCTATCGCTACCAATAACGCTAAAACCGAGAAAACAATAGCTCAAGTTCTCACCGCATCTGCTTCACATACAGCGCAGATTGGAGCCATCTCGAAATACCTCGCCACCATAACCACGACTACACCAAACCGTGTTACAACAATTATCAAAACCGACACAAAAGTCATCGCCCAAACTTTCCATTCACCTTCAAACACCACTCGCAATTTGTCAAACAAGCTAACAAAGAATTTCAGCGTCCATCCATCAGCACTTGCACAAACATACAACGATGTCTTGCTCATCATGGACAAGTTAGCAGCCAAAGGAGTCTCGTTGTCGCTCTCAATCTTTATTAAGCTTTGCTTTTGCTGGCCGAAGACATTTCCTCTGGATCACCAATGTCCTACGCCAAAGTTTGTTTTTCTTGAATCCAA
This sequence comes from Chrysanthemum lavandulifolium, assembly GCA_022545495.1. Lineage (NCBI taxonomy): Eukaryota > Viridiplantae > Streptophyta > Magnoliopsida > Asterales > Asteraceae > Chrysanthemum > Chrysanthemum lavandulifolium. Next base: position 236,427,937 of record CM040245.1, on the reverse strand, counting down.
ATACAAGCCACCTTGGAAGCCATTCACCGTGGACCATGGCAACCTCGGCCTTGCGGACGAGGCCGTTTTTCAAGGATGGGAGTATTGATACGGGTTGACAAGTATATCCCGAACCGAGTCTATAAAGAATGGGTCAACACTGCAGTTTTATTTAGTAGTATAGTGCGTTCCTTTATTTTGGCCAAGCCTGCATGCACGGTTCTCTTTACGCTCATATTTCCCTTTTCATAGTATTAGTGGGAACTAGTAGTTATTAGGATATGACGGTTATGTTTTGGCTATTTATACGTAATCTCTGCACCGATTTAACATATGAATGAAGAAGAATATTAAAGTCTAGTTCCTCTCTAGTTTCTTGAAATCTTGCCCGCTCTAAGGGCCTTATCAATCCGTCTCTTTAATCTACTTCTTTGGAGATTGATCATCTTGAATCGGTCTCTTAACAACTTACTTAGAATTGTGTGCCGATTTGTATTGATTTTGATCACCAAACTACCGATTAACTAACTCCGATTGGAAACGAACTACCGACCAACTAACTCGGACTCAAAACCCTAACTGATGATTCAAAACCCTAACTACCGATTAATGGTTTGATGTTTTGATTAACTAACCTTGATTCGAAACTCTAATTATCGATTCGAAACCCTATCTACCGCTTAACTAACTCTGGATTGTGAAACCCTAAGTACCGCTACAAACCCTAGCATTAGCAATTCAGATATGTGAAAATGATTCATTTGAAATTTTCAAAGAGATCGATCAGCTTTTGAAGTTATTATTAGTGTGAAGATTTTGATTCGAGCGAATATGATTATTTAGGAGGGATAGAATATATGAATTAAAGGCCCGCTTGGTTTGAGGGCGTGATTGGGATTTGAATGAAAGATTCGGTCAATCCATTGGTTAACAATCTTTGGACTTACACATTCCTTTATTTAAAAGTTGATTCCTCACTTATTTGGTCGGTATCATCAAATCAAATAATAAATGGTACTATTATTTTATTTTATAAATTTTTTGAACAACATACTTATCATTATTTTATCTCTTTTAAAATTTTAATTATATATTAATGTATTTTTTTTATTTACTTATAAAAAAATAATTTTTTTACGTAATAATTAATTTTCTCTTTCCTACTTTTTTTTAAACCTATCCCAAATCCAAATCTTAATCCAACACCTATTCATTCTTAGTGAATAAGGAGTAGTCACTCTTACTCTCCTTGAATCCATTCTCAAGTAAAGCATTAGTAAGCTTAGCATTTCACTCTCTGTGGTGTTTTTTTAACCCCTGTAAACTCTATTATCATTCACATCAAAGAAACCATTTGATAATGTCATATAAACATTTCCTCAAGATCCCCATACAAGAAGGCATTATTAATATCAAGTTGAAAAATAGGCTAAGACTGTTGAACCGCCAAATTAATGACACACATAATACCACAAGTTTAACTACATGTGAGATAGTTTCATCAAAATCCACACCTTCTTTATGATTAAACTTTAGCAACAAGTCTAGCCTTATACCTATCAACTTCACCACTAGACTTGTACTTAATTTTGAAAATCCATTTTGAACCAATAGCCTTTCTACCGGTAGGTAAAACAACAATATCAAAAGTATCATTACTATACAAAGCATTCATCTCCTTATTCGTTGCCACACCAAGTCTTTAAACTTGCAGGCTTCCCAATATGTTTTGGATTCAAAAGCTTTATTTAATTCATTTATAATACAAAGATTTTCGTAACATAATTTAGGATAACCAACAAACTTTCCAAGATCATATTTGACTTTTGAATCAACAACAAACTCATTATACTTGTTTGGAAAAACTAAAGTTGTCTCGCACCTTCTCAAAGGTGAAATGAGTGAAGATGTGTAGTTATGTAGGGTATTTAAGATTTTAGTTTGTTGGTAGGTTTTTGACCAAATTTAAATTGTTTTGATGTGTTTGGAAGCATAGGAGACACGATAAACCTCACACGCTTGCGCCGGTATTCATATAATCTAGCTCACAATTCAGAACTCAAATGAGAATTAAACTCTAAATGTGCAGGGTTAGCGGTACATAAAACCGATGAACCAACTCACCATTTGGCTAATGCTTAATGTTCTTAGCTATCAAATACGGAGTACATGATATAACATTTGCGAAAATGACAAGAGATACGGTTAATTGAGTTGTAACATTTTCAACAAAATTGATTGGCCAAGAACCCTTAGAGTATTGGGTATAATGGAATTGGTGCCTCGCCAAGGTGACGTGGAGGGACTTTCGGCGACACCGAATGGCAGCCACCACACCATCAACCCTTCGTCACTTCGGTTTTAGCCGGTTCTTCAACACATAAAAAGACAAACCCACTTTAAAATTAATATTCTTTTAATATTGTGTGTGTGTTGTGTATGTGATTAAAAGAGGATGAGGAAGATGACTAGATGACTTAATTTTGTTTTTTTTTCTTTTTTTTTGGGTAGTGGGCAACGTTTTAAATGTGAGTTAGTATTTTTAATTGAGCTGTTGGATTAAAAAATCTTAACAAGTTTAACTTTTTTTTCTTATTTATTTATTTATTTTTATTTATTTTTTAAATTTTGCAATTTTTTTATAAAATTTTATTTATATATTTATTTGAATAAAATGAATTTAGTTTATTTGAAAAGAATGGGAAAAAAATAAAATTAAGGATGTCTGGGCCAAATGGTTGTGTTGAAGTTACTTATAATAATAAGGTATTTTGAGGTTGAAGTGTTGAAATGAGATGACACCCGGTAGGGCCCAAATGACTAGAAAAACCTAGCCACCATACCTTATGCTCTTAGGTGATGGTTTGCAAGTATTGTAGTGTGTTTTATACCCAACTAACACATAAAGGCAAAAGTCGAAAGTCGTAAAAAGATACTCATACTCATACTTAGTTGCAGCTTAAAGCCAAAGTTATAGTAAGAGTAAACATAAAGGCGAAAGTTGTTAAAGATACTCATACTCGACTAACGCATAACAGACACTTAACAGTTGTGTTAATTAAGATAAATATGTGACATCTTATTCGAGCCATGCGAACAAAATTAAACTTGTATATGAAATAACTTGTAGCAAGTAAAAAAGATTATATTAAAAAGAAAAAAAAAAAGATTGATAGGACTAGTTTGATTTGGAAATCAAAATTTTGATTATTAGCTACCTATTAATTTACAGTAATTTAAATTCTTTCAAACATTTAGCCCTTGGTCGCATTGCGATCCTGCTTCCTAATCTTGCTCCCATCTAAGTTACAGTAAAATAACATTGTCGAAGAATTTTTCTGCTGGGTTGGTCTTGACGGCTCCCACGTACCGGTCATCCTTGTCCCGAGCTTTGAAGTGTGCCACAAACATGAAAGAACCCGTTAGAAGGAGCCCCGAGGCCGAAGCCCCGGGAACCACCCTCCGACGGTCAAGTCAGAACCTCGTAGGTAGAGGATTTATCATATAGGTATAAGCATGTTATGTATGCATTATGATGTGTTAATATGTATAGATGTGTATATAGAGATGTAGTGTTATATGTGTGTATATAGAGATGTAGTGTTATATGTGTGAGAGATGAGATATCAGTATCATGTGTGTATGGTATCATATCCTAACAATGATAAGAGTGACACACACACACACACACACACACACACACACACACACACATATATATATATATATATATATATATATATATATATATATATATATATATATATATATATATATATATAGTGACACATTTAGGCGGAAACAAATATTTAGCTACTAAGATTCGGCATAGGCCGTTCGGCCATATCGTTGACATGTCCCCCAGTATTGTACTATTGGTTGAAGACCAATGGTGTAATACTTAGAGAATGTCTTTACGCCTTTCGGCACATATCGTTCGGACAAGTCAGATCGCCTCTCATCCGTGTCCTTCGGATACATACATTAACATACCCCCCAGTATCGCATTATTAGTAGAATACTCATGATGTAATACTTCTTAAAGAATACCTTATTGCCTTCGCCTGTTTATTCGGTCGTGGCCTTAGTGACCATCTTAGAGTGGTTTATCAAGTGTCCGTGTTCGGTGCTTCCTAAGGCGAGTTGGGTCTTATTAGACCACACACGTCATGTCCCCCAATATAGTATTATTGACCAATGGTCAATGATGCTATACTTAAACTTTGTCTTGCCTTCATATATACATTTTTCATGATTCTTTCCGAATGGCTGTGGACCACCAGCAAAGTGCATTGTTGGCCGAAGGCTGAAAGCCATACATGTCTTTTCCCTCATCCCTTTGTTTATACTTGTGCGAGATATCATGTATCCCATTTTGAGTTGTTAATTAATGACGTCCCTGGTATGTTGCGCCTTCCGGGGTAGAGCAATGATGTCCATGGTACCCCACATCTTCGGGGTACAATTATGCCCGTAAGTAAATATACCCCGGCCTTCCCTAGTGACTTAGCACTTTTGGGGGTAATGTTTCGCCTGTTGGTAAATATACCTCGGCTCATCCCTAGTGACTTAGCACTTTTGGGGGTAATGTTTCGCCTGTTGGTAAATATACCTCGGCTCATCCCTAGTGACTTAGCACTTTGGGGTCATGTTTCACCGTTAGTAAATATACCTCGGCTCATCCCTAGCGCCACGCCGAGGTACACACGCCTTTTGGGTGAATACACCTAGGCTCATCCCTAATGGCTTAACATTTTCGGGGGGAAAGTTATGCCTTTCGGTTGGTGTACCTCGGCCTTCCCTAGTGACTTGGCACTTCCGGGGATAAATTATGTCTTATTGGCAAGACATTGATTACATGGATCGGCCAGAGGTAGCTAATCTCTGCCGGAGTCATTATGATGTTATGTCTTATTTCTTGTAATTGTTATGCATGTGGAACCTCATACAATTATCCCTGCAAGGTGTAACATGAAAGCTCTTTCGCTTTTTTTGGTTAGATATGATAAACACAACATTTCGTTTTCATCAGAACAATAATTAGGTCACAGCAGGACCGTAACAACCTATGAACGTATTATACCATTATACTCTCCCCAATTAAACGGTGCTAATGCTTATTAGTATCATTGAACTTAAATAAAACAAAGTATTAGATAACATAATCAACAATTAATAACGACGTTATTCAACAGTACTAATGAATTTTTATTTTTATTTTATTTTATTTTATTTTTAATATTTGATGGTCGGATGTCATCTATAATAAATTCGATATTATGTCCCAATATACATCTATACATTTTTCTTATTGGTAATGGTAAATAATAGTGGCTCGAGACATTATTCTTTTTATTGATTTCCCCGCAGCTGAAGGTGCCAACGATGAGCGATTGATAATAGGTTACTAAGTTCTTAACATTTTCGTTCCAAGATCGTATTTCATATGATGACAAGAAAATTACTGACTTGTTGCCTTCGTTTTCAAAAGAGTTGTTGATTTTGAACGAATAAGATCATTTTAGTTTTAAACTCCCTTACGAATTACTATAATATCTAACTTAAAGATAATTTTAAATATTAGAGTATGTCCGAAGTTATAATGTAAAATTGTAATGTCTTTGTGCAAGGTTCATTCGATTTTGTTAGTACCGTCTCTGTCGCATACTTTGTTGGTCGTCAAGACATCCACGTCTCTTGAAGTGTCGGTCCCTAGGAAGGCTAAGAAGATGAGAGGTTATGAAGCGGGACGCTTTAGTACTTTGGTTAAAAAGACATCCGCATTATTCATATACACAAATCTTATAGTTTTTAAAAGATTTAGCAAAATTTTCACAAACTTCAAAGCTTTTAAAATAATCGTTCGTCATCGCTACTTTTAGGTTCAAGATAATGTAAAACTTGTATATGTAAAGCGTAGTTTAGACTAAAGAGTGGCCCCTATTCATTGTTGCATTGCTCAACATAAACTACAAGCGTAACCTTTATGTCTCTTCCATTTCCCGAGGACGATTTAAATACACAAATCATGATTTGTCGTGCTCGTGATATAGGAAATTCAAAGCACAAATCATAGTCATGGTAAATTTGGATTCAAGATAGTTTTTTATTCGATTCTTTGTTTAGTTAAAAGGTCAACGATGCGTTAAGTTCGACTCTCAAGTTCTTTAAAGATCAGACGCAACTCGCGCCCCGTCCCCGTCTCGTTGTCGCTTTGATGTTGTTTAGGATTTGACCGTAATTTGTTGATTTTCGATGGCGGTTGTCGCCCGGACACGCTACGTAAGGGACGAACCATACGTGAGAGGCGGAACGGATCAAAGCGCCCGGCACGGGGTTATCCGTACGTCAAGGTCAAGGACGCTGAAGTTATAGATCTCGGTTTAGATGATGAGTTGGGGTATTGATCCCGACGACGAGCTTTGACATCCGTATTTGCGAGGACCGCGCCATGAAGATTATTGTCAATCACCCATCGGAGACAAAGGTTCATTTGCACCGGCTGGAGCATTTAAGCGTGACAAGTCAAGTACCGGAGTATTGATGTCGAAGCTCAAAGGTCAACAATCATATCATAGCTTTAGAAGATGAAGTTAGTATTTCGTCTGATGCTCGTTAAGAACCGGACTTGCTTACAACCGCATGACCGAATGAGAACATGTAAAAATGCTTCATAGGCTCTTGGTGTTTCCGCCAGCTAGGGGCACAAATATCCGAATAATCAAAACTTGTCGAGGCATAAGAAAATATTAGTGTACATAAAGTCGTTCGGTGGACACTTAAAGATAGATAAAATGGTTAGATGAAGTTCAAAATAGGCGAAATGGGGTCGAAAGTCGGTGTTCAATGATTAACATTGAATCGGCCGAATGAACAATATGTGTTTTAGTCTTTCTCTTACCGACGCATGAAATTTTATATTCAATATCGAAGAAGTAACCGATGGACAACACATGGCCAAAAACATCAAAGGACCCTCGTTATTTACTTAGTGGTGTCAAAAGCACTTGTAGAACGTTCCACACGGTAAGTGGCCGAAGGTAAACACTGCACTTCAAAGACCGACGGGTTTTAGAGTTATTACACATAATCTGATAAATTAAACGTGGAGAGTCCCAACTCAAGCGTATTTCTATCGTAACCAAGATGAAATTCCCGTTGTTCCTTCGGATGTGGAGTTTTGAGGACGAAATGCTCTACAAGCATATTTCAAAAGATGTTCCGGAGGGGTTTGTGGTAGTTTCCTGAGAGGTGGCGACTATCGGCTCATACGGATTCGAGCGTAATAATTGGGCATGCAAGAGATTTTGGTTCTCCAAAACTGGCCACACGATCTCTCGTGAGCATTTAACACAACTTGCGTTGTTTGCAATAAAGACTTGGTTGATAATGGCTTATGATTGCATATTTTATATGTATATAATTTAATAGCCAAAGGTCTATCTATGAAATTATGGGCGTTAGAGAGGGTGTGGTACTCAAATATCATCTAATACAACCAACGCCCCTATCAAGGTAGAAGTTGTGACAAGAGTCCGATATGACAAATGTCGGAGCTTGTAAAGATTGGAGCTTATATCATTATCGGTTCCACAGCTCATGCGATGATCCCGTCCGGAGTTTGATGATTAAAAAAGTCTGAACTTATAAAGCTTGGACCAAAAATGGTCGACGCCAAGTCTTGACGGTATAGATATAAAGTATGCATGCTTTTGAAAGAAAGTAGACTTTTTTTTTTACTTAAATAATGTCATTGGATATTATGTAGCCTACTAGTTTCATAAAGTAAACATGTGTGCACAAAACTAGTATCAGGCAATAGATCGGATTCTTTTAATATTTCCATTAGATCTAGCATTATTGGGTATTTAAAAAGACTATATATTTCCACATATTGTATATTTATCTTTGTGTTAGGTAATAAGAAAAGTGAGACAGCATTAGAGAGTATACAAAGGCCTACATCTAGAGCTTGGACCACGTGCAATAATGTAGAGTAGTGTGAACTAATAAAAAGCAAATTACCATAGTGAACTATATAAACACTCATATTACTAAACTGAACATTTTTTTTTATAGTTTTCCAAAATGACTGAAACATGTCACTTTCCATTGCCCCACATACCAAGATTAACACTTATATAAACAAATATGAGATGTCACAATCATAGGCAACACTTTTTATTTTCTTATACCTTAAACACATTATTTATGACATATTTTGTCCTTTTTAGATTTACTATGTCATATACGTAGTATTTTTATAAAACTAAACTAAAAGAAGTGAAAAAATGTGATTGAATTTCAAGAAACAAAGGTCATTCTTGTCCTTATTCTAGCTAGGTACCACCCACATGACCATACATTTAAACACTATTTTCTTTCTTCTTCAATTACTTCATTCAACGTTCATCTTCCCATCTCAACTTTCCAACAGTAAAACATGCTAAACTGATACCTTCAAAACCGATATGGACTATCTTTTCATGAAAGGCAAACAACGCCGCTTAGACCTCGCCTAGACTCTCGCCCGGTTCACTCGCCTAGTTCCAAGCTTCCTCGCCCATACCAAGTTTACTCGCTCAGATTCTCGACGGACCCAAGCTTACTCGCCCAGAACTTGATCCCCTCGCCCAGCCTCATATCCCTAGCTTCAATACTCGCCCATGACTCGACCAACACTCTTTTTATACACGTGTATGGTTATAAACTAATCTAGTACTAGATCTAACGGATAATATTAAAAAGTTCATTTTGGAAAATTTGACGTGCGAGGTTCAAATTCGTAAACACCTATTGTAAAAAGGTCATTTAAGAAATTTTCTTATTAATAAATGTTATTGACCATTTACCTACAATCCTATAGTGGTGAGTTATGCATATAAAGTTGTAAACAGTGTACTTAGCAAAGAATGATTCTAGATTTTTGCTTGTACCTTAGGCATTGTAGTATGCAAGTTCCTCCATTAAAGCATCAACCATTTGAGTTTTTGCTACCGATCGGTTTTGGAGTAGCACAACTTTACCAATTAATACGTTTTTCTTTTTTGGGATAGCATACCTTACAAACCCGAGCTTGAGGCAATAAACCTGCCACCATACTCTTCTTACCCTCTTGTTCTTGATAAAGAAGCATGAGGTACCTTATGTTTTATTTCCACGTTTTGAAGTGAAATGGAAGAGCCGGATCTTAGCCAACAAACTTGTCACCCCTTTGCTTTTCACGACCAACAGTTGGAACCCGTCAAAAGTATAACCGAACGAGGCAGTACCTCCAAACAACACAGTATGCCTGTACGATCCAGCATCTCCAAACGAGAGAACGTAGTTGAACGTCTTAACCGATGGAACACATATCGGATGGTCCTTGGTCTGTCCGTACTGTCCGTGGTGCCCACACCGAACATTTATATTGAACACCCTTGTCGGATGTCTATACCGAACACCTTCACCGAATGTCCACATAGGAAGCGGACTGAAAGTGTGACCCGTCATTCTTAGCTATTGGTAGATTGAATAACGGGTCCCACGAATGGCGCCAAATGTTGAAGCATTTTTCTACTGGGTTGGTCTTGACGGCTCCCACGTACCGGTCATCCTTGTCCCGAGCTTTGAAGTGTGCTACAAACATGAAAGAACCCGTTAGAAGGAGCCCCGAGGCCGAAGCCCCGGGAACCACCCTCCGACGGTCAAGTCAGAACCTCGTAGGTAGAGGATTTATCATATAGGTATAAGCATGTTATGTATGCATTATGATGTGTTAATATGTATGAGATGTGTATATAGAGATGTAGTGTTATATGTGTGAGAGATGAGATATCAGTATCATGTGTGTATGGTATCATATCCTAACAATGATAAGAGTGACACATATGTATAGAGAGAGTGACATAGATAGTGACACATTTAGGCGGGAAACATTTAGGCGGGAAATAACTAGGCGGGAAATAGTCATTTGGCTACGGCATTCGGCATAGGCCGTTCGGCCATATACGTCGACAAACATAAAAAAACCATAAGGCAGATAAAAGAGAATGTGTTCAAATACAAAACAGTCAACACTATAACTTGAAGGGCTACCCATATCTTGCAGGCATTATTTATCTCAAATTAGGGTATGTTCCGGAGCAATACACACATAGGACTAATCCAAACATAAGCATAAACACTGGTGTTAGGACTTCTACTACATGCATTCTAAGTAAACCCACTACGTTGGAGTTACAAAAAACACTTCCAAGGAAGTTAAAATCACCACAATAGCTTACATGAGTTTACTCGACAGATAACTGAGAAAATTTATCCAATTTATGATATAACCTTGCATATAAGAAGCAAAAAGTAGCACTAGTAACACTACTTGTTACAACTAAACTTGTGACAACACTTGTATAACAAAAACCATAAAATTTCAAACCCATGTCATTCTTTTTAAGTTCAAACTTTACCAACGTCAAAATACAAACCTATTTGATTCTCATTTTTAAACACATTAAAACAACACGGCACTCCAAAAACTTAACCATGCATTTTGATAACTCAAATAAATATCTAAGAAAATTTATACAAAAATCTGAGCTACTTCAAAGTGAAAAACATGGACAAAGTAAAAGAAGGCACATCCTTTATCGCATTATTAAGGCTGCATTACTCAAAATGCATAGAACTAATATAGACAAATATTATAATGTGTTCCACCACAGCACACACAACACTAATCCTAACATACGCTTAACACCTAGTAATAAAACCTTCCTGGAAATGAAGTGCAAAATGTTCTTTCTTTTTAGATAAAAAAAGCTTATGTGTGCTCTACTAACGGGGTGTTTGTCTAAGCTTATTTGTCGGGGCTTATGTCATGATTGAAAAGCCAATTAGCTCATATTTTTAAACCTTATGAGCTTATCAATTAATATTAGAGTAAATTGCATTTTTGGTACCTAAGATATGGCTAAATTGCATGTTTCATCCCTAACGTTTCGAAAGTGCAGATTAGTCCCCATTTTGAATATTTTGTTGCATGTTTGGACCAGAATTGCGATTTAGTCCCTAAAACTTTGAAGTTTCGTTGCATGTTTGGTCCCTAACTCCGTCACCTCGAAGTTAGAAGGAATTTCTTTCTGTTCCAACGCGTGGGTATCATATATCTTGTCAATTTAAATCCTCGAAACTGAAAATAATTATCTCGTCTTTATTGGTTTCTTAAACAAGATTATTCTAGGCTCTCGTCAATCAACAATAGGTTCTTTAAAAGTAAACCATGTAACCCAAATAAGGTTCTTTAAATATTGTAACAACATTGGGTCTTAAATATAAATATAAACGAACAAAGTAAAATTTAGAACAGAAGATCAAGACTTTTGTGTAAAAATAAATTTAAGCTCAATGAGCACGTACACATTGAGACCCTAAACAAATAAGCCCTCCTTTCAAATAACATACATAAACTAAATCTTGTAGACCTTTTAAATAACTCTTTTTCAATCAATAACATACATAAACCGAATCTTGTAGACCTTTTAAACAACTTTTTTTGAGTTTGTATTAGTGATTATAGCTAACAAGATATAGATATCAATAAGGTAGAAAAGATAGTGAGATTATACCTTCTATTTCCAAGATCACCTATTTTAATAAAAATGAAAAAAGAAAAAAAAAATGTTGTTTGCTTTGTATCGTAAAATAAAAGTACAGGGTTTTGATCAACACTTGGAGCAAACATCGCTCCGTAACTTTCATTGATCAATGTTGGGAACTTTTGCTTCACGAAGCTATGAAACTCTTTGCCAAGCATGTCTTTCATATCTTTGGTTTTGTACTCCGATAATTGATTTTTAATTCTCTCTTTGTGGGATAAATAATTTCTCATAAGCTGGAAAAGAGAACAAATGAGTTCTTTTCTGTTCTTCCTTGCGCATAACATCCATGCTCCATTTAAGTATTTATTCTTTTTTGCTCACAACTTTCTTTCTCCATTACTTTGAGAAAGTCCGAAGGAAATTCTGATCCCCATTTACCACTGTCCCCAAGAAAACTCGGACATATCTTTTCAAGCTGGCTTCGGAAGTTACCTTTTCCGCCTTCGAGGTACTCAATAAGTACCCGATGAAGTCAAGAACCTTCCATCCGGGCCAAAATATGGGTGTGAACTTGCGCTTCATGTTGCTCTATAGACAAAATCAACAAAGTTCATATAAATATGTCAAATACAAGAATGTTAGCTGCTTATTTTTTAATTTGCCTTATTTTTAATTTTCCTGTGTTTATTTCATATGAAGTACATTCTTCATAGTCTAATGTGTATTGTTTGTTAGCTCCTAATTAAGGTGTTTTGTAACTAATAAGTTCGGGGCTAAATAATAAATCTTTATCTTAGGAAAGAAGACTCACCCTTTCAAGATGATTTGTTGCAAAAGATACAAACCATCCAAAGTTATTGCAAGAGTTGGTGCAAGATATGTCTTCGTCTTGATATATCTTCCCGTAGCAAAAGAATATAATATGCCGCACTTCAATCATGTCCTTTGCATAACCAAAAAATATTTATAATTAAAATCCCCCACCAAAAAAAAAAAAAAAAAAAAAGAGGGTATCGATATCTTGTCAATAAAAATAAGTGTCTCGTCTTTATTGGTTTCTTAAACAAGATTATTTTAGGCTCGTCAATCAACAATAGGTTCTTTAAAACTAAACCATGTAAACCTAATAAGGTTCTTTAAATAGTGTAGCAACATTGAGTCTTATGTATAAATCCTATAAATGAACAAAGTAAACTTTTAGAACAGATGATGAAGACATTTGTGTAAAAATAGGATAAGGATCTTCTAAATTCATTTGAACATTAGAGGTGATGTTATGCTTCTTGTGATTGTACCGTTAAATTAAAATAAAATAAATGTGTTGCAATAATGACAATGTACAATCACAAGAAGCATAACATCACCTCTAATGTTCAAATGAACATTAAAGGATCCCTATTCAAAAATAAATTTAAGCTCAATGAGCACGTATACATTACAAACCCTAAACAAATAAGCTCTACTTTCAAATAACTACATAAACTGAATCTTGTAGACCTTTTAAATAACTCTTTTTCTATATGTATTAGTGATTATAGCTAACAAGATATAGACATCAATAAGGTAGAAAAGATAGTGAAATTATACCATCTATTTCCAAGATCACCTATTTCAATAACAAAAAAAATTTCGTTTGCTCTTGTATGTAAAATAAAAGCACAGGGTTTTGATCAACACTTAGAGCAAACATTGTTGGTTGTTTGGAGAATCTTAGAATGGTGTGTGTGCGTGTTTAAACACTAGCACCCAAAGAATATTATATAGACTTGAATATGGGTAGATGGAGACATAAATATTGGTAGGTGGATGGTTGAAATGATTTGAAGTAAAGTTGGTGACATTAAGAAGCCAAAATGTTGGAGCGGGAAAAAACGAGTTGGTTTTGGGCGGGAAACTAAAAGAAGTTGGTGAATGCTCCGAGTTGATGAGTAGTTGTGGTCCGCTGAATATATTTTGGATGAGTGAGAGAGAGTAAAGAGATGGAGAAAGTGAATGGGAATTTTATATATGGATTTTGTTTCTATACTACTACTCAAGAATTTATAAAATTGGTGTATTTATAAGGGAATGTTATTAGATACTTTCATCAAACATTTTTCCGATTTAATGTTTATCGTGACTAGCTTGTGAGCGATAATTAAAGTCATTACAAGAAATATTCGATTTGGATTGATTATTAATCCTATTTGAGAAGTAAAGATGTCGTTTGTCACCGCTCACGAGTGCAACTAATCTCCTATGACCGCTTTTACTTTGTACGCTCGATGGGAAAATAGGGAATAGTATGCAACGCCCAAACTATAGTATGATATAAAGTCGAAAATCTTAAAACGATCGAACCAAACATGGGATTAAGATTTGGGTGCAAAAGTAAAGTTGTAGAGCTTGTCGAGATGAACAAGTTTAATTTACAAGTGACATATTGTGTTCCTTGTTCAAAGAATTCAAGACGTGTCTAAAAGAGTGAAGATGTGTAGTTATGTAAGGTCATATCTTATTTAATTCTACTGAGGTCCTTTGGCAAGCGCATTTAAGATTTCAGTTGATGGTAGGTTTTTGACCAAATTTAAATTGTAAGTTTCTCTTTATAAGTCATCGATGTGTTCGGAAGCATAGGAGACATGTATAAACCTCACACGCTGCAGCGGTATTCATATAATCTAGCTCATAATTCAGAATTAAATGAGAATTAAACTCTAAATGTGCGGGGTTAGCGGTACATAAACCGCCGTTGAACCAACTCACCATTTGGCTAATGCTTAATGTTCTTAATTAGCTATCAAATATGGAGTACATGATATGACATTTGCAGAAAATGACAAGTGATACTGTTAATTGAATTGTAACATTTTCAAGAAATTGATCGGCCGGAACCCTTAGGTGATGTTTTGCAAGTAGTGTAGTGTGTTGTATACCGACTAACACATAAAGGCAAAAGTCAAAAGTGCTAAAAAGATACTCATATTCATACTCATACTCAGTTGCAGCTTAAAGCCAAAGTTATAGTAAGAGTAAACATAATGGCGAAAGTTGTTAAAGATGCTCATACTCGACTAACGCATAAGAGACACTTAAGAGTTGTGTGAATTAAGACAAATATATGACATCTTACAAAATTAAACTTGTATATGAAATAGCTCGTAGCACGTAAGAAAGATTATATTAAAAAGAAAAAAGATAAAAGAATCTTGGGACTAGTTTGATTTGGAAATCAAAATTTGATTATTAGCTACCTATTAATATTTAAAGTAATTTAAATTTTTTAAACATTTAGCCTTGGTCGCATTGTGATCCTGCTTCCTAATCTTGCTCCATCTAAGTTACAGTAAAATAACATAAAAAAACCATAAGGCAGATAAAACAGAGTTGTGTAAAATAACAAGTGTAAATGCCAGTCAAATGAAGCACCTCATTCTTAAATACAAAGAGAAATCAGTTACATATTCCTTCAATTTCATTTAAAACTTTCCTTCTTTTTCTCAATTTTAAGTAATGATACAGAGTTTACATTAAAATCCTCCATATCAACTCCAATCTTTTCCATGTATATCATTAATTTTGAAACCCAGTATTGTCGACATGATCTTCATTCTCGATATCCTTTGTATTTATGTATCTTCATTTCAAATTCGCAGTTTTTAGGTGTTTGTTTCTGTTTTGTGTATTTGTGATTTAGACAAGTAATTACGTCTTCTTTGTTTGTAGCAGGTAAACCATTGTTGACGTGCTATCAAGGTGTTTACTTACAACCCAATGACTTATTTGATATACATATATATATGTGCTTTGTTGATATTATCTAATTGTAAAGCGATGTGATTATTTGTATATCTCGATTAATCATATTTTATGTGTTTATGATGTGAAAAAACCAGTTCTCGATGAAGTGCTCACAAGTGTTTGATCAAATGGCTCAAAGAAATATCTATCAAGGTATCATGGAAAAACCAATTTTGAATTATGCCTCATCTTTGAAAGGTTTCAAAGTGCACACGTACACTTTTGATTATTGAAACTTGTTAGTTCATTGCTAATTATCATTTTTTCATTTAAAGGCAAAAGAAAAGCTTTTCATTGCTAATTATCATAGTAACAGCCAAATTGTATGTGTGTTTCTTGATTGGCCTAACTCCAAGTCCTTCAATTCCTTGATCATAAAAACTTAGGTTTTGATGATGGATCAATTATTGATTTCCGGTTAAAAATGTAACCAGTTTTTCATAGCAGTCGGTGCACTAAAATGCTTATGTTTGCTAATGAACTAAAAGTATGTCTATCAATTTGTTACAAAGTACTATTTCTTAATAGTTCTATTTATGAATATAACTAAACTTTCAAAATGTGCCACTTTGTTATGCTAAATCTTAGTATCTAACAAGTTCTTACAAAATGTGTCTCTTTGTTATGGGCAACTACATAATTTTAACACTGGAATTTTTTAAACATACCAATTTTCTTTGAATTTCTTACCGCAGGTTGAAATCATTCCTTGGGATCAAGGAAGCTTGTAAAATTCTAACTCATACTATGAGTAAGGTGCACGTAAATGGCTAATGATTAGAGGTTAAAGTTTTCACAGCATGGTATGACGTTAAACGGGTTTGGTTCATTTGCAACGGGTTGAATTGGGTTGACACCACATAAATTGTTTAGCATGAAAACCAATATAACCTCGTACTTATATCTATTTGAGATAAAAATTGTGTTCAAAGTTACATGAACCAACTAACTAAATGTATATGTGAGAGAGTTGTAATGGCATTTTTTCTTTGATATTCTCTCTTGTTAGATGTATCAGGTGATGTTTGGTATAATTAGGTGATGTTTGGTATAATTAGGCAGTGAGGAAGGTGATGATTTGGTCTTGTAATGGCATATATACACTTATACTAATGCTTTTGGTTTTATTTGCAAGGTATCCTCACTTCACTTCCAAAAGGTCATGCCATTCATTGCAAATACTAGAGCTTGATTGCTTGAATAGAAAGTGATGTTCTATGATGCTTACATCATCAACTTAGTAGATCCATTTCCTTCAAAGGAGAGTACGACGCTGCCTAATCTCTATTAATGTGTGAATCGATAAAAAATGGTGGGTGTTTATCCGTTGAAAAGGATGAACAAATTGTGCCATCATTTCTTCGTTATGAAGCACAATTGTGCAACTTTGAAGCAATGTAATTCAAGGGAAGCCAGTGTGATTTAAGATTCAAATATGTGTCAATCAATAAGTTATATAGTGTACAAAAAATCCTAAATTATCTTTTGTTCTCTCTTCATTTTAAACGTATCTTTAGGTACCTTTCCTCATTAGACATTAAAAATGTTTAGCAAATTGATTGTAAACAACTACTTGAAGGTTATTTTTTTTATTTTTTTTTTTCTTTTCTTTTTTTTTATTATTTTTTTGGTAGACTTTCTTTGCAAGGATCGGCGAACTTTACCTTTTTATTCTTTTCTTTTAAGTTTCTTTTATCATCGAACTTAATATAAGCTACCCGTGATTTATCACGGTTTATAAGCTAGTATATATATATATATATATATATATATATATATATATATATATATATATATATATACACACAACAAACTTAATATGAAATATTACTCTCGGATGTCCACTTTATCATCCTTAGTTTGTTTCATGGCTATCATAATATCATCGTGCCTTCTTCTAGAATAACATTAACATCTTCGGGCTTCTCAAGTTCCTTCAAATACGGATTTACCACATACGGCTGTTCATCTCCTTCTAGGACATGTTTCTTACAAAGTACCGTTAAGCTTTTTTCTTGAATTGGGCTTAAGTATTTTCCCATTCTGAATTGCTTACTTCACTCGCAACCTTGTTACCGAAAAGCTCAAAGGATTTGTGAACTTCTTTGATTTTTCGATCTACATAAAAAAGTGCATTGTTGCTATGATCAATACCCTTATCGTTCTCAGCCTTTATACGTTTTTTAGATTTCACGGAAGAAACTGGTTTTGTGTCAGAAAGTCCTACATAGACACACCCAAGCATTCCCTCTTTTCGAATGAAGTGCTGTAAACAAAAAGATTAAAACAAAAAATAAGATCCCCAACAAACAAGCTTACACATTAATGCTTAAAATTCATACCTCGGACATATAGGCGGTCAAGTTATCCAAAAATGTACTCCTTGTGGGTCCATATGCTAAACCTTCGGATTTTCTCTCTCCTTGGACAGTTAAAAATCGTTTATTAAGAAGCTCTTTGAAATCTGATAATTGGGCTGCTTCAAATGTCTAATGGGATGAAGATATTGTATCTTGACACAAAAAAAAAAATTAGTTTAGAACACAACAATCGAATTATTAAATGTGATAATCAACCTTGCACATGTCCCTAAGAAAGCCAGCGGAAATCCAACCTATCTTTCTGCAAGTAAAATTTTCCATAGCATCTTGAAAAGCTAGTGGGTGTAAAAGTTCCTCCTAGTATTTTGTTTTGTTAGATTCAACTATACAACACTGTCAATCAAGTTCTAGATATCAAATACAGGTGGCTACAAAAAGGAACACCACCGACAGCACACCTATGGAGGGAAAGTTGCAACTTCCCTGCTTTAATGCCTTCAAAACTTTAATTTTATGTTATCATATTACAACTAGATAGCTCAATTAGTATCTCTGATCTGGACATAGATTTGATGACCAGGTCTGTGTTTCTTACTATAAACTACGGTGCAGTGTTTGTTGTCATAACATATACTCTGTCTGCAATCCCATCAATACTAAAGTTCCAATATCCCATCTTCTCTCAATACCATCCATGTTACTACAAAAAAGAGGGATTATAACAATGTCCCTAAACTAAAACATAAATATGTGAAAAATTGTAAACCAAGAGAGTAGGTGGCAATTTATCACCCATTTACTTATTGGATATGCTGACTAACGTTATGCTCCGTCTCTAATGGGTAAAAAACTAGCATAACCAGATAAAATTACCCATTTTAACCCGCGCTCGTATTGGCAGTTACCTAACTAACCAACCCGCCCATTTTTCACCTCTGAAAACTACGAATATAAGTTGGTCGGTTATTTCTAACATGTGAACTGAACAACAAAAAAACCATGTTTTTTGCACATTAAAAAAACCATGTTTTTTGCACACTAGGAGATGTAGTAAAAAAATAAATTTAAGCTCAATGGACAAAGCAAACTTTTAGAACAGAAGATGAGACTTACGTGTAAAAAAAATAAATTTGAGCTCAATGAGCACGTACACATTACATATCCTAAAAAATAAGCTCTCCTTTCAATAACATACATAAACCGAATCTTGTAGACCTTTTAAATAACTTTTTTCTAAATGTATTAATGATTATAGCTAACAAGATATAGATATCAATAAGGTAGAAAAGATAGTGGGATTATACCTTCTATTTCCAAGATCACCTATTTCAATAACAAGAAAAAGGTCGTTTGCTCTTGTATCGTAAAATAAAAGCACGGGGTTTTGTTCAACACTTGGAGCAAACATTATTGGTTGCTTGGAGAATCTTAGAATGGTGTGTGTGCAGTGTTTAAAAACTAGCAGCCAAAGAGTATAATATATAGACTTGAATATGGGTAGATGGAGACATAAATATTGGTAGGTGGGTGGTTGAAATGAATTGAAGTGAAGTTGGTGACATTAAGAAGCCAAAATGTTCGAGCGGGAAAAACGAGTTGGTTTTGGGCGGGAAACTAAAAGAAGTTGGTGAATGCTCCGAGTTGATGAGCATGGAGTCATGGTCTCATGGAGATGGAGAAAGTGAAAGGAAATTTTATACATGGATTTTGTTTCCACGTGAACTTAACATAATCACCCAATAGATGACCGTTCTAAGAAGCTTATTGGAGAAATTAAAGTTGTACGTAGGTCGCATCTCAATGAATCATTGATGATAAAACTGTGAGAGTTTTTAAGATAAGGGATTGTTTTTATTATTGAATGGGTTGTATTTTTATGGGTGTGATTTTAATGTGTCATGAGAATAGCGTGTAGGGTTGTTGTAGTCATTAAGAGCTAGGTTGAAGTAAATAGTCAATAGATAGTTTTAGAACCGGATTGGATATTTGGATCAAATCGAACTATGTGGTCCGGTTTTGTTCTTCATATGCTAATAGAGTCATTAAAATTGTGAAGAAAAAAAAAGTCAAATCACACCTTCGTTTGTCGGAGACGATTTGCGTACTCTCATATTTGATTGAGACACTTTAAAAAGTGCAATAAACAATTGTACTGCAATTATAAATTGTTTTAACTGTTTGTACATTGTGCATCCCAATCAAATTTATAAGTGTGTCAATCACTTATCTTATCTAATAGTTAGTCATACCACCTATACATCTATAACTAACAGGTATACGCGCGTTGTGATTGCGGGTACCCTGAAATAAATATTTTTGGTGAATCATATATTCTACCTTATTATGTTCTTTTTTTACAAATATTCAAATTCAAACTACGTACCCAGTAAATTATAAAATTGGTGTATTTATAAGAGAATGTTATTAGATACTTTATGTCAAGCATTTTTCTGATGAATGTTTATCGTGACTTGTGAGCGATAATTAAAGCTGTTACAAGAATTATTCGATTTGGATTGATCATTAATCCTATTTGAGAAGTAAAGATGTCGTTTTGTCACCGTTGAGGAGTGCAACTAATCTCCTATGACCGTTTTTTTACTTTGTGCGTTCGATGGGAAAATGGGTGAATAGAATGCAACGGCCAAAAACTATAGTATGATATAAAACCGAAAATCTTAAAAAGGAACAGAACATGGGATTAAGATTTGGGTGCAAAAAGTAAAGTTGTAGAGCCTGTCGAGATGAACAAGTTTAATTTTACAAGTGACATATTGTGTTCCTTGGTCAAAGACTTCAAGACGTGTTTAAAATGAGTGAAGATGTGTAGTTATGTAAGGTCATATCTCATTTAATTCTACTGGTGTCCTTTGGCAAGTGCATTTATATAAGATTTCAGTTTGTAGGTAGGTTTTGACCAAATTGTCTGGTGTTCTTTTATAAGTTATTGATGTGTTTGGAAGCATAGGAGACATGTATAAACCTCACACGTTGCAGCGGTGTTCATATAATCTAGCTCATAATTCGTAACTAAAATGAGAATTAAACTCTAAATGTGCATGGGTTAGCGGTACATAAAACCAGTGAACCAACTCACCATTTGGCTAATGCTTAATGTTCTTAGCTATCAAATACGGAGTACATGATATAACATTTGGACAAAATGACAAGTGATACTGTTAATTGAGTTGTAACATTTTCAAGAAATTGATTGGGGCCGGGAACCCTTAGGTGATGGTTTGCAAGTAGTGTAGTGTGTTGTATACCCGACTAACGCATTAAGGCAAAAGTCGAAAGTCGTAAAAAGATACTCATACTGAGTTGCAGTTTAAAGCCAAAGTTACAGAGTAAACATAAAGGCGAAAGTTGTTAAAGATACTCACACTCTACTAACGTCATAACAGACACTTAAGAGTTGTGTGAATTAAGACAAATAATTGAAAAATGCATTAGTCATTTTTTACTTTTACCCTATTTTAAATTGTGATTTGTTCATTCATTTACAGGATCATGGTTTTGAAAATTGCTTCCCAATTTGAACTTGACTGTTTTTGCCGCACAACTGATGCTGTTGCTCTTGTAAGCATGGTGTAGTAGAGCTTGGTTTCTATACTTCATTTGGATGACTACATTTTTGTCCAAGTACATGTTGGAAACACTCCAATAGTACTAACATAAAAAAGCTGATTGAAATAATCAGTTTCATATCTCAAATTCAAACACCCCTTTATTAGTGCTAAACTTAACGAGTCAAAAGCTTGTCGAAAAATAATGGAAATAATTTGTAACATTGATGAATGCTGCATACTTATCTTTTCTGTTAAAATTAAATGACAATGCTAAATCCTTAGTTTCTGGTCTAAAGCTGTCTTACATTTTTAATTGTAGGTATCACCCGCTCCAGTATGCTGCTGATGCAATTTGTAATGTCTTGCATGTTGATCAGGTACAACGTTAACCTATTATTACTGCGATTTTTGTGTGCTTTTTAAATCTTAAATCAAAGTATCTATACTTGTTTATTTGGTTATTACCTTGTTCGGGTTGAGTGTATACATGTGAAATCGATCGGCTTGAGTTGGAATTGTTAATCATCCCCTATATTGGGCATGTTATAGTCATAAATGAAAATATCATTAAATTCTTTGAGTGAGTTAATAATATTATTCTTTTTTTGAAGGGAAGTGATCTTTCATTCCATTATTTAAAGAGTTGCAGCATATCCTATATATAAAACCATCGTCATTCTCTTGTATAAAAAACATTTTAGTTAGATGATACTACTATCGGTAAATGTATGAAAGATATTCATAATCATTTAAGTCATTCTCTTGCTTTATGCGTTAGTTGGGTGGGTATATAAGATATTCATAATCTTTATTTTTATTTTAGGGAGATTTACATGTATATCCTTCCCTAAATGAATAATTAAATATATGTCTTTTGTACTAGTTTTTGATGCATAAAGTCCAATGCTTTAATGCATTCAAAGGATATATATGTAATTTTAAAATAAGCAAGGATATATATGTAAAGAACCTAATGTTGATTGACGAGCCTAGAATAATCTTGTTTAAGAAACCAATAAAGATGAGATAATTATCTTTAATTTCGAGATTTAAATTGACAAGATTTATGATACCGCGTTGGAACTCAAAAATTCCTTATTACTTGAAGTTTCATTTATCGAATTTGTTTTATTGGTAACATTTATTATACATGTATAGTATTTATGTGTGAAGTTATGTATAACTAAAGTTTATCAAAAACTAATTAATTTTAAAGTAACATCGGGCTTGGAAGGTTAAAGGATGAAGGAAATTGATAGTCGTAGTTTGGAGAATATGATGTTCACCAAGAATTTATACCGATGTAAGTGGCGTTTATAGTAATGAAGAAGGAGCAGAAAACACAAGTCTGACATGACATGGGGTAAATCTAATATGCATTTCATATATGTTTTGAAACACTTTCTTTGCAAATGTAAAGGCATCGTTAATGGTGTTAGAGGTCGCATGTTAAAGGAATTACAATTGGTGACTTAAGTATAGATGACATTTTAGTCAACGAAGATACGATTGTGAAAAACTATATATCTTCGTTGACTAAAATTACATATATATCCTTTGAATGCATTAAAAGCATTGTACTTTATGCATCAAAAACTAGCTAGTACAAAGGACCATTGTACTTTCACAATCATATCTTCGTTGACTAAAATGTCATCTATACCTAAGTCACCAATTGTAATTCCTTTAACATGTAGCCCTCTAACACCATTAGCGATGCCTCTACATTTGCAAAGAAAGTGTTTCAAAACATATATGAAATGCATATTAGATTTACCCCCATGTCATGCTGTACTTGTGTTTTCGTCTGATCCTTCTTCGTTACTATAAAACGCCACTTTACATAGGTATAAATTCGGTGGAACATCATATTCCTCCGACTACGACTATCAATTTCCTTCATCCTTTACCTTCGGCCCGATGTTACCTTTAAAATTAATTAGTTTTTGATAAACTTTAGTTATACATAACTTCACACATAAATACTATACACGTATAATAAATGTTACCAATAAAACAAATTCGATAAATGAAACCCGAAGTAATAAGGAATTTCTTTGAGTTCCGACGCAGGGTATCATATATCTTGTCAATTTAAATCCTCGAAATTGAAGATAATTATCTCATCTTTATTGGTTCCTTAAACAAGATTATTCTAGGCTCTCATCAATCAACATTAGGTTCTTTAAAAGTAAACAATGTAACCGAATAAGGTTCTTTAAAGTAAACCATTTAACCCAAATAAGGTTCTTTAAATAGTGTAGCAACATTGGGTCTTAAATATAAATCCTATAAACGAAAAAGTAAATTTTAGAACAGAAGATCAAGGCTTTTGTGTAAACTATACATTTAAGCTAAGTGAGCACCTACACATTATAGACCTTTTACATAACTTTTTTCTATATGTATTAGTGATAATAGCTAACAAGATATAGATATCAATAAGGTAGAAAAGATAGTGAGATTATACCTTCTATTTCCAAGACCACCTATTTCAATAACAAGAAAAAGGTCGTTTGCTCTTGTATCGTAAAATAAAAGCACATGGTTTTGATCAACACTTGGAGCAAACATTGTTAGTTGCTTGGAGAATCTTAGAATGGTGTGTGTGCATGTAAAAAACCAGCACCAAAAGAGTATATTATATAAACTTGAATATGGGTAGATGGAGACATAAATATTGGTAGGTGGGTGGTTGAAATGAATTGAAGTCAAGTTAGTGACATAAAGAAGCCAATGTGTTCGAGCGGGAAAAAATGAGTTGGTTTTGGGCGGGAAACTAAATGAAGTTGGTGAATGCTTTGAGTTAATGAGTAGTTGTGGTCCTCTGAATATATTTGGCTGAGTGAGAGAGAGAGTAAAAAGATGGAGAAAGTGAATAGATTTTGTTTCTATACTACTACTATATTATTTAGGGTACTGGCAACCATGATCCGTACCTCACCACTCACCAATAATATCATTCCACCTCATCTCATATTTCACCATACTTTTCTAGTGGCAAACCACGATTCCATAACTCACCTAATTTTATTTTTTAGTTTTATCCAAAACGTTTCTCATCCTCGTTTGCATGGTAAAAACCTGTTGGCTTGCTATTGGCCACCTTATGATGACTAATGCACATGTAAAAATCCAAAAACTTCAATTACGAGCTGCTATGTAAATATCCCCTTCATATATTCCATATCACAACATACCAATTCAGGCCACAACGTATTCCATAACAGTAACAGAAACCAAGTCGTTACACATTCTTAGCCGTGTATGGATGGCTGCTGGTGTTGCCATTGTTAATGGACATACAGAACAAGGTTACAAGCTTAGATCACTTTACAAGGTTTCTTGCTTCACCTCACCATGCCGATTCGGCAATCTTTGGTGCTCTCCATCCAAACCGCACCATACGCAAGCGGTGGCATCGGTGTTGCCGCTCGGTATGAGGGCAAACCGAGTCATACCATGCCCCATTGCCACTACCCTTAAAACATTTTTATCTTATCGATAAAGCCATACAGGTTGGAATTCTGAAATTCAAACAAACTCTTCCCAATCTTATAGGAAGACAAATCAGATTTGCCGTGGATGTAGTCCCGATACTAATTTCGAGATCTTATGATTTTACAATACTAAAAGATCGTGTTTCTACATAGGATTTTTGCAAGATAGGGGTTAATAGGATCCGGTCTTAACCATAAGATCTTAAGATCTCCGTTGATCCAATTTACTTTTCTTGAACGATGTTTAAAACTACAATTTTATGTATTAAGCGAGCCAGATATGATGATAGGCGAGATGTTGTATCGCACAAGACCTCAAATTTTTAGGGGCCTCAAAGTGTACATCACGTTATATATTCGAGGCCTCAAAATCTACTTCCAACAAAAAATGTTCATGTAATATAATTTAATGTTGTAAAAAATTGTTAAATTTGAAGCTACATCATTAGAATACTGTGATTTTTGTTTCAGTGGTTAGTATAATAAATCTATGATCGTCTTTAGTGATCATATTAAATTTTGCACAAGATTTTCCTTAGCTTAGCTACGACACTGGTATTAAGTTTTGTAAATTAGAAAAAAAGAGGCTAATTGCATTAAACACTTCATAATCATAATTTTGACAATTTCACCTACAATAGATTTGCATAACTGTACAATGCCTACAAAAAAAATAAAACTATAATAGGATCTTAAGATTGGACTCAATGTTAAATATTTTTGTTTCTCGTCTTTTAATCTTAGGGGATGTTTGGTACGCATGAATGGAAAGAGTAGAAACGGAATGAGTAGTATTTCTCGTGTTTGGATGAGTTGAGAATGAAAATAAAGAATGAAAAATGATTCTCTTTCCACAGTATTCATTCTATTAAAAAAGCGGAGAAAGGTAGGGAAACGAATTTTATTCAAGCATCCATTCTTCCGTATAATTCAAGATGAATGCACATATCTACCTAAAAATGTGACATATAAATACATATAAATACATGTACTCACGTGGAAGGCACATTTAACTTTGAAAATAATATACGCTTAAACCTTATAGCATCTTTTGTTTTTGATTGCAAAGCTTCTTCACCGAATCGAATGCTTTCGTAACTAAATCAATTTGTTGTTGTTTATTGTTGTTGCCATTGATCATCATCCCTTATTATTAAAACTTAATGTGAGGTTACTTCTTATTCGGTTGGTTATGAATATAACTGAATTATGTTGCTTAATTTCAATTCTCAGTCAATTGAATTCAAGCATTATAAAAATATTAGATTTCACATTCTCATTGCTGGATCTCAAAAGTAGGATTTAGTTTAGTAGGATTGTACTGTACATGAATGTCTTGAGTTGCATGCTATGTGTTTGATAAAAGGCCAAGCCCAAATTAATCTATGGAGTTTGTGTTACTCCCTGATGAAGGCAATGGATAAGCTGCATAAGTAAAGTAAGATGGGTTTGCCGTTATAACCTATACGTAATTTGCCGTTATAGATGCTCATGTTCTTTTGTTGTCGTAGAAGCTTTAGTTTCCTTGAAGATGCTCACAATCTTTCGTTGTTGTTACAGGTTTGTCGCGTTCATCGTTCTTGTGCGGGTGTTGTTTTGCTAAAGTTTGGAGTGTAATTTATTATTGTTCCAGCTATCAATTTGCCAACTTTTCTAGAGTCATTTTCTGCTTTTTCGAGTGTTAAGCTACTGTTGTGTTCTAGTGATTATATCTTCTAGTTTTCATTGCTAATTTGCTGTTGTCATAGAGTCGGTTACCTACACTTCGAGTTCATTTTTTTTGTGTTTGTCATGGTTCTAGGTTGAGACAATGTAATTCAGTAGTTGCTACATTTTTATATGTAATGTTGATGAGGAATTTTTGTTCGAATGTGGTTTGGCGACATTAGTACCTAATATATGTTATATGTTGTGTAAAGGTAATGCTCGAGATTATTGGTGTTAGATATGATTAAACGAGTTAGTAAATAGTTACCAAACATGAGAATCAAACCTTTAAAGCATTTCTCAGCTTGATTCCTTATTAGTACCAAACACTAGAATCCATCTCTCGTTTCTGGGCCTATTCCAATTCTAAGCTATTCCATTCTCTCCTCCATTCTCATTCTCAGTGATTCCGTCGTACCAAACGTCCCCTTAGGGTTTCCTAATCAATAGAAGGTCTTTTACAAATATTCAAATTCAAACAACACATTAAATTATTAAGTGTATTTATAAGAGAATGTTATTAGATACTTTATGCCAAGCATTTTTCTCATGAATGTTTATCGTGACTTGTGAGCGATAATTAAAGCTGTTACGAGAAATATTCGATTTGGATTGATTATTAATCCTATTTGAAAAGTAAAGATGTCGTTTATGACCGTTTTTTACTTTGTGGGTTCGATGGGAAAATGGGTGAATAGAATGCAGCGGCCCAAAACTATAGTATGATATAAAACATAAAATTTTAAAAACGAACCAAACATGGGATTAAGATTTGGGTGCAAACAGTGAAGTTGTAGAGCTTGTAGAGATGAACAAGTTTAGTTTTACGAGTGACATATTATCTTCCATTGTCTAAGAATTCAAGACGTGTCTAAAATGAGTGAAGATGTGTAGTTATGTAGGGTATTTAAGATTTTAGTTTGTTGGTAGGTTTTTGACCAAATTTAAATTGTTATTGATGTGTTTGGATGCATAGGAGACATGTATAAACCTCACACGTTGCAGCGGTATTCATATAATCTAGCTCACAATTCGTAACTAAAATGAGAATTAAACTCTAAATGTGCAGGGTTAGCGGTACATAAAACCAGTGAACCAACTCACCATTTAGCTAATGCTTAATGTTCTTAGCTATCAAATACGGAGTACATGATATAACAATTGCGAAAATGACAAGTGATACTGTTAATTGAGTTGTAACATGTTCAACAAAATTGATTGGGCCAAGCAACGCTTAGAGCATTGGGTATAATGGAATTGGTGCCTCGCCAAGGTGACGTGGAGGGACTTTCGGCACCGAATGGCAGCCACCACACCATCAACCCTTCGTCACTTTGATTTTAGCGGTTCTTCACACATAAAAGACAAACCCACTTTATAATTAATATTCTTTTAATATGTGTGTGTGTGTGTTGTGTATCTCGATTAAAGAGGATGAGGAAGATGACTAGATGACTTATTTGTTTTTTTTGGTAGTGGGCTAAGTTTTAAGTGTGAGTTAGTTTTTTAATTGAGCATTGGATTAAAAATCTTAAGAAGTTTAACTTTTTTTTCTTTTTTTTAATTTATTTATTATTATTTTTTAAGTTTTGCAATTTTTTTATAAAATATTATTTATATATTTATTTGAATAAAATGAATTTAGTTTATTTGAAAAAAATGAAAAATAAAATAAAATTAGGGATGTCTGGGCAAAATGGTTGTGTTGAAGTTAGTTATAATAATAGGGTATTTTGAGGTTGAAGTGTTGAAATGAGATGGCACCCGATAGGGCCCAAATGGCTAGAAAAACTTAGCCACCATACCTTATGCTCTTAGGTGATGGTTTGCAAGAACTACAGTGTGTTTTATACCCAACTAACACATAAAGGCAAAATTCGAAAGTCGTAAAAAGATACTCATACTCATACTCAGATGCAGCTTAATTAAAGCCAAAGTTATAGTAAGAGTAATATAAAGGCAAAAGTTGTTAAAGATACTCATACTCGACTAACGCATAAAAGACACTTAAGAGTTGTGTGAATTAAGACTGACATCTTACTCGAGCCACGCAAACAAAATTAAGCTTGTATATGAAATAACTTGTAGCACGTAAGAAAGATTATATTAAAAAGAAAAAAGAAAAAAGATTCTTGGGACTAGTTTGATTTGGAAATCAAAATTTGATTATTAGCTAACTATTAATATTTTAAGTAATTTAAAATTTTTAAACATAAGAGACACTTAAGAGTTGTGATCCTGCTTCCTAATCTTGCTCCCATCTAAGTTACAATAAAATAACATAAAAAACCATAAGGCAGATAAAGAGAATGTTTCAAATACAAAACAGTCAACACCGTAACTTGAAGGGCTACCCATATCTTGCAGGCATTATTTATCTCAAATTAGGGTATGTTCCGGAGGAATACACACATAGGACTAATCCAAACATAAGCATAAACACTGGTGTTGGGACTTCTACTACATGCATTCTAAGTAAACCCTCTACGTTGGAGTTACAAAAAACACTTCTAAGGAAGTTAAAATCACCACAATAGCTTACATGAGTTGTACTCGACAGAAATTTAACCTAACTGAGAAAATTTATCCAATTTATGATATAACCTTGCATAAAAGAAGCAAAAAGTAGCACTAGTAACACCACTTGTTCCAACTAAACTTGTGACAACACTTGTATAATAAAAACCATAAAATTTCAAACCCATGTCAGTCTTTTAAAGTTCAAAACTTTACCAACGTCAAAGTACAAACCTATTTGATTCTCATTTTTAAACACATTAAAACAACAACCGGCACTCCAAAAACTTAACCATGCAGCACCGCGTCTTGTATATTTTCCTTTTGATAACTCAAAGAAATATCTAACAACTTTTACAAAATCTGAGCTACTTCAAAGTGAAAACATGGACAAAGTGAAAAAAAGGCACATCCTTTATCACATTATTAAGGCTACATTACTCAAAATGCATAGAACTAATATAGACAAACATTTTAATGTGTTAAGTTCCACCACATCACACACAACACTAATCCTAACATACGCATAACACCTAGTAATAAAACCTTCCTGGAAATGAAGTGCAAAATGTTCTTTCTTTTCAGACCAAAAAAGCTTTTGTGTGCTCTACTTACGGGGTGTTTGTCTAAGCTTATTTGTTGGGCTTATGCCATGATTTAAAAGGCAATTAGCTCATAGTTTTAAACCTTATGAGCTTATCAATTATAGCTTAGTTAAGTTCTAAAGCTCAAGTAAGAAAGTTCATAATTAAGTTATATAAAATGATCTTATCGGCTTTTCAATTATTCAATAAGCTCATAAGCCCATTCGATAAGCAAAAGAAACACCCCATAGTGAATTTGTCCAACTTAAGGAGTGTTTGTTTGTTATATTTTCGGCTTATATTTTATAAGCTCCAATTTTCTCGCTTATTATGAGACTTATGGGATTATATAAGTTTATCATGTCATAACAAACTTGTACTAGTATAAGTTTGTTATACTATAATAATCTTATACATGCCCACAAGCCTCAAATAAGCAAGAAAATTAAAGCCTACAAAATTTAAGCCGAAACCAAATAAGCTCGTAAGCCCACATGTAAGCTTAAACAAACACCAAAGTCTCAGAATCCAAGTTCATACTTGAAAAGTTTATAAAAATTGAGCTCAAACAGGACAAAAAAACATAATAAAATAAAAATAAAAAATAGTTTAGACCTTGAACATCACCATTGATTATGCATTACATACAGGCATATACATGACACTCAAACTCTTTAATATTAACCTACACAAAATGATTGTAAATAAAAGGTTCTAGCCATGAATATGAGGTACTTATAAAAGAGCGAGATAATACCTTAGTGATAATTTCCGAGACCACTAATTTCAACGAGATAATCGTCGTCTTTATCTATTCCTGGTTTCTGAAATGAAACAAATAAAGTAAAAAAAAATATCTATAAACACACCCTACATTCTAAGTGGAAAAAAATTCATCATATGTTATCTCGTTAGTATTGTTAGAGTTGATAACACATGAAATGAGCAATGTATATATAGCAATTAGCAGGTTATACAAATACATGATTTTCAGCTCGTGATATCATGGCTAAGTATTGAAGCAATGTGATGAAACTAGGTAGAAAGAACACTTGATTGAGTGAGAATATATGGTGATAAATAGAACTTGAATTAATGAGACACAAATTAAAGGAGGTGGGTGGGTAGTTGTGTGGTTGTTTAATAAGGTATTTAAGATACAAGCGATGAACTCGAACCAACAATAAATTGAAACACTGAATATCGATCTTCTTGATTTCCTCTACATGAAATAAGAACTTTGATTAATTTTAGAGACTTCTATATATATGTATTTTGACACTAAATGGGTAATGTGTTGGTGTTGACATAAATGTGTAGGGTCATTCATGTACCTAGCTAGGGTGGTGTTAAGAGCTATATTCAATTCATTCACCTACTTGGTGAGTTCATCATAAACAACATTCAATTACACCCTTCTTCTCTCTTGCAATTTGAATTTCAAATTTCAAAGTTTCGGTACCTAGTGGCGGATCCAGAAATTTGACGAAAGGCGCGCATTATGTTTGAAACGACAATGGTAGGCATTTAATGAGGAAAAAAAAAAAAACGCTAGGATGGTGCTGAAAGGGTATGCACGTGTATACCATTAACCGGCCTCAAGTATGTCTGCTTTTGTACTCACCCTTGTCTATTACTTTCCACTTTTTTTAATTTAAGTACTATACTATTTTACACAATGAACTAATAAATTAGTTACTGTAGTTTACACTACTTGTTAAAACCTAGCTTCCTCAAGATGTCTTTTTGTTACCGTTCAGGAGTGCAACTAATCTCCTATGACCGTTTTTTACTTTGTGCGTTCAATGGAAAATGGGTGAATAGAATGCAACGCCCAAAACTATAGTATATGATATAAAACATAAAATCTTGAAACGAACCAAACATCGGATTAAGATTTGGGCGCAAAAGTGAAGTTGTAGAGCTTGTCAAGATGAACAAGGTTAATTTTGTGAGTGACATATTGTGTTCCATTGTCTAAGAATTCAAGACGTGTCTAAAATGAGTGAAGATATGTTGTTATGTAGGGTCATATCTCATTTAATTCCACAAGGTCCTTTGGCAAGTGTATTTAAGATTTTAGTTTCTTGGTAGGTTTTTGTCCAAATTTAAATTGTTATTGATGTGTTTGGAAGCATAGGAGACACATATAAACCTCACACGTTGCAGTGGTATTCATATAATCTAGCTCATAATTCGTAATTAAAATGAGAATTAAACTCTAAATGTGCGGGGGTTAGCGGTACATTAAACCAGTGAACCAACTCACCTTTTGACTAATGCTTAATGTTCTTAGCTATCAAATACGGAGTACATGCTATAACATTTGCAGAAAATGACAAGTGATACTATTAATTGAGTAGTAACATTTAATAGAAATTGATCGGGAACCCTTAGGTGATGGTTTGCAAGTAGTGTAGCTAGTGTCTTGTATACCCGACCTGACACATAAAGGCACAAGCCGAAAGTCATAAAAGGATACTCATACTCAGTTGCAGCTTGAAGCCAAAGTTATAGTAAGAGTAAACATTAAGGCGAAACTTGTTAAAGATACTCATACTCATACATGACTAACGCATAACAGACACTTAAGAGTTGTGTGAACAAAGATATGACATCTTCAGTGCTCCCAAGCTTCAACTGCAAATAAAAATATTATTTATTATCTTAATTAAATGTTGACAGCTATGCAGAACTCAGTCAGGACAAGAAATGAGTAAGGTTAGAACTCAATAGCAGGATGTACGTACCTTATAATTAATAAGTTTCCATTGATGACATTAACCTTATTATGTAGTAGTCACTTGCTACCTTTAATTGCTTTCTAGTTATTCTCAGTTTCTCACCCTTCTTCCTCACACTCTTAGGATCCAACGAGAACTCATCCTGTATATCAGCATATAGTATTGAAAACTAATCAATCAGCTTTTCAACTCCGCTTCTTTACTATGTACCCCCTATGACTATAGTTTTCGCTATAGTCATCCCTCTATCAAGCACACCTAATAATATAGTACTGCAGCAATATAAGCTTTCCAACAGAACGGTTGTACGTATATGATACACTAGAGAATACTGTTGTTCCAATTGCGTCTATTTAATTTCACTCAAGCCATGAATATAAACTAGATCCAAGACAACATAATACCAAACATGTATAATGGGATGTTTGTGTTAGCTTGCTCATAAGCCCACTTTTTTCGTCTTATGAGCTTATGAAGGTGATCTTATGGCCGTAAATAAGCCATAAGTTCATAAGCCGAAAAAATGGGCTTATGAGCTTTTCTAAATAACATAAGCTCATAAACCTGATATGCTAACACAAACGCCCCCTAAGCAGAGTTCTATCAAAAAATAGCAACCCGTATGCCAGTTTCACATCAAAATGCAAGAAAGCCACTAATCTATGGCGTAACAACACACGCCTAACATAATAAGCTAATCTATAAATACATACTCGTATTAGCAAAACAAATGGTCAGTCACGGTTCACGAACCTGGAACCACTTTAGCGCCTCTTCAAAGATTATAGTCAAGCAACCGACTCATTTATAATTCTCGCACAATCTATACCTATAAATGTTGCTATAATCTATATTTAAAAACAACAATACAATATGAAATACAAAACAGACATGATATACATGATCAATACAGATTATTAGCTAACGAACATCAAAAGTTAATCAAACAATCTTAAAAAAACGAATCAATATAGGCTTATTGAGGACTTATGATACAGGTTGACAAGTATATCCCGAACCGAGTCTATGAAGAATGGGTCAACATTGCAGTTTATTTAGTAGTATAGTGCGTTCCTTTATTTTAGCCAAGCCATGCATGCACGTTCTCTTTTACATTCACATTTCCCTTTTCATAGTATTATTGGGTACTAGTAGTTATTAGGATATGGCAGTTATGTTTTTGGCTATTTATATGTAATCTGGGAACCGAGTTAACATATGAAAGAAGAAGAATATTAAAGTTTAGTTCCACTCTAGTTTCTTGGAGTCTTGCCCGCCCTAAGGGCCTTATCAATCCATCTCTTTAATCTACTTCTTGGGAGATTGACCATCTCAAATCGGTCTCTTAACAATGGTGCTTTCATTGCTTCAATCGGTCTCTTAACAATGGTGCTTTCATTGCTTCGAAATATACCTCCAAAACGTAACATACCATCAATCGAAGAGTCCATGGCATCCATAGCCGACTCGTTATCCAAACTTGTTGCATCTCAAGCAGCATTTATCGAAAAACAACAACAACCCTTAGTCCTCATCTCAACAATCGCTCAAATTCACCGTCAGAACACTAGTAAGTCTATCACTACCAATAACGCTAAAACCGAGAAAACAATAGCTCAAGTTCTCACCGCATCTGCTTCACATACCGCGCAGATTGGAGCCATCTCGAAAGACCTCGCCACCATAACCACGACTACACCAAATCGTGTTACAACAATTATCAAAACCGACACAAAAGTCACCGCCCAAACTTCCCATTCACCTTCAAACACCACTCGCAATTTGTCAAACATGCTAACAAAGAATTTCAGCGTCCATCCATCAGCACTTGCACAAACATACGACGATATGTTGCTCATCATGGACAAGTTAACAGCCAAAGGAGTCTCGTTGTCGCTCTCAATCTTTATTAAGCTTTGCTTTTGCTGGCCGAAGACATTTCCTCCAGATCACCAATGTCCTACACCAAAGTTTTTTTTTCTTGAATCCAAATACAAGCCACCTTGGAAGCCATTCACCGTGGACTATGGCAACCTCGGCCTTGAGGACAAGCCTGTTTTTCAAGGATGGGAGTATTGATACGGGTTGACAAGTATATCCCGAATCGAGTCTATAAAGAATGGGTAAACATTGCAGTTTATTTAGTAGTATAGTGCGTTCCTTTATTTTAGCCAAGCCATGCATGCACGTTCTCTTTTACATTCATATTTCCCTTTTCATAGAATTAGTGGGAACTAGTAGTTATTAGGATATGGCAGTTATGTTTTTGGCTATTTATACGTAATCTCGGAACCGATTTAACATATGAATGAAGAAGAATATTAAAGTCTAGTTCCTCTTTAGTTTCTTGGAGTCTTGCCCGCTCTAAGGGCCTTATCAATCCGTCTCTTTAATCTACTTTTTGGGAGATTGACCATCTCGAATCGGTCTCTTAACAACTTACTTAGAATTGTGTGCCGATTTGTATTTATTTTGATCACCAAATTACCGATTAACTAACTCCGATTGGAAACGAACTACCGACCAACTAACTCGGACTCAAAACCCTAACTGATGATTCAAAACCCTATCTATCGATTAACGGTTTGAAGTTTTGATTAACTAACCTTGATTCGAAACTCTAATTATCGATTGAAACCCTATCTACCGCTTAACTAACTCCGGATTGTGAAACCCTAAGTACCGCTACAAACCCTAGCATTAGCAATTGTATATGTGAAAATGATTCATTTGAAATTTTCAAAGAGATCGATCAGTTTTGAAGTTATTATTAGTGTGAAGATTTTGATGCGGGGCGAATATGATTATTTAGGAGGATAGAATATATGAATTAAAGGCCCGTTTGGTTTGAGGGTGTGATTGGATTTGAATGAAAGATTCGGTCAATCCATTGGTTAACAATCTTTGGACTTATACATTCCCTTTATTTAAAAGTTGATTCCTCACTTATTTGGCTGGTATCATCGAATCAAATAATAAATGGTACTATTATTTTATTTTATAAATTCTTTGAACAACATACTTATCATTATTTTATCTCTTTTTAAATTTTAATTATATATTAATGTATTTTTTTTATTTACTTATAAAAAAATAATTTTTTTACGTAATAATTAATTTTTCTCTTTCCTACTTTTTTTTAAACACATCTTAATCCAACCTATTCATTCTTAGTGAATAAGGAGTAGTCACTCTTACTCTTCTTGAATCCATTCTCAAGTAAAACATTAGTAAGCTTAGCATTTCACTGTCTGTGGTGCTTTTTTAACCCCTGCAAACTCTATTATCATTCACATCAAAGAAACCATTTGATAATGTCATATAAACATTTCCTCAAGATCCCCATACAAGAAGGCATTATTAATATCAAGTTGAAAAATAGGCTAAGACTATTGAACTGCCAAATTAATGACACACATATGATCACAAGTTTAACTACATGTGAGATAGTTTCATCAAAATCCACACCTTCTTTATGATTAAACCTTTAGCAACAAGTCTAGCCTTATACCTATCAACTTCACCACTAGACTTGTACTTAATTTTGAAATTCCATTTGAACCATTAGCCTTTCTACCGTGGGTAAAACAACAATATCAAAAGTATCATTACTATACAAAGCATTCATCTCCTTATTCATTGCCTTCACCGGTCTTTGAAACTTACGTGCTTCCCAATATGTTTGGGTTCAAAAGCTTTAAATAATATAATACAAAGATTTTCGTAACATAATTTAGGATAACCAACAAACTTTCCAAGATCATATTTGACTTTTGAATCAACAACAAACTCATTATACTTTTTTGGAAAAACTAAATTGTCTCAGATCTTCTCAAAGGCTGATTTTGAAATTTTTGACTTGTTTCTCTGTTTGGGAAATCTGTATTGATACCCTCAGAATTTCAGTTTCATTTTCACTTGCAGGGTTCAATTTTGTTTCACTCTCATGTGTTGCAGCGCTCTTATTCTCTAAGGTAGAACCATTGAAACCATGAAAGTGCCCTAAATCACTTTCATTTTGGTCAATTGTTGGACTGCCATTAAGGGAAGAGTTGTTGCCCTCATCATGAGGTGCTGCTTTTTTTTATTTATATCATCATTGGGTATGTCATGATCCTCATACGCAACTTAATTGAATAAATTTGTATGATTCAGACCATGACTATCACTTTTGTCTACAGAAACAGGTTTAATCTTGAAAGGAAAAACATTTTCAAAAAAGTTAACATCTTTAGAGTATAGAAATTGTTGCTTTTCAAGACTGTAAAGCTTACACCCTTTTTTTAAAAAAGCATAACCTATTAAAACACATTTATCATATCTGCTACTAAATTTATCAAAGTTATTAAGATAGTAGCAAAACAAAGACATCCAAACGTTCTTAAATTTATTCAAAGAACATTTTTTTATTAAAATCCAAATTATAAGGAGATTTTCCATTCAGCACTGAGGAGGGTAACCTGTTAATCAAATAACAAGTAGTAAGAATACAATCAGACCACAAGCTAAGAGGAATTCCCCCTGAAACATAAGGTATATGGAAGCATTAAGCAGATGCCTATGTTTCCTTTCCACAACCCCATTCTTCTGTGGAGTGTAAGCACAAAATGTTTGATGTATAATATCATTTTTAGCACAAAACTCATAAAATCTGTTATTAACAAATTCAGTTCCATTATCACTTCTAAAAGTTTAACAAATTCAGATTAAAGAAAGTAGTAATAAAATCAAACACCTCATCTTTGGTTCTAATTAAGTAAACCACACAGACCTGGTAAAGTCATCAACAATGGTCAAAAAGTATCTATATCCTTCCTTACTAACCACCCTATAAGGCACCCAAAGGTCAAGATGTACAAGTTCAGCAAGCACAGAAGACTTTTGTTCACTTAAAGGGAAAGGTTCCCTAGTTTGTTTAGCCTTTTGACAAATTTCACAAGATTCATTATCATTACTGTCTTTAAAACTGATGTCTTTATTCAGCACAACCAATACCTGATCAGCAGGATGACCAAGTCTGGAATGCCATAAACTTTTGGATAAAAAACAATCAGACTTAAAATTTTCAAATATCAATATCTTGATTTCCATCAAAGTAATATAAACCATCCTTTTGTTTACCAGTCCCCAGAACATTCATTCCTTTCAAATCCTAAGGTAAAACATAGCATTTAAATTCATCAAAAGCAATAACAAATTTGCTGTCTCTTGCCACTTTATGAACATACATTAGACTAACACAATATTCTGGGACAACAAGCACATCATATAAAGTTAAGTGTTAGGCGAGAATCATATTTTCAACCTTAGTAATTAAAGCTTTAGTTCTATTAGGATGTGAAACTTTAATTCCAAGTTTGGAAATATCAATTACATTAACCTAAAACTTACCTGTATATGTTAAATGCTGGTTGGCACCAGAATCAACAATAATACCAACTGCAACAAGTACATACCTAACAAAAAAATCTGTTAAAATCCTGATTAAAGAATTTGATGTTATTCAATATTATACCTGCCATATTGGCATGCACCTTTTCCTTTTCCATTATCATTAACAGATGTATCCTTAATAAGAGATAAAAGTTTTGAAATATGTTCATCAGAAAATGTAGAAGAGCTAGAACCAACATAATTATTATTGACAAATCTTTTGTTAAAGTTTTGAGTAACCTGATTTGAACTAGACCCGGAAGAATTATTTCTTTTCCCAAAATTAGCAGGGTACCCAATCAGTTTAAAACATCTATCAACACTATGCCATTGTTAACACAAATAAACTATAAAAACGTTTATTTATATTTTACGATCTTCTAATGTTTTGTCGATAACAAACATAAAATCATTTTAACAAAGTAAATAAAATACGTAAAAGCTTTGAGCCAATAGTTTACTAACACACTTTTACTAAACATATTAAAACCATCAAAACATGTTTAGTAAATAAGTTATATAAAATGAAAAACATTTTTATAAAACACTTACAAGTAATATTGTTTACTTACATCTTATAAAAATGTATATGTACTTTGTATATGTTGTAATGGGTAAGAAATGGGTAAAAACCAAAGTCCATAACCCATGACCCATGATCCATTAACTAGGTACAATGAATCTTGTTCGGTAAGAACCAAAGTCCATAACCCATACCCATGGAGCATGATCCATAACCCATGACCCATTGCATGACATCATGCATGAAGTCATGTTGGATATTATCCATGATCCATGACCCAAAGTCCATGACCCATGACCCAAGATCCATAACCCATTGACTAGGTACATTTCATCTTGTTGGATATCCATGATCCAAAGTCCATGACCCATGTTCCATAACCCATAACCCAGTTTGCAACCCAAAATTCAGACTAAACTGACGCAGTAGCCGGATCCCAGGATTTACACTGGCCGGATCCCTTGAGTGAGGGATCCGCCGGGACCGTGGGACAGTAGGCATATTTTTCCTATAAATAGTGAGTCATTTCTCTCTTGCTCACTACCACTTTTAGACATACTTTCTCTATTTATAACCTCTCTAACCACATATCCAAAGGATCATTCTATGTAGTTTTATGTTTGTGTGATTCTCTAGGTTCCTCTTAAAGGCAAGACCACCACCTCTTGAAGACGTGCAAGCTCAAAGTCATGAGTTGCTAAGCTTCGTCATCATTAATACCACTGAAGTGCTTCTTGTTGATAGTTCTTTCCTCCCTCCATAGAAGTGTCGTCTTAAAGGCATTAGTGAATGGTGCCGAAGGTGTACATTCGATATGGTGCGTCGATGTACAAGTTGTGTAGTTTGGGTTAAAGGAGATTGATATCCTTTGTAGTATTGTAAAAAGGAATGTGTTTCCTTTGGGTAGTTGTGTTGGGTACTAGTGTTGGGTAGTAGTTCCTCCTTTGTAATGGAACTCGGTATCTAGCCTTGTACCGGATAAAGTGTAGGCGACGTTGTGATAGGTTTGGTTCTACCTCGTGAAAGAACTCGGTTTCTAGCCTTGTACTGGATAAAGAGTAGGCGACGTTGTGAAGGCTTATCCGCTACATTAAGGAGCTTGTGTTGTGTAGTGCTTTGAAACTCTCGAGTGGGGTACTCGGGTAATGGAGTAGGTCAAGGAAGGTTTCCTTGTAGCCGAACCACTATAAATACTCGTGTCGTGGTTTTGTGTTCCTTTACTCTTTATCTCTTGCATTACTTACTTATATGCTTATCTATCAATATCTAACACATGATCTAAATGGATTGACATAAGTCGATCTAAATACTTTAAAAAGAAGTTTTAATTGGCAAAACTATTCAACCCCCCTTCTAGTTTTCCACAATTGGCATCAGAGCTTCGTTACCAAGTTTCTTAGAGTATATTGTAATTTGAAAACTTGATACGATCCGTGTATGTTTGAAAACTACAAAGAAGGAAATTTCTTAAAACAAAAATTCATGTTTTAGAAATTTTTATATTTTAAAAAATGTTGGATAGTGATAGATCATTCTAACATTTTCTTTTTAGAAATCCTCATGCTAGGATTCTTCCAATGACGTCGTTCTATCCAAGGAAAAATGAAGTCAAAACCTGAAGAAGAATCCGAAGTGATCACAACTTGATTTTACAAAATACGATTAAGTATTTTAAAAGCTCGTGAAGTATTTCGCGTCTATGATTTTTAAAAATCATAAAAAGGATATATAGCAAAGGTATTTTTCCCTAATTAGTTGATCTAAAAATATGCTAAGTGCTTGTAGATAAAATATTGGTATATGTCTATCTATTATGATAACTATTGTTATAAAGTCCTTGCATATATGTAAAACTATGTGTAATGACTCGTAGAT
Source organism: Chrysanthemum lavandulifolium (assembly GCA_022545495.1). Lineage (NCBI taxonomy): Eukaryota > Viridiplantae > Streptophyta > Magnoliopsida > Asterales > Asteraceae > Chrysanthemum > Chrysanthemum lavandulifolium. Next base: position 236,387,826 of record CM040245.1, on the reverse strand, counting down.
TTTGTGTCTAACTTCAATGTCACAAACTCTCCAAAAAGTTGTTCTTCAAACACATCACTGAGAATAGTATTCTTCCTTGATTTTCCTTAAACACTATAAGCTAGTCATTATACGTCTTTATATCGAAAATAAATATTGCTAACCAAAAGTCTTGATCCATCATTCCTCGCATAGAGATATTTTTGTTGTATTAGTAATCTACGTCAATATCATCTATTCAATTCTTTATAGATCATGTTGAAATGGAATTTGACATGATTTTTATTTTTCCTCTCGACTAATGGTTTACTCATAAAAGAACCTAGTCAAATGTGTTTAGTAAACACGAAGACTCGTCAAACTTTGTATCACATCTATAATCGATAAACTCTAAGGAATAGAGCAAAACCTTTGACAAAAACTGAAATAAAAAACTCCCGCGTCAAAATTACCAAACCTACTAAAATTGTTTTCTTACTAAATAGCCGGATCCCTCGACTATAACTAGCGGATCCTTTTTCAAGGGATCCGTGGGAACTGGCACATCAGCAAAACAAAATAAGTAATTGATAATTCACTGTACACTTTCATTCCCCACTTTACTCTCTCATACACGACCCTAATCTGAGCACTATTGTTCCTAGGAGTCTTCTCTTCATCAATTCAAGCAATCCAATCACTTTTGTAAGTTTTATCTTCACTACATTGTGATTTCCATTCTCAAGTTCTTAGTTATACAATTTTAACATCTTTAGAATTTTGATTCAAGTGGGTTTGTGTCAATTTGTTATCACATTGTTTTAATTAGCTATCTAAGATAACTAATCAAAGAACAAACATTGTTAATACAAATTAGAACTCATAATGAATTCAAAAAGAAGGATGTTTTGAGCAAAATTGTGATGAACCTCAAAAAGAACTCTTCACAAAATTAACACCACATTGTGGTCTTATTGTTTAGGATCAATCATGCCTAGCTCCACACAACAAGATTATCAAGACATCGCTTACTATATACTGATGCATCACCGTAAGGATGGTCTTAACCCCAAGGACCGAAAAACCTTCAAAATGCTCCAAAAACGGTTATTTCACGAAGGACGTGTCATTGAGCAATCTTTTCTCGATGGTACCGATATTCCCGAAGTCTTTTCTAGGATCAACTTTGAGTGTCTCCTCCATATCAACGAACTAATATGTCCCGTGTTTGTCCTCGAGTTTTACAAGAGCGTTCGCATCATTAGAAATGATGATGGAACCATCTCTATTGCCTTTGTCATCAACAATCACAACTACACCTTAACTCTTGCCGAGCTTTCTCGAATTCTCCGCATCCCATACCATGGTGTGTATATGTATTCTAATGATTGGCCACTCGCCAAAATCCATGATATGGTTGATGATCACGATGTCTATTTCACTCCTCTTCATGAACCCGCCACGGTAAGAGATGCCGTATTCATCCAAAGAACCTCTCAAACCCGAGTCACTAGGAATTCAAAAGTCATCCACCGAGGTCCTTTTCAAATGGAGCTTTTTGAGATGTTCCCACTTTACAAAAAATGGGAACAAATTCTTATAGAAGATGTTATTTGCTTGGTTGAGAATAAGGATCATCCGAATGCATGTCGTGTATACATGATTTATTGCCTCATCAACGAAACTCCCTTCAACCTAGAATATTATATGGTCAAAAGTATGGCTAGTGTCTTTAGGATGGAGAAAATGGTTCTTCCATATGCTATGCTTCTAACCCGCCTAGCAAACTTTTTCTTTGCTTTAAAACCATCTCCTTTGACGGATGATCACTTATTTTGCAATCGGGTCATGGTACCTCTCACCGAGGAAAGAACTTCAAGCTTCATGGTTGATGGGAAAAGGCTACATCCACCTACCGACTCATCTGAGGAAACGGAAGGAGAAGCAAGCAACCCCATCAACAACTACCATCTCGACCCCGTCTCATACATTGATCAATTGCCCGACATTCCAAGTCCTTCCCAAGAGTTTCAACAAACCAAAGGAATGTTCAAATGCATTTCTCATTTCCTCATGGGGAAGAAGAAAAGGTGAAGATGAAATGGAAGTTTGGAGGTGATTTGTATGATCCTAATTTAAAACATGTGATGTATGTCTCAAACAATGTTATTGTAATTTGGTAGAACTAAGTATTATGTAGTAGTTTGTTGAAAACATGGATAACTTAACTTGGAACAACTAAATAGGAATTTTACCACTTTTGATATCGTATAAAAAGTTGGTCGTCATCCTGGTTACATGCCCATATATTGCTTTTACATGCCATGCTTGTTATGCTTTACTTACATACATGTATGCTTGCTGTAGAAATCATTAGTTTTAAAATTCGATGCCTATACTAGTGCAACATTTTGCAAGCATTTTGTTAAGGAAACTGTCCCAGATGTCGGATCCCTGGGCTATAACAAGTCGGATCCCTCAAGTGAAGGATCTGTGGGATCTGGGTGGATAGAAGTGTAGTTTTAGCTTTCCCACATCAATCCAACCTTCCAGACCTTATTAGACTAGTTAAACATGCTACATTGAATAACTTAAACTTTCCTTAGGCTCAGTTGATCTCACATTCACTCATGGATGACTTAGGATCATATTCAAGGTGTTTTTGATTTATCATTACCTCAAAACTCACCATCTTTTCGCTCCAATGTTTACACATTGTTCATATCATCTCAAAACACCTAGTTTGATATTTCTCACAATTTTAGTAAATTAAATTTAGTCATCTTTACCTTAAAATACTTTAAAAGCTATTTTTTTTCATTTCTTGTGATTTTTAAGGAATTTCTATATTTTCCTTTGATCACCATCTGGTCTCTGTGATCATTTACCATCCTCAAAACTCTTAGTGTCATCCTTGATTACTCATTGGTGTTCATAAAAACACCATTTCTTTCCATAAAAGTCATCATTAGCTATCATCACTCATTATGCTTGAACATTTAAGTACTATACCATTTAAGATACTTGAGAAAACTAAATCACTCAAGATATGTAGGTGCTAGAACCTGCTAGAACCTTATCATTCTTATTCTTGGCTTTTGAGAGCCAGATCCCTGACTTTAGGCTAGCCGGATCCCTCAAGTGAGGGATCCGTGAGAACTGTCTACACAGATTGCCTAATATCACTTAATATCATCATTTCAAACCCTCTTTGGTAATCTAAACACTCCACGTTGTCTTAAATGACTCCCTAGGACAGAACAACACTGTAGTTGACTTTTGTGCATATAAATTTCTTCCATTATAAATCACTTGTGTGAGTACTTCCAAATCACCATTCAAACACTCATTCTCAGTAGCTAAAACTTCCTTCTTCATATTCTTACTTCCAACTTTTCACCATGAGAAAAGCATCTAGTGCAACCTCATCAACCAAAGAACCTTCCAAGAAAAATGCTCATGTTGTTCATGAAATTTTCTCAACCGAGTCATCACCCGTCAAAGCTTCAAACACTAGAGTACCTTCCCAACAAACTCAACCAAACAAAGCTAGGAAAACTGCTCAAATTAGTATCCGACCTTGTAGCTTGGAGAAACCTTCGCCAAACACTAGCATACCCTCTAAACCAAACACTCCTATCTCCACTTAAGCAACTAAACCCTCACCTCTAGAACCTAGAATCCTTTCCTCCACCACACCTCTTTCATTCCCAAACCTTTACTCACTAGAAGACTTGCCCCCTAGGCCTTCTCATCCACCACCATTGCCCACATTCTCATCAATTGAGAAAATGGTACCACAACAACCCTCTCACCAATAATTTGGTGTTGGAACATCACTAGCACTCGAGTCATAGTCTCCCTCGCCCTCAAATGATCCATTTTGGATTATGAGAAAAAACCAATCTCAGCAACCGGACCATATGGAAGTTGACACTTCTTTACCTACACCACCAACACATATATCACCACCTTCATCCTTAGTTGAGCCACCACCTACTTCATCAAACTCACCTCCACAAATCCAACCATCCTTTGTGGAACCTCCACCTACTTCATCAAACCATCCACCTCAAACCGCTCCATTCTTACCACCACCACTCCCTAGTCATGATAATGATTGCCTTCATTGTCAACATGTCCAAGGGTTAGTACATGAAGTACGTGATGAATTGTGCTTCATGTTCTATTACCTTCTTCAACGATTTGATGAAGTCAACAAATCAAACCGTCCCTAAGTGGTGCTTCCTCTAGTCCTACGCGCAACTTATAATTGTTAGGAACTTTACTTTAATACATGTTTGTATCATTTTCTTAGTTTTAGAGATATGTGTGTCATTTCTCTTATTTTACTAAATGAAACTACATGTTTGTATGCTATATAGTTATGTGAATATGTTTGTTGCAACAATACGTAACTCATTTGGACGATTACGTCACTATTTATATCTACATTACTGCCACTAAGTTGCAGGTACACGGTTCATAAGTTTTTTCCTAGACGGATCCCTCACAGGAAGGATCCGCCAGAACCGTTGAACAGATTATAATTTTTGAACTAATTTGAAGCTCATTTACAGGAAACAATGCACCATATACTTGTTTTTTAAACTTTGTTTTGTAGATTTTCAAAATACATATGAAGACTTTGATACCCTCAACAAGGGGGAGCTTTTCGTCAAAGCAAAGCATTGCAAAATACTTGCAATACATTCACTTAGGCTTCCTAACTACTTGACGTCCTCATCAAAAGGGAGCACTCGTCAAGGGGGAGCATTTCGTCAAAGTTAAAACCATTGCAAAAATACTTGCAATACACTCGTTTAGCCTTCTCAATTACTTGACGCCCTCAACAAAGGGAAGCATCCTTCAAGGGGGAGCTAAGACGAGAATCTTTCTCTTATCTGACCACTTCTCTTTACTTTTCTTTCTCTAACTCTTGCTCGTTTTTTTTACAAGTTTTTCTCAAAAACATTTTCCACTATGTGTTAGTTTCTTTTCGATGCTCTTTTTGTTTCGACAAAAAGGGGGGAGAAGAGAGTAAAAACTCCAATTCAAATTTTTACGAATTTTATTTTTTTTCTTAAAATAATCTTATGTTTTGTCATCAACAGAAAGGGGGAGATTGTTAATACAAATAAACCATAAAAGTGTTTATTTATATTTTACGATCTTCTAATGTTTTGTCGATAACAAACGTAAAATCATTTTAACGAAATAAATAAAATACGTAAAAGCTTTGAGCCAATAGTTTACTAACACACTTTTACTAAACATATTAAAACCATCAAAACATATTTAGTAAATAAGTTATATAAAACTAAAGACATTTTTACAAAAAAATTACAAGTAATATTGTTTACTTACATCTTATAAAAATGTATATGTACTTTGTATTTGTTGTAATGGGTAAGAAATAAGTAAAAACCAAAGTCCATAACCCATGACCCATGATCCATTGACAAGGTACAATGAATCTTGTTGTGTAAGAACCAATGTCCATAACCCATACCCATGGAGCATGATCCATAACCCATTGCATGACATCATGCATGAAGTCATGTTAGATATTATCCATGATCCATGACTTAAAGTGCATGACCGATGACCCAAGATCCATAACCCATTGACTAGGTACATTGCATCTTGTTGGGTATCCATGATCCAAAGTACATGACCCATGGTCCATAAACCATAACCCATAACCCGGTTTGCAACCCAAAATCCGGACTAAACTGACCCAGTAGCCGGATCCCAGGATTTTCACTGGTCGGATCCTTTGGGTGAGGGATCCGCCAAAACCGTGGGATAGCAGGCATATTTTTCCTATAAATAGTGAGCCATTTCTCCTTTGCTCACTACCACTTTTAGACATACTTTATCTATATGATCTAACCTCTCTAACCACAGATCCAAAGGATCATTCTATTTAGTATTATGTTTGAGTGATTCTCTAGGTTCCTCTTAAAGGCGAGATCACCACCCCTTGAAAACGTGCAAGCTCAAAGTCATGAGTTGCTAAGCTTCGTCATCGTCAAGATCACATAAGTGCTCTTGTTGATAGTTCTTTCCTCCCTCCATAGAAGTGTCGTGTTGAAGGCATTAGTGAATGGTGCCGAAGGTGTACATTCAATATGGTGCATGGATGTACAAGTTGTGTAGTTTGGGTTAAAGGATATTGATATCCTTTATAGTATTATAAAAAGGAGTGTGTCTCCTTTGGGTAGTTGTGTTGGGTAGTAGTGTTGGGTAGTAGTTCCTCCTTTGTAATGGAACTTGGTATCTAGCCTTGTACCGGATAAAGTGTAGGCGACGTTGTGATAGGTTTGGTTCAACCTCATAGAAGAACTCGGTGTCTAGCCTTGTACCGGATAAACAGTAGGCGACTTGTGAAGGCTTCTCCGCCATATTAAGAAGCTTGTGTTGTGTAGTGCTTAGAAACTCTCGAGTGTGGTACTCGGGGAGTGGAGTAGGGCAAGGACGGTGTCCTTGTAGCCGAACCACTATAAATACTCGTGTCGTGGTTTTGTGTTCCTTTACTTTTTATTTCTTGCATTACTTACTTATATGCTCATCTATCAATATCCAACACATGATCTAAATGGATTGACATAAGTCGATCTAAATACTTTGAAACGAAGTTTTAATCGGCAAAACTATTCAATCCCCTTCTAGTTTTCCACACCCATTAAAACCACAATGCTCACAAACCAGAGTAGGACCATAAGCAGTCCTATTATTCCTAGTGTTATTAGGTTTAGGCACATTATTGGGTCTAGAGAAAGTACCAGAGGTTTGGGATCTCTGGAAACTACCTCTATTAGGCACACTAGAATTAAACACAAAAGACTGAGACTTCTGAGAGGTACCAGTTCTTAAACCAAAGGACAACAACTCTGTGAGAATCCTAACTAGAAATGATGGCAAAAGCCCTTTAACATCAAGAATAGGGTCTCTAGATAAGATATTACTGTTTGTATTAGTTTAAAGGAAAAAACTCTCCCTAAATCCTCTAGCGATTTTTATGACTCAAATAAACCCTTAATCGTTTTTCTTTCAACAAATCGACCTTCAATTAATCCTTGCAATCTTGAATATTGTTTGGTTTATGTCCCGTATATGATCCTTCCTGGTTCTTAGTTTGTTTGGTTTTTACCTAGAATCGATTTTGTTCTTTCTTAGGGTTTAATTTAATCACTAGGTTTAGGTTTCTTGAGTCGGTTCAACTGCTATTAACTATTATTAATTCTTAATTATTGATTTGACATTACTATGGGTTAGGTTATCGTGCTTTCAAGATTATTAAAACCTAGTTTTACCAACTAGGGTTTTACATATACTTTGACGTTTAAGGTGATTTACTTGTTCATTGGAGTGATCGATTATTGGTGGATGTTTAATTCGGGAGAAGGTTACTATTTTGGAGGATACGTTTGATATGAGTGAACTTAATCCGGATGATGTGACAAAGATGCTAACCCCGTGTCGAGTGTTATTGCTTTGGGGAGTCATTATTTTAAATTGATCTTTGGTATGAATCGGTTGATGGAAGTCGACTTGGGAAATTCCAGAGTTAAAAGGCACAAGTGGAGCCGATTCCACTTGTTTCTAGCCCTAGTCATGACACAACGGAGGGTCATGATACTTTATCGAAGATTCGTGCCATTGAACAAAAAAAATTTAGAGGGAAGCTTGTCTTAGTGGGTGAGGACGGGATACCATTAAAACCAATTGGGTTAGTGGATTCGACAACTTCCATTGGGGCTACTCCACTTGGTTATCCAATGGTGCCGCAGATCTCGGAAGGAGTTGGAGGATATGCTTAGGAATATTGGTTATCGTATCAACAACCGGGTGGTCATGTTAAGTCCGGTATGAATGCTACTTGTTCTACTAAACCATATACTTGTGATCTAGGTCAATCTCAAGAATCGATCGTGGATAATGTGAACTGAGTGTCTCTAGAGATGATACTAATCTACCCCAAAGTGGTCCAATGTCTTATGTAAATGCTACGACTAATGCTTCTATCAAGACAAAAGCTATTTTCGTCGGTTGGAATGTAATAATAAGATGGATGACGTGGATCTTCGTCCCTATGAAAGTGATTGAAGAGGTTAATTCGCTTTGATAATACCTTGTATGGTTACTTTCTAGGTAAACGGGTTGCCTTCCGGTGGTGGACTATTATGTACGTAATGCTTGGGGTAAGTATGGTCTTCAAAAGGTCATGATGAATGCTAAGGGTTCTTTTTCTTTAAGTTTTCTACTAGGAAAAGTGTTGATGATGTTCTTGAAAATGGTCCGTGGATGATCCGTAATGTTCCTATTATTCTTAAAATTGGATTTGTCAACACCAATTTGCTTAAAGAGGATTTGACCAACATTCCGTGTGGGTTAAATTCCATGAGGTTCCATTTTATGTTTTCCGATGATGGTCTTAGTCTCCTAGCCTCATTGATTGGTACGCCTAAGATGTTAGACTCTTATACTAGCCAAATGTGCTTGGAATCTTGGGGTCGTAGTAGCTTTGCTCGCTGTCTAATTGAAGTTAAGGCTGATGAGGCTCTCAAAGAGAGTCTTACTGTGGTCATTCCTTTACTTGATAATCAAGGGTTTTCTATTGAAACGATTCGGGTTGAATATAAGTGGAAACCACCTTGGTGTGATACTTGTAAAATTTTTGGGCATACTGGGGGCACTTGTCCTAAATATGTCCCTCATATTGTACAGCCTTCTCATAAGACTGATGATGGATTTCAGGCTGTCAAAGGTAAGCATAAGGGTAAGAATGGTAGTCAGAATGCTCTGGGCAAATGTGGTTTTACTAATCCGAATGTTGGGCCTACGGTTCGGTATCAACCAAAGGCTCCTACAGTGACTAAGAAGGTGGATGGTACACGTAAAAAAGTGGTCGATGTTGCCAACACTAGTGGAATTACTACCACTAATGCATTTGTAGTTCTTAATACGGTTGATACTGATAGTACTGTGCCTACTAATGTTAATACAAATGAAGGGACTCACCGAGCCTAATCGTCAATGGTGGCGACAAGGAGGGTCTCAACGGTGGTAGTATACCACAAGTTCCGATTGTGGTGGGTGATAAAAGGAAGGAGCCACCGGTGGTTTCTAGTGTGCACCAGGAAGTGGGTCAGCCTTCTTCTTTCATCTATGCTTCTCCCACTAAAAGGACTAATCCGTTCTCTAAAGTGGGAGAAATTGTTGTTTCTGACAGTGATGATGACCAAGTACTCCCAGAGGATAACCCGATGGCGAATTTTCTTGCCTATGGAGGTGGTGGATATGAACATAAAGATGAAGACGATTATGATGATTGTACGAGCCACGTCTACGATCTCCCACATGAATTAAATGACTTTAAGCTCAAAGGGCGTGGTAAAAAGTAGTCTTGGTGTTCGTATATCGGTAGTATATTGATGCAGGTTTTACTGACCAGGTCTTAAATTTATAGTGTCTCGTTATACCTATGGTCTACCCTAGTGCACTAACAGGCAGTATACCCGGTCGTGTGTAGTGTAGTATTCGGTAAAACCGAGGTCGTCCCAAGAGCTACGAGGATCGGAAATTAACTTAAGTCTATGTCACGATTTTAATTGCTTTAAGAATGAAATAATAAAAATAACTAATAAAACAAGGAAATAAAGGAAAGCAGATAAAGGCAAGAGAGGAGAGTGGTGCTAACCTAGTTAATCCTCCTAGCTAGTTATGTCTACGTCACTTACTTCCAATTACTTGTGTGGGGTCAAAGTCGTGAGGACGAGATTTGGTCAATTCGCCCCTAACCTATCGGCAAAGATGCCACCACAGAGAAATCAGTGCACGTCATAAGTCCTGTTGTTCCTGGTCCCTAAGCCGAGTCATTAAGTACCGCTACATGCTAGATTCTAAATAGTGAGTGCCACTGTTACCCCCAATTCTTAAGTTCATCCAAACGATAGGTGATCGAGTTGGTCAAATCGCACAAGTAGGAAGGGTCGTCATTGGTCATATCTTACCCTTCCCGTCTCGATCCGGCTCACCTAGGGTCGCTTGGTCATATCTCCTAGGCAATTGGCCTCTACCGCCATTCAAAACTACCGAATCAAGGGTGACTACCAAAGAACTATGCATGCATACACTTAGAAATAATTGTACGAAAGTAAAATAAACGAAACAAAACAATTAAGGAATCATAACTAGGCAGCACTGTGGTGCTTAACCAAACATATAGTAAATCATACCAACAAAATGAATAAATCATGAATTGAATTGAACATAATGTTTCATACAAATTACTTGATGTAGGGCTAATAAAGATGATGATTAGCGTGAACTCTTCCTTGAAAAGCGGCAGATTCGCTTTGCCGAAAATGCCCCGAGTGGTGCCTAATCAACCCCAGGAGAGGGGTGAAGAGAGATACTAAAATGCGATTTAGGGTGTATTTATAAGCCCGACATGGTTACTACAGTAACTAAATTTATTATTTACGTCGTAACTAAAGTTACACCGTAACTTCAAATGTAATTACGCCGTAAATATCATACTTCGTAGTTTTTGTCATCCATTCTATATCTTGAAACTTATTTGCACTAGATGTTACTTTTGGCCCCTGAAGTAGCGCGTTGATTCAAATTGAGTCCAAAAGCCTTAATAATACTTACGCTTTCAGCCCCTCGTCGTTCTTGATATATTTATCCTTGGTCCTCGAAGTGAATAAAATAAATATTAACTTGCCGCTTCTAATCCCTGGACCTCGAAACTTTGCACCCAAGTAATTAATTACGGCGTAACTAATTATCCGAGTTACGCGTAATCTTTCTTCATCTTATACTTATTCCTCCGAAATAATCACTACTACAGTAACTAAATTGCCATGTTACGCCAGAACCTTCAAGATAATAATTACGATGTAACCATAAGAATTGGTTACGCCGTATCCTTCAAAGCTCATATTTACGCCGTAACCTTATTAGCTAGTTCTGAAGCAATCTTCATAAAATCCAAAGGCCTCGTAAATCAATCTTCGAACATATACTTGGCCTTTATCACTTCTTTTCCGCCCAACGCCTCATTTATCACGAAATGCAAATATGAACGAATATGAAAGAATTAAGTACCATATTAATGCAAATGAGGCCATAAACACGGAATTTGATATATAAAAGATCGGCTAATTTGATGTTATCAAATATCCCCCACTTGAATCCTACTTGTCCTCAAGTAGACTCTTTAAATAATTCTTAAAAGATATCTCCTGTGATTAATTGGAAGTTATGAGTTTAAAATCACCTAAGCTAGAAAATTCCAAACCGAGCACCTCATGAAAAGGAATTGAAATCACTCTCTCTCATAATTCACGTGTTTAATATTTTTGGGGTGATCACCAACCTTTCACCATGGCGAGTATTCTATCATAGGCTTGGCAAAGATACTAATCTCCACCACTAGAGTCTATAGATGCAGCTATTCTAAAAGGCAATGGGTTGACACAACATAGGCTTATGGGGTTATTTTGTCATTACTAGCGAGCTACGGCGAAGGGGACAAAACCAATGATACATGACCAAATCCATGGGCAAGACACCAATGATTGCTCACTTCCTCACCTAAACTCGATTCATGACTAAGGGTACGATAAGACATAGGAAATTTTAATGGGTGTAAACAAAAAGACACGAAACAAATAGATTCCTAAGTCCACAGTCGCCCCACCACTAGTTGCATTCAATCCCATAGCAAAAATCGAGGGTCAAGAGTCAAGGGGTATTCAATAATCCAATACACGAGTTAATGCATAAGAAATGTAATGTGGTGCCTCATAAACTCCATAATCTAGGCAAATAAGATGCATTAACTCAGCCTTCATCATCAATGAAAAAAGAATGTGCTATATAAAAAAATTTAAAATTTGGGTCAATTTAGCACATATTTCGATCAAAATCGACCATTTCTATCTCCCATCCCCCCACTTGAAATGTACAATGTCCCCATTGTACAATATTGATTAAAATTTGAAAGGCGAGATAGAAATGTTCGGGTTTCTAATTTTATCCGTAAGACAAAATGGATTTGTAAAAATTTGCGCCAGTTGAACAAGGCGAAAACACTAATTACAGACAAAACACTTGCTTGCATGCTTTTTTTTTCCGATGCAAGACAAGGTATACATGGATAAATGATACGAACATAAAAAGTATCCCCCCACTTGAGATCAACTATCATCTAAACCCGATTTTCTTCCACAACCCAAAACCCGCGACTTTTACTAGTGGAACCAAAATTAACCAACATGCGCCCGGACCATGGACATAAGGAAACTACGGAGGTAGGCTAGGCGATGGTGTGTAAAAATATATAGGGTGAACAAAATGAAAGGAAAGGATCGAAGGGTGTATCTAGGGGTATCTTGCACTAATGGTGAGTGCAACAAACAGGGTTTAATAGGGAGATTGACTAATCGATGTGAAAAGTCAATATACACAATACATATGTGGGCTATTTGGGTTAAATCCTAAAATTGCCTTAAATCCTAGCTACACTGATCACACCAAGTTACCTCAGTGTAATGCTCATGATAATGGTCTCGAAAAGATATACAAGGCCAAGTTCTAAAGTACTACTGACCATAAGACACTCATTTTATGGAATTATGTATAAGGGGAAAACGGAAGGCTTATCCTCACACAATGGAAATATAGGGTAGGTGTGCTCATTTTAGATTAATCTAGTTAAGTAATGAAAACATGTCAAAATTTTATTAATGAAACACTTTTCATCAAAACTAGAAAAATAAGGCAAGTAAAATCAAGCGGTGTCTATGTGAATCCCTTCCCCCACTTGGGTCATACTTAAGCATATAAATGAAAGATAAGAAGGGTTAGAATTGGAGCGAAAACTCCCGGTATTGCTCGGCATGATCGAGAGACACGAACAAACGTGTCCCGCTTTGAGATTCATGAGCAAACTTTAATAACCCGAATTCACTTAAGACAACCAAACGCATCATACTAGAAAACAACAAGTAATAAAAGAAAAGAAAACCTAACTCACTTTCGTAGGAATCACGGTTGCATTTAGCATATGCAACAAGCCTTTTAAACCACTTGGTGTCCCAAGTGGACGAGTGAAGTCTCGTGAGGGTTTACAGCGAACACACCTACAAAGTTCATTTAGTACTAATACAAGGTTATTGTGTTATTATAGAAAGAATTTGAACTGAAGGATAATTACGCCGTAACTCATTGAAGGAGTTATGCCGTAATTATGGCAAAACCTGGCAGTCGCTATTGGAGGGTAGCTACGGCGTAACCATAGCATGGGATTACGCCGTAATCGTAATGTCTTTCTGGAGAATCGCCACTTCAGATATGTTACGGCGTAATCATTGGGATGAGTTCGCCATAATCGATGGACAGTGTCGTCCCCGTTTATATTCTTGATGCAATCTTCTCCGATTCTCGCAAAATGATTAAAACACAAAACCGACTATACTAATAAAATGAAAAGAAAAGATAGGCATGGGGTGCCTCCCACGGCGCTTGTTTTGTTCGAGTCACGAGCTTGACTCTACCCTTATTTACTATGTAAAGGGTGTTCATCCCTCACTTAAAATCAAGTGTGGGTGAAAATAGCAATAAACACCAAGAGGGTGTGAATTTGCTATGGATGGGAAATGATGAATTATAGTCATACCTCGGAGGAGAAGTCATTTCCTACTTACGGACCCATGTTCATTGACGGATTAGAGGATTGGCTTGTTCCATGTTGTTGTTGACTAACTTTCTTCAAAACCATATTCGTTTCATCAATCGCCGGATGTGCCCTTTCGTCAGTAGAAAATGATGAAGGATCTTTATAAAGCGGTTCCTCGAGCTCCTTCACATCTTTAGCGGTCGTCGCATTCGGCTTCTTCACAACCACGTAAATATTCAAAATCTCATCTCCAATTCCTTTATAAGCTCGTTCAACACTGGGTTGGTAGCTGGTGCTACAGAACAGTCATTGGCAGGTGTGATAGGTGATGTCAAGGGTTGCATTGCCAGCTCTGGGATAGGTTTATCACGTATGGGAGGTGCTAGAATTTGCCTAAGCCTTTTAACATCCTCTACCGTGATATCCCACATGTCATAAAAATTCCATTCATCACATTCCTCCTCGGCTTTCTCTTCCTCCTTTGTAACGTCGAAATTTACATTATCTGCATCCTGTTCACAAACACTAGCAAAAATATTAGTAATAGGAGAAATAGAAAAGTTAAGAAGGTCCTCACTTCCAAGGTTCACATCCTTAATAGACTCATCATGAGTCTCCTCTTGTTCCATGCGTTGAAGATTTTCAGCACCAATTCTGAACAAATCGTCCAACGCTCTTTCAATCATCAACTCGCTATCATCAGGTTCAGGATCAGGAGTGTTATATGAATAATTACTAAAGTTGTTCATCTTCCGACATTGGTTGGCTGTATATAATTCATATTCATGAATGGTCATGTTATCCATGTCCAATTCATCATACTCTTGAGGAGATACATAATCACCATAGGTATATGGTTGAAAGAAATGCTCTAGGGAAGGTAATCTCGTAGAAGTTCTCCAAGATTGATGATTCCTCAAAACTTTTCTTTCCATTTCGCTCGCATCTCAAAGATTCTTCCAATGTCATATTATCAAAATATGGTTCCATTTCCATGATTACCCGAAACGTGCTCAAGAAACAAAGAAAACAAAGAATAGAAAGAAAAAAAAACTTAAATTAAAATCCTAAAATAGCTCACCAAGAAGCGCCTAAAAACTTGATGCGTGTTTGACCGACTGTGTCTTAAATTTATAGTGTCTCAAGATACCTATGGTTCACCCTAGTGCACTAATCCAAGCAATACCCGGTCGTGTGTAGTGTAGTATTCGGTAAAACCAAGGTCGTCCCAAGAGCTACGAGGATCGGAAATTAACTTAAGACTATGTCACGATTTTAATTGCTTTAAGATTGAAATAATAAAAATAACTAATAAAACAAGGAAATAAAGGAAAGCAAATAAAGGCAAAAAGAAGGAGAGTGGTGCTAACCTAGTTAATCCTCCTAGCTAGTAATGTCTACGCTCACTTACTTCAAATTACTTGTGTGGGGTCAAAGTCGAGAGGACAACATTTGGTCAATTCACCTAACCTATCAAAGAAAGATGCCACCACAGAGAAATCGGTACCGTCATAAGTCCTATTGTTCTTGGTCCCCTAAGCCGAGTCATTAAGTACCGCTACATGCTAGATTCTAAATAGTGAGTTCCCGGCCGTTAGGAACTTAGACACTACACCCCTCAATTCTTAAGTTCATCCAAACGATAGGTGATCAGTTGGTCAAATCGCACAAGTAGGAAGGGTCGTCAGTTGGTCATATCTTACCCTTCCCATCTCATTCCGCTCACCTAGGGTCAGTTGGTCATATCTCCTAGGAAATTGGCCTCTACCTCCATTCAAAACTACCGAATCAAGGGTGACTACCAAAGAACTATGCATGCATACACTTAGAAATAATTGTATGGAAGTAAAATAAACGTAAACAAAACAATTAAGCAATCATAACTAGGCCAGCACCAGGGTGCTTAGCCAAACATATAGTAAATCATACCAACAAAAATGAATAAATCATGAATTGAATTGATCATAATGTTTGATACAAATTACTTGATGTAGGGCTAATAAAGATGATGATTGCGCGTGAATTCTTCCTTCAAAGCGGCGGATCTTCGGAAAATGCCTCGGAGTGGTGCCTTAATCGACCCACAGGAGAGGGGTGAAGAGAGATACTCAAAATGCAGTTGGGGTTGTATTTATAGGTTCGACATGGTTACGGGCGTAACTAAATTTATTAGTTTCGTCGTAACTAAAGTTACGCCGTAACTTCAAATGTAATTACTCAGTAAATATCATACTCCGTAGTTTTGTCATCCATTCTATATCTTGAAACTTATTTGCACTAGATGTTACTTTTGGCTCAAGTAGCGCGTTGATTCAAATTAAGTCCAAAGCCTTAATAATACTACGGTTTCAGCCCCTCGTCGTTCTTGATATATTTATCCTTGGTCCTCAAGTGAATAAAATAAATATTAACTTGCCGCTACTAATCCCTAGACCTCGAAACTTTGCGCCCAGTAATTAATTCAGGCGTAACTAATTATCCGGAAGTTACGCCGTAATCTTTCTTCATCTCATACTTATTCCTCGAAATAATCACTCTGGCGTAACTAAATTGCCATGTTACGCCTTAACCTTCAAGATAATAATTACGACGAACCATAAGAATTGGTTACGCGTATCCTTCAAAGTTTCATATTTACGCCAGTAACCTTATTAGCTAGATTACGGCGTAATCTTCACATAAAATCCAAAGGCCCTCGTAAATCAATCTTCAGAACATATACTTGGCGTTTTATCACTTCTTTTCTGCTCCAACACCTCATTTATCCTGAAATGCAAATATGAACGAATATGAAAGAATTAAGTACCATATTAATGCAAATGAGGCCATAAACACGGGAATTTGATATATAAAAGATCAGGCTAATTTGATGTTATCATATATCTCCTTTGAGTTGTGGTTTATTGTTTTATTTTGAAAATTAGAAGTGCATTATGTAAGTTTACCCATGTAATGGGCTGAGATATGAGATGTCACTCATATCCTTTGTACTTAATTGTTTTTTGGAGTAATAATATTTACCGGGTCATTTTGACCTTTTACCAAAAAAGATAAGATATTACTTCTTATTTGAATATATGAATCATCTAATCCCATAAAGAACTGCATTAGTTTCATAAGTTGATTATGTTTTTCAAAATCCTCAGATGCATGACATGTACACCTAGGAAACTTCACAAGAGCATCAAACTGTTTTCATAGAGTACTCAACTTATTAAAATATTCAGCAATAGAAGTCCCATTTTGAGACAAAGAGATGATTTTATGGTGAAGATCAAAAGTAATAGACCCATCAACCCTATCAAATGTTTCTTTCAATTTAGTCCAAATATCAGAGGCCCTTTTAGAAAAGATTTCCCCAAAATAACTCCTCTGATATAGAATTTAAGATCACCCAAACACAACAGCATTTACCATATCCCACTGTCTACCTAAAACATCATCAGTATGTGATCTTGTGCAAAATCGATCAATAAAACCAGTTTTATTTATACCCTCTAAAGCTAAAAGCATTGCACAAGACCAAACATTAAAATTTTTAATTCCTTTAAGTTTTACTGATATAACTGTTAAGGTAGCAGAGTCATTAGGGTGTAAATGTAAAGGGTGACTTAAGTCCAACTTACTAATCAAAGTAATTGGTTCAACATAATCTTCAGCATTAAAATTACGAGTATGATTATCAAGAGTATAACCATGAATAGACATGATTACAAAATTACAAAGATCAATCAAAACAAGAATCAAACACACAAAGAGGCAAGAAATTAGTTCCCAGGCTTTTATTGCCACTGAAGTGGTAGGTCAAGGGCGCACACAAGCAATCAATCAATATAAAACACACAAATAAACACAGCAGATACACAAACACCACATAATCAATCCTCAACTTCAATGTTTCCCAATCCTATCCTCCAAAGAATCTAATGTAAGCAATAAAGAACATATGATAAAAGAGCGTGAGAGGTGTTACTAAATACATAAATAGCAATGAAAACCAAACCTACTATACTTTTGATTCACTTAGTCAAGATATATAGCAGATATCAAAGCAAATCCAAGAACAATAAACCCTAATTTCTCCAAATTAGGCAAAATACCCATAATCACTTCCAATAAACCAAGAATCACCAAAAAAAATGATTAAATCAACTTAATCAACCACGGAAGCCTTTAAAGATCAAAAGCCCCAAATTATCACAAATCATAATTTTTCAAAAATAAGTGTTTTACAAAAAAAATTTAATTTGAACAATTAAACACGTGATCTATCACCAACAACAGCTTAATTGAAAGATATCAATCAATTTTAGAAAATCCCCAAATTACGAAACCTAATTTTTAGAAAATGATTTTTAGAGCAAGATTAGAGGACTTTCTACGATACCATGTAAAGAAACACAACAAAATACTTAAAACAATCTTTTATTACTTCCAAAACCAAAAAATATCAAACCGTCTCAATCGGTGAATACCAAGAACAATAATAACCTAATCTCAATCAGATATCATACAACAATCTACCACAAACTAAATTGATCAAGATGATCAAATATTACAAAATCAAACTAGGGTTTATAACTTGTGTGAGAGTATTTTTTAGAGTAGAGAGAGAAAATGGATCAAGAGTTATGAATGGCTTATTGTCTTTTTCCCTTTTATATAGAACCAACCGACAATACTTCCAGCTTGATAACAAAGGTCCTTCAACTATCCAGCTTTATCCACTAAGCTCCCAAAAGAATCAAACAACTAAGCCTGAGATAGCAAACATGACATAATCGGTCCTTGTAGTAATTCCAAGCTAAGATTATATTTTAACTTTATGAAGACCAACGAGATCTATTATCATCTTTTAATGGATCGGATCAAAAGTGTATCATAACCTCATGTTATGACTATAGTTATTTTTTATAGAACCTCAAGCTCTATTACGATCATAGAATGAAAATACAATAACCTCGAGTTATTGTTAAAATGCTCAATTAAGATTCCTCGAGTGAATCACAATAACATAACCTTAAGTTATGATTAGTTTGTTTAATAGCCTTATATGCTTTGATGATTCCTTCAGTGAATCACAATAACATAAACTCAAGTTATGATTATATTGTTTAATAGCCTTATGTGATTTGATGATTTCCTCGAGTGAATCAAATTACATCTTATGTTCCTTGATGATTCTTTAATTGAATCACTAAACTAAAAGAACCTCAAGTTATGATTGTAATTTTATTTAGAACTTTATGTTCAGTTAAATTCTTGTAAATAATCACTATCAAATAACCTCATGTTATGCTGAAAATAAAAGATTATAACTTCATGTTTGTTTTTTCAAAAAATCACTTCTTTTCACTTTTGTTTGCAAGCAATGAGAGAAAATGAAGGAATTGTGTTTGTTTTTTTTCCTTTTATGTCTACAAACGAAAAGAGAAAATGAAAGAAGCGCATTTGCTTATTTTTGAACATAAGAGGCATTAATGATTTTTTTCATCTTCAATTTTGTAGAATGTTTTCTTTTTGTGTAATTATCAATTCTTACATCTTCAAAAGTTAAAATCCACCTCTTATCGCATAAATGGTTTTGCAGATCAATCATAAAACATTTGAAAACGAATGCTTGATGATACACTATTATATAAGCATCAAGAATTAAACATTACTTTATGTTGTGTTTGTTTTATATGAAACCATGTCTTTGGAAAAAGAGGTGGATCTTATTTTTTTGAGATACAAGAAGTGATAATCAGAAGAAAAAAAATCTTCAAAGTTAAAGAGGAAAAAAGTCATTTTTGCCTTTTATGTCTAAAATTAAACAAACACAGTTATTTTATTTTTTTCCCGCTTTAGAAAAAAAATTCACTTCTTTCATTTTCTCTTCTGACGGTATACATGGACGGAAAAAACAAATGCATTTTTTATGAGAAAATTCCAGAAATATGCTATAAAAAAATTTCTGTCCACAACGGAGTCAAAATTTTTGCAAATTCCCCATTTGGTCATGTGCGACCCTATACAAAATTCGACTCGTGGCATGACTAAAAGTACCATTTTAATCACTTTAATCATTTGGGTACCCAGTTGTCACATTTTGAATAAATGTTACTTTATTCGTTCGGGTAAGACATTCGCACAGCCGTCAGTCGAGCTTGTAGTTCGGGTAAGACAAAATACAAGTGCTTTCGAGCAGTGGTTAATGCAGATGTGCGACTCTATTCAAAATGTGACAAGTGGGTACCCAAATGATTGAAAGTAACTAAAATGGTACTTTAGTCATGCCATGTCAAATTTTTGAGGTCATACATGACAAATGAAGAATTTGCAAAATTTTGACTCGATGTCATTTCTGTAAAAACTTTGGCATATTTATGGAACTTTTTTTTTTTTTTTTTTTTTTTTTCATCCTACTTGCAAACAAATTCTAAAAAACAAACATTGCCTTACTTTTTCAACGAATAAAGTAACATTTATTTTAGCAAAGAGTAATTTACTAATATTTAGGTAAGGAAAAGGTTTAATCACAAATATTGTTTGGCGCATTAAATATAGCAAATGAAAAAGCCAAGTTGGGTAAAGAAGTCGCGTATGTGATGGCGTGCCCGTGTTCATGAATCTTGTCACTCTAATCGACACAAATTGTGGCGAAGGGTAGAAAGAATGGGTGGTTTAACAAGGAAATATAAATTCTACAAAGCAACCAAGAGTTATTGGCACATGCTTCACTAGATTCAAGTCCCTTACAAATTGGTGAAGTTGAAGGATTACTCATTAGCCATGAACATTAATCAAACTACATGATTGTGTCAACTAAAGCAATCATTGTATTATATGTGCATACACGTTTAAGTTGGTCGCTAGGAAGAAGCGGCAAGCACAATACGTATACCCATACATTATTTGTATGCGTGTGATTACTATTTCTTCCATAAGTTGTTAATTCACTTAAGCAAGACATCAATTATGTGATTGAACAAACGTTTATTCGCCAAATTCACTTCTACTTTCAATATGTATGAATTAAGATGAACTTACTTTCTTTTCCGTTAAACATTCACATAGTTTTTACATGATGTTCACCAAAGAACGACCTAAAGAGTGCTTCTTTAAGCTTATTTTCAAATTTATTAGCTTATGTGGATGGTTGTTCACTTTCCTCTTAGGGTATATTTGGCAAAAGCAAGTGTTACTACGTTCAAAAAAAGTTAAAACGAGTGTTGGAAAACCCGCGCGATCTGTGGGATTCTTAAGGGCGTGCTTTGCAACTGACACTTAAACTTCAAGGGCTGTTTTGCCAAGTTGCGAAAGATTATTAATGCTAAAGGATTTATTTCATGACGACATCAGGCCGAAAAAATTAGGCATCTAATTTAACAAACTTTGCATTTAATGCTTATATATACTAAAAAGGCTCCTGCCTTTTAGTATATATAGTAATAGCTTTAGATATAAGTGTTTACTTTCTTTTTGTAGTTAAATGGCTTTTATGTTAAGCCCATATTTTAGGTCTTATTTTGAAGCTTATTAGCTTATATATGCTTATTAGTAATATAAAAGTCGGTGGCGTGCGGTACTCCTACCTTTTACTATTCAAATATTCCTTAGGTGAAAATCAAAATAATGATGAATAAAAATATTGTTATACAAATTTAGGATTACTGTATAAGAGACCTCTTAAAGCCGTGGTTAAGCAAATGGTCTTAATTACAATATTAATGATTATGGATGACGATCTCGAAAAAGGTGAAGACAATCTCGAAAAACGTGAATACACATAAAACACGTGAACTAGATTGGATGAATTGTTTTTTTTTTACATAAAACCTAAAATCTTTGGTATAGTAGTATGTAGTCTTGTTAGAAACACTTATGAGATATGTGGTATAAGCTAATAGGTACGTAACATAATTGTCATTCAAAAAATATATGTAGTAAAATATAACTTCTTTGTCGTAAGCAAAACCCTTAAATTCTACATTAAAAAAGTGTATTTGAGACTTGAGAGCGTGTTTTGGTATGAAAACAAAGATATTAAGAGCAAATATATGATAATTAGGAAAAAAATATTAATTTAGCATTAAAAAAATAGAGAGTTCACTTTATAACTTTATTTATTCAAGAGTTATGCATTTTGGTTCTTGTGGTATGGTCAGTGCGGGTTTGGTCATAAAAGCTTTGAAAGTGCTGATAATAATCCCGTTTGAAGTTTGGATTGCGTTTATGGTGCGCGGTCGGTGTGAATAATAAATTATCCTTGTCTTCTCTAAATAAGACAAAGGGTATTTTAGTCATTTCGTTTTATCAGGGACCAAAAATCAATCAACAAAAAATGAAAACTATCCTCAGACTTTTAAAGTTACAAGGGCAAACCTTCTCTATTCATATCACGAGGACCAAAATGCAATTATCTTTATCCAAGAAAAGAAAAAGTAGAATACACTTTCCAAATCAGTATTTAACCCCTTTCAGACCGTTGGATCAAAACATATGACCGTTACACTACACGCTCCCTTTTCACAAAATTCAAAACCATATTTAAAATCCCCCCACAGTCTGCACAAACCCTCAAAACCCAAATCTTGAACCACAAACTTATGTCAAAAATGATGATGCGTTCAGACCGCAAGCCGCCGCTCGCTCTAAGATCCCCGGTTAGGCTTCGCTCTCGTCGCCCTCCTGCTCAATCAATTGGTGTGACAAACAACCTTCAAACCCCATCTGGTATTATTTTGTTTTTTTTTTTTATTGGTTTGTGTTGAGATTGATTGATTAGGTATTGGGTATTTGTGGGTTTTGGATTTTGTGAAGTGAAATTGGGTGTTTCTGAAACCCGCCAAGTGTTTGTGTAATGTCTCAACTGAATTCAAGATAATTTGTTTTGGTGTAAAAGATCTGTAAGGGTTTTAAGATGTATAAAAATTGTTCTTTTGGTCGACGATTTATGTTGAATTTGTTTATCGACTAGTAGGGATTTTTGGGTTTCTGATTTTGTAAGCCCTGTAAACTTTGGCGTTCGTTTTAGGAATTAGTAACTTTGACGTTTTATAGGTTTCTGCTGAAATCGGTAGAGTGGTTAGTAGAAACTTTAGCGTTTTGTTATGTATAGTTATATTGGTTACATGGGAACCCCTTAGGTTTAGTTTTCTTGCTCTGTTAGATGAATTTGTAATAATTTCTGTTCGTTATCACGAATTTTTTACATGTTCACGACTGATGGAAAGTTATTCTAGTTCCTTGATTTTATCTTGAAAAATGTTTGATTGATCATTATATATTTGTGATAAAAAACTCTGTTTATAGGTTCTTACATCTGAAGTATGAAAAATTGTTCATTTGGACTTTCCAACAATGTGAATATCATATATATGATATATTCAGTGGAAAGTTTACAAATGGTTGATATAAGAAATAAAGTTTGTATTGGCCTTAAGTTTCTTTTCCTCTACTTTATACTAAAGTTTGTTGTTTTGCTTGGACTAACAGGTTCTTACACACAATCTGTTTGCCCAAACCATCTTCTGAAGTAGAAGAACCTGAGCTCCGCCCTGAATACCAAACAATATCTCGTGAATTAAAGTTTAATGAAGATGGTTCAAGAAACTTTGGGGATCTGCTACTACTAGTCAATCTGGCGCTGGGAATCCTTTGTTCGAAAGGGTAGGTTCTATGAAGAGTATTCTGCTATAAGAAATGAAAGGCTGAAAAGAAAGAGAGGCGAATCTGGTGTTGAGAAACAGACCCGAGCAAACAGTATCTTGGGGTTAGAATGGAGTCCATAAAGAGAACTGTGAAGTCAAGAAATATGAGAGTGCGAGGAAGATGACAACACCGTTGGTGGAGAGGAGAGAGGTTGCGACGGCACAAAGGGTAGAGGAGAGAGCCTGTGGCGACACAGAGGTATTCGTTGAGAAGTAGTAGCAAAGAAAACAAGAAACCGCCATTGGCTATGAGCTTTGAGAGATCAATGGATGCTACTGTGGGCGAAAAACTACAGTGAGAAGGACTGCAAGGAAAGGTACTAGCTACTGTTTTTCATCATTAGTAGTCATGGTTTGTATTCATGGATATACTTAGCCATGTTCTTGGGTTTGTGTTTGAAAGCATGCTCTATTTGAGTGAATCTTAGGATTCCTAGTGAAAGCTGCAACCAATTTGGTTGATCTTGGAACTTAAGAAAGCATAGGGCTTTGTGTCATCAACTCTGAAAACTCGGTGGTTTTCATTGTTCTAGAAAAACTTGTTATATTGAATTTAGACAAAATTACATGCGCTCATATCTGTATCTTTTATCATGTTGTATCGGATTAGGATACCAGCATATCTTGTCTTTGATTTAGATTCTAATTGGGATTATCACTTATCTGATTTAGATTCTGATTGGTTATAAACTAAGAAAAATGATAGATAGGCCTAATCACTTGGACCTAATTAGAGACCTAACACCCATGTGATGACACGTGTGTTTGTCAAATAAATTCAACTGAACATTTATGTTATTCCCATTTTACCCTAAGATAAACAGTTTGGTTCATCTCCTTTTCAATATCGTAAATGTCTCATGAGTCACGACTCCTCTTTCTTCAAATCCATCCGCCATAGATGTTTGTTACTGGGTCCCAAATAATTTTATAATTCTTTATGGCAAGCATCACTTTTAGATTATTGTTTGGTTTGTATTTTTATAACTAGAGTATTTGAAACTTCGAAGATATCCGATCCACTATTGTGTTAAGAACTACGAAGCTTAACCTGTATAAAATATTGGAAGTGCTTCAAGCCTTCAAGAGAATCAAGATTTTCATTTTTATTATTTTGTATGTTGGGTCTGTATTTAAAATCCCAAAAACAATGAAAAGCATATATTGAAAAGCCTTGAAAATTACGTGTGAAAAAATATTCAAAAGTGGATTTATAAGGATAAAAATATTTCATTGGATGAAAAAAAATCTGGGAAGTTAAGAAATAAATTTAAAAGATATATTTTGAGGCAAACAGGTATTTAGTGGAAAATAATTTGTGAAAGAGTAAATTAGGAATAGTATAAAACAATAAATAGGTTAACAAATTAGTGACAAGTGTACCAATGAAATAATTAGGCCTCTAATTAGGTCTTTTTATTAGGTCCAAATATCAAAACTCTATAAACTAATCACATGCTTTTCTTGTTGTAAAAGATTTTATTTGTAATCGTTGGTTATTTACAAAACACACATCAACTATGCAAAGAGATTAAGGAGCTGTTTGGTTGAGGCATTTTGGCATAGATTTTGGACTTACGGTAAAAGATCGTGTTTGGTTTGTATGGGTGGGTCCCTTTATTGGGGATGAGAGTTGAAAATCGCATACACAAATCACAGTGGGAAGGCGGGATTACAAATCAGTCTACCTTACTTTTGTCTCTTAGTAAAACCAAGTTAGGCCATGCTCGCACTTTCTACTGTTTTTTAACTTTATAATATTTTATAATAATATAATTTTGTTTATACTCTTATATTAATTCATAAAATAAATAAAATTATATTTTCTCTCTCATTTAATACCAAATCCGAATCCAAATCCAAATCCTAATCCAATCAAATCCAAATCTTAAACCTTTCCACAGACCAAGCGGACCTAATATTCTTGCAGGCTGCAACAAGAACTTGGTAATTTGGTTCGCATAAATGTTATCTAGCATTCATGGAAGCGGCAATTTGGTTGAATAAATCTAAAGATTGACAAAGCTATGACACTCCACGCTCTAAGAGTGCGCTTGGTTCAAACTAGGTAATGGGAAAAGGAAATCAAAGAATACAAGAAAGGGAAAGGTAAAAACCATTTCCCCAATTTATTGAATAATGGCCCATTACCTACTATTGGGTAATGAGTCATTGCATTAGAATGACCCAAACATTATTAATCATTATCTTTGCTATTATTTATCCTCGATACACTCGACCAAAGCACACCTAAATACTTAGTCAAACATCTCTACTTGACTTGTTAGCTCACTTTGTTTGGTGTTGAGAAAAGTGACATGGATGAAGCAAACCCAACTAAAATTAGAAATAATAAAGATGACACACGGATATAGCGTGGAAAACCACGGCGAGGAAAGATCGTTTCACTATGATGGAAATTATGAATTACACCATCTCTCACAATTACAAGGATAAACACTAATCGTTATATCTCTTGTATTAGGAGATACCACACAAACTCTAATAAACTCACTAGGAGATACAAAGACACTATGTGTTATAAGCGATTCTTTTGGGAATTGACATCATCCATGACATGATTAACCAACTTGACCTTGCAACTTGCAAAGATTCCAAACAAATACACTCTATCTCTTTCTCAATAATCTCCCACTTGAAGATTATATTGAAACTCAATCAATATTCACACGCTATCCTTCCTTGCACTTTCATGTTGCATACGTTTCCGCTAGGCAGCATGAGGATCGGCGCATATAAACTTGTCGGTTGATTGCTTTAGTCGGATAATACATCACTTTATCATCGGTATGTATTTTACGCATATCAGCAGTTCCTTCTTCCACTTTCTCATGAGCAGTGATCTTGAACTCGTATATGCTTTGTCTTTGAATGAAATCTTTGGATTCCTTGCCAAATCTGGTAACTACGATTATCAAAATAGAGTAATTTTCTCTTGTTAGTGCTGAGGTTCTTCCAACAACATCTTTAACCATCTTGCTTCTTTCTTTGGCTTGAGCGGTTGCAATATAATACACAGAAATTTCTAAAGTTCACAAAAGACCAAAATACCCTACAATCAAAAGTATGAATAATTAATTCAAAGAATACCAATTAAGCTATGTAAATTAGGAAAATTTATAAGAAATATCCACATGATCTAAATAACTATTAAACACTTTGAAAAAGGTAAATTTTATAGTTTATGATTTTATAAAATTCGTTTTGCATTTTCTATAATTAGCAAGAAATTATTTATTTAGATTTATAAAAGAATTTAATTAATAAAAGCCCAATATAAATTTATATTATTAAGAGTCCATTTATTTTAAGTCCAATGCATTATTAAGCCCACAAGAAAAATAGTAAATCATATATATACAAAATTCGGTTCAATAAAATCCCTAATATCGATAACCCTAAAACCGACTTCAAAACCTAAACAATTCGACTTCCAGTTTCCAGAGCTTAAGGCCATTTTTCTTGGACAATTTTGAAGGTATAGAAGGTGCGAAAAATAGTGTTTGAGTTCGGAGCTACTTTTTAGTCGTGGTGAGTTTTGAGTGGATTAGGGTTTCGTGAGAAGGGTTTTGTGCTTCTTTTGTTTTAACGATCCAAGCTCATCAAGGTAAGTTCCTAATGTTTATTTCAGTCCTACAAGTCACCTATAACACATAAAAATTGGCCATGCATGTTTTACAAGTCGTATGGAATTATTTGTAATTTAAACCCTAAGCGTATAAAATAGCGAGCGAGCCTATGGTAAACTTTGAGACCATGATCTGATTTTCTAGGAGTTCTTATATGATATACAACCTGAATAAAATACATGTCCAAGGATTGAAGCTTGTGTAAATTGTTTGGGGTTTATTACTTGGTAACATATATAAAGGAAAGTATTTACAAGGGGACGATTAGGGTTTTCATGAACTAGGGTTTCTTGTTATCATGAAGGGTAATAAATGAACTAATAATGAGGGTTAATGATTGGTGTAACCTAGGTTTAGGGCTTGCTTTTGAATTATACCCTGTCGGTTTACATAAAAGTTGTGGGTTGGTTTGTAAATATTGAAACTTAAAGGTTATTTTGTAAAACGATAAAAGACATGTACTAAGCGTATAAAATAAGTGTGGGGTTAAACGTGTGATTTTGGATATTTAGAGGGCTATTGATTATATTTAACTAAAGGGTATGTTTTGTAAATTCTAAAACTTTTGGGCTAGAAGTGTAAAATCGATAGTAGAAGGTTAGATTGTATAATTAAAGATGTTAAAGGTGCAACATGTAATTTCGGGTAATTATGGGTCAACATGTGTAAATGAATTACGTAATGACATGCGTGAGTTTTGAGATAACTTGGGTTGTTTTCATATACGTTCTAGGTCAAAGTGAAATCATTAAAAGAAGTAACATGTGATTTAAATCGTATTAGGTAATATTAAAAGTATGAAACCCTAGAACTTTAATAGGAAGTGATTAGGGTTGAAAGCTAAGTGTAACCGTTATCTCATGTGAGTTATATGTAGACTATTTTGGAAGAGTCTTAAAATCCGTCTTTGACATTTGTAAACCCTATGCTATGAATAATGATCATAAAAGCTCTTAAATAAGATAATTATCATATTAAACCCATAAGTTTGGCTAATTAATGATTAATACTCTAAAACATTGTAATTAAAGTCAAGTATCCTAAGAATGAGAATATTCGATAACTCTAAAAGTATTAATGATATTTATCCGTTATACTAATAAGTATTAAATAAATCATAATCCGTGTAGATTAAATTTGGAGAGCCGACGTTACATCTTCGTATTCGTTCATTCGTTTGCTTTTCTCTCATTTGCTTTAAAGTACGGATATTACATCTTACTTTAAGACACTTGTGTTATCGTCTGAGATACTCGACCTTTTCGATGAAGGTCCTCATGTTTTCCTTCTTTGTCATTCTCTCATGCTTATTAGGATTTCCGATGCCATTGCTATGAACCCTTTCTGAATGTTTGATCATTACTTATACGAACTTGTGTCTAGTGAACTATGCAATATCGATGTGAATTTATGTTAGGAAGACTTTGATATATACAATTGTTGAACCACATTATATTGGATTATGAACCTATGATTATGAACCTCTGGTTTGTGAGCGTCATTTATGAATATATGATATGCCACTATGATATGAACTTATGATTTCGACTATCGAATATGAACCTTTTGATATGAACTATCGATATGATTTACGTGACCTTGTGTGTGTCTATGATCATGTTATATCGAAAATCTGTTTGACTTAAGTTGGTTGATAATAACCAAATATTTAACTAGTCATGGGGTTCCATGTCCGTATCGATGATGCACCTCGATATGACTCTAGGCGATGAGTGATGTTACGCCATCGTCTACGGATGGTGAAGCATATTTTTGAATATGTAGGAAGGCGTATGGATGCATCCTAGATCGATCATTATCTGAATATATTATCCGGTGAATGATGTCGTGTGCAATACGTCTTCACAAAATCTGAGCTAGCTACTCCATATTTGTTTACGAAGTTATTTTGAAGAAGAATGATATTTACGATATGATATGTTTGTGAATATGCTTATAGCGTGTTTGTTTAAGTGATTATTAGTTGCCATGATGGATAAGACTAATCGTTAAAACATGATTCATTATATCGATATTATGATTTGTTATTATTACGTGAATGTGTTGATCTGTGAGATGAATGTGCTAGTGTATATTGAGTGTTTTGAAGGTTTAATTATACATGCATATGTGATGCGCCATGTTTATACTCTGCTAAGGTTAGGATATGAGCTGGTTTAGCTATTATATACTGCTCGGTTGTCACGATAATTCATTGCTACAATATTGCATTAAGTGTATTTGAGGTTGATTACTTCATTTGTATGAATGCCATGTTTATTTACTAGAAATTGTTTCAGTTAGTTTTGAGACTTTCCGTTTGGCTTATACGTAATCTGTTATTTTGATATGCTATGTGTTTGGTTGTTTCTGATGTGTTTGTGTTTGTGTCTTTTATGTGCTATGTAATGTCTAAACTATTATGTTGTTATTTGGATTTCTGTATGTTTTTGCTTCCGCAGAATCCTAAAAGATCCTTCGTCATTATTTTATTTTGATTTCGTTATTTGTATTTATGTTCTGTTTTAGCTTTTGTTTCGTTATATCCGTTCACTGGGCTTTGTAAGCTCAGTACTTTTCTTTTCTGCGGCGGTATTAAGCATTCAAGATGAGCTTATGGGATAGGTGATGCGGGTTTGAGAGTAGAGCGAGAGCAAGATTTTGACCATAGAGATCTTAGATTTATTTTGAATATAAGTTATTTATTTTATCTTTGTAAGTTTTGTAAAGGCTTCCGCTATGTATAGTATTTAAAGTTACGATATGAAACTATATTGTGATATCTTTACCCTTGTCGGTCTGGGTGTTACATGCAACATATTACCTTTCTGTTGTTGACATGGCACAGCCGAATCGATTTAAAACCAGCTTCTTATTCGCGAAAGTGTAAACACATTCCTGGTGGTTGATTTACTTCCATCGAGATCACTGCGTGTCGAATTAACATACCCCTTGACAGATTCGTCTGGTTCCCAAAACATAATGCAACATCGAGGTTCCTTTTATGTATCTAGGATCCTCTTCACGGCTTCCCAATACTTTCTACCGAGGTTCGACATGTACCGACTCACTACCACATGCATGTACAATGTATGGTCTTGTACAAATCATCGCGAACATTAAACTTCCCACGATGCATACGGTACTCGAGACATCTCCATCCTTTCTTCTTCCTTTGTTAGGACTCATCTTGGAGGATAAATTGACATTAGTAGGAAAGCGGGGTTGATATTGGCTTACAATCTTGCATATTGAACCTTTGCAAGATTTTCTTACATAATTTTTCTATAAGCCAAATTTTCCTACTAACTCTATCTCAATGAATTTGCATCCCTAGAATCTTGTTTGCGGGTCCAAGGTCTTTCATCTCAAATTCTCTAGCGAGTTGTGCCTTCAGTTTACTGATAGGATCTTTGTTGGGGCCTGCAACCAATATGTTGTCAACATATAACAGCAAGATGACAAAATCATTGTCTCCAAACCTCTTGTAATATGCACAAGAGTCTGCGTGTAATATGTTATATCCAAGGCCAATGATGAAAGAATCAAATCTCTTGTACCAACACCCATGACCTTTGCTTTATTTGTCTGATTTGTTTTACACGCGAACCAAGTTCTCTTTTCCTTTTGTTTAAAACCTTACAGTTGGAGCATGTAAATTTCCTACTCAATATTTCCATGAAGAAATCGGTTTCACATCTAGTTGCTCTAGATGTAAATCATCATTACACACATTTCGGAACCACTCGAGCAGTTGTCATTGAACCACGGGAAAATATTTCGTTGAAGTCGATTCCTCTTTATGAGCATATCCTTTGACTACCAATCTTGCGATACCTCTCCACTGGTCATCACCGTTCCTGCGATCTTATAAACCCATCTGTTTCAATGGGTTTTCTTCTTACTGGTAGTGGCATCGGTTCCCATGTTTTATTCTTATGAAGAGCTTCAATTTCTTCTTGCATTCACGCCATCCGAATAGCGCATCTGAATTATTCAAGGTGCTTGAAGAGTTGATGGCTCTCCTTCCTGCTGCGAAGGCGGTGTGCAACGTTGCTCTCCATAACATAATCCAGGGTGCCAAGCGGGCGTTTTCTTTCACGATTAAAGTACGAGTCATTGGAGCTTGAGACTCGGTCGTCTTATTCACCGTCTTTGTGATGCGACTTTAGAAGAATCACTGGTGAAATTTCTTTTCCATACTGTATTGATGTAGTTTCTCTTGTAGTCACTATCATCTTCTTCATTCTCTTGAATTTTGTCTTCCACAAGACAACATCTCTCTTGAAGACTACTTTGTGGGCGGTGGGGTCCCTGGCGATACCCTTTACTCGTCGGCATATCCCAGAACAAACATTTTTGGATTTTGGATCCGGCTTTGTAGTTTCTTGAGAATTTTACATCACGTCACATGACTTCCAAATATATGAAGGTCGAATAGTTGGTGGCTTTCCGTCCACATCTCCATCGATGTCTTCAACTCAAGCTGCGGTTGAAGGTGGTGATTTATCACATAACAGTGGTGTATTGGCCTTGCCGCCGAGCGATTTTTCTAAGCTTGCGGTTGCCAACATTGCTCTTGCTTTTCCAACAAGACTACATTCATCCGTTACGCCACTCCGTTCTAACTGAGGTGTATCTTTGTAGTGAAATGCCTTTTGATTCCTTCTTTCCTAAAAAGGTATCAAATTCATCACCACGGTATTCGCCTCCATTATACATCCTCAAACACTTGATCTTCTTTCGGAATCAAGTTCGACCCGCTTTGTAAACTTTGAAAACTTCAAACACATCGGACTTCTTTTTGATTGGGTACACCCAACATCTCTAGAATAGTCATCAATGGAGGATACAAAATACTTTGCTCCTCCGGGGATAGAACCGGTTTTGCTATACATCGAGTGAACCAAGTCAAGAACATAGACACTTCTAGAATTTGATGTCTTGAATTTTAATCGATGATGCTTACGATAACAAAATGCTCACATAAAGGTAAAGAAACCTTTGTGGTATGGAATTAACTTCCTTTCCACAAGAATCTTCATTCCTTGTTCAACATATGTCCAAGCTTCGATGCCATGTTATTGAAACTCTATGACTTGGACTATGTGAAGCAACAGATGCTTCCGCCTCTTCCATTATCTCTCCCTTGATTGGTATAAGTTCGCAACCACCTTTTCACCTTTCATAAGTACAAGCGCGCCTTTTATAACTTTCAAGATCTTGTTTTGTATTTCAACCTTACAACCAAGATCATCCGATTGTCTAGAAACAATAGATTCTTTTCGAGGGCCCTCAGCGTGTGGTACATCACGAATAGTATGAATTGTACTATCATGCGCCTTCACCATGATATTTCCAATTCCAATGATCCTTAGTTTATGATCATTGCATTTGTACACTGAATCCGCCTCCAGGAGATAGGTTTATATTGATGAAACCATTCTCTTCTTGCGGTCGTATGAAAGTAGTTTACATATCGAACATCCATACATATCGAATCTCTTCCGCCTTCATTTGCAACCAACGCTTCACAACAGGCGTTGCCATCTTACGAAGTGCTAACGACATTTACGAGGATTAGAGGTATTTGAACCCGACATCTTTCTTAAAGTGACCCGGCTTGCCACATTTGTAGCATTTAAAATTCTTCTTCCTTCCCTATTCTAGATTTACCATGATTGTGACTCCAGTCTGGGCCGGTTCCATTGACCTTCCTCTCGTCACCACCAAGCCTCCACTTGTCTTGTTGGTCTCTCATCGTCCCTATTGTTACACCTATTTGTTTCTTCAAGAATGGCGGTTGCAACATCATGAAGATTAGATAGTTCGAAAATTCTTAGTTAAGTTGATGATAAAAGTGATCATATGAGTCGAGTAAACTTTGAAGTAGAATTTCAAGTACGTTCTTGTAGCTCTATTTTACACCTTAAAGGCGTGAAATGAGAAAATAGAGTATTCGGAGTTATTAACATGCTCGATCAAAGTAGATTCTCATCATCTTGATCTCGCGCTGCTTGCAGCGTTAGTGGTCGAAAACTTCCTTTTCTTGAGCAAGTTTTTCAACCACCTGGGCGATGAACCTAATCGTTGTAGTGTAGTATTAGGGTAAGCCTCGGGATTGATATCGTTCTCTAGGGAATAGGAATGCTAGTGAGAAATTACTACGCTAAGGTTGGGGTTGAGGAAGATTATTTTTATCTTTTTATATTTTTAGAAAATTGAAAAGTGCGATCTCGGGTATTGGATTTGGGGGTGGTACTTTCACCGATTACTCTACTATCTAATTATCTAATTTAAGCTAGCGATAGTCTATATCTAATTGATGTGTGCTCGTATGATGATTAAAATGTTTTACCTAGATGCTATTACTCCTAGTTATCTTTTATTGGTGGTTGAATTGTCATCCTTATTCTTAGCGCGTTGTGTCTTCTAAGGTCGTAGGGTATGCTTTTCCCCTAACTCTTTGAGAATACCTTAAGGTTATTGCCTACAAAATCTCTAGGATTCATAAACTAACTCTAAGGTTATCTTTGGATGTTTAGCCTACAATTCTGTGGGTGATCATACACTAAGGTTCACAAAGATTACTCGAGCATTAAAAACACAGCGAATAACTAGGTTTCATAGATCTAAGCAAACACATAAGTAAATTAACCGGACATGGTAAACATGCAAGCATACACACAATCGAAGACATAATGAAATCAATGAAGTAAATAACTTATCTTGATGTAAAATAGGGTATGAGAACCATGAATCTTGAGCGGACAAAAATCGTGTTAGGTTTTACTCCACAAATCTACCTTTTAAAAGTCGAAAATCGAATTCTATATATAGAGTTACAATTGCGACGGCGTCACCTTTTAATTGTGGCGCGTCAGATAAACACGTCATTAGGTTTTCGTCTTGGCAAATCAACTTTGGGATGGCGTCACCTTATGGATGTGGCGCCGTCGACTTCAACCGGCGTCGTTCGAATGTGGATCTAGGGCATCACAGGATGAAAAGTCTTCGTGGCGCCTTACTCTTCAAAGCTTGGCGTCTTCTGGTGTAAAATAGCAATTTAGCTCTTGAGTCGTCACAAATTTGAGCACATTGAGACGACGTTGCCCTTGAATCGTGACGCCGTCAACTTGATTCAATGAGCTTGAGTGTCTTGGACTTGACTTTAACCATTTTCTTCACATATTCACTCATTTTCGTCCAAATAAGCATCATTCGAGCATTTTGCCTTCAAGAGACCTAAAAAGTGAAAATGAGCGAAATTAGCGATAACGGATATAAAAGTGGGCGATTAAGGGCTTAAATGACCCCTCAAAGTGTCGTTTAAATCCTTATCACATGTGAAGAGCATAAAGTTTCCTCTTGAAAAAATTTATTGTGGAGCGATCTTGCCTCGTACAACCGAGCAAGATGATCCCAAATCTCTTTGCACTTTTCTTCTCCTCTATGTGACAAAACTCCATACGCTAATGCGGATGAAGATTTACAATAACATTTCCGTCCATCTCGTCCCATTTATCAATCATCCGTGACCTCGGTTGTGCTTTCGTCAATGGCCGCTAAACATTTGTCCTTTCTAAGGATAGCCCTCATCTTTAATTTTCTGGCGAAATTATTCCCATTGAATTTTCGATTTCAAATTTACCGCCATTGCTACCATCACAATCTACTTTTTCGACAAAACAATTATTTGTTAATAATAATAATCGAACACCTTTTGAGTGAGTATAATCTTACTTATCTTTTGATGTGGAGGTCCACAATTAGTGGCAACCCACGAGGGCTGTCGATAAATAATTATACACACTGACCTTAGCTCTTGATATCACTTGTTGAGAAAAGTGACAGGATGAAACAAACCCATAACAAAAATAAGAAAATACTAATAAAAGATGACACACGGATATAGCGTGGAAAACCCAATAGGGTAAAAACCATAAGAAAGGAAAGATCGTTTCACTATGATGAAAATTAGGAATTACACGTCTATCTAATTACAAAGGTAAACACTAATCGTTATATCTCTTATATTAGAAGATACACACAAACTCTCTAATAAACTCACTAGGAGATACAAAGATACTATGTGTTACTTTGAATTGAGATGTGATGCAAATAAAGATTTCGTTCACTGCCTTTTATAGCCCAATTCTTTTGAATTGACATCATCCATTACATGATTAACCAACTTGACCTTGCAACTTGCAAAAATTCCAAAACAAATATACTGTATCTCATTCCCAACATTTGGCTCATCATTAAGCGGTAGAAATTGAGAATTGGGAAAGATAGAAATGCAAAGGTGTACGTTGTATCAAAATCTAGTAATCTACTATCTCTAGAGCAACATTTCATATATTTGAAGGACAATCTATCAATACCCCATTATCTCCTTCCATACCCCATAGGGTAGGTCCCATGTCCCAATGATTGGCTCAATCATTTGCTATTTTTTTTTAGTGTTTTAATATGTATAAGCGTTTTTGTTTTGTGTGTATTTATGTGTAGTGTATTTTATTTGTGTAGTGTT
This sequence comes from Chrysanthemum lavandulifolium, assembly GCA_022545495.1. Taxonomy (NCBI): domain Eukaryota; kingdom Viridiplantae; phylum Streptophyta; class Magnoliopsida; order Asterales; family Asteraceae; genus Chrysanthemum; species Chrysanthemum lavandulifolium. The sequence goes on along the minus strand of CM040245.1, from coordinate 236,352,291 downwards.
TAATATGTATAGTGTATTTAATTGTGCATTTTTTACGTTATATATTTTTAATTGTGTATTAGTTTTCATTTAATTAAACAATAACAATAAAACATTAAAACATTAACCAAATTCAACAACAAATCTCTTTCTTATTCTGACAAAATCTTCTACATGAAAATTATTAATGTAAATACTATAAGCTAATAGGTATTCCACTCATTGACATGCGTGATCAATGGATTTCTTGCCAATTCGATTGATGCCTCCAACGTTTTATTCTTGCCTTCAATAATGTATTTTTTAATTTATTTTTTAAAATTTATGTGCTGTCTTAAAAAAAAATTATTTAAAAAAATTATTTTTTAAAAATGTATTTATTTAAAAAAACCTATTTTTTTCTAAAAATTATTTAGAAAAAAAACAATTTAAAAATAAAAAATAAATAAAAATGTATTTAAAAAAAATTGTTTTTTTTTGTTTTTTTTTTAAATATTTTTTGAAAATGTATTTATTCAAAAAAAAACTTTAAAAAAAATATATATATATTTTTTTAAAAAGTATTTTTAAAAAACTTATGAATTAAAGTACTTTCGAGATAGGCGATGATGATAACGAAACCATCAGCGAATGGAATGTAAAGTGAGACTTTATCACTTTGCAACCTTCAATCTGAGCCTATTAAAATTCTCAATAATTTTTGTAATTTTTGACTACGTTTTTTTTAACACAAGCAAAAAAAATAAAATAAAAATAAATAAATAAAAACATTACTAAGTTAAGTTTACAAATTAAAAAAAAAAATTACTAAACATAAAGGGACACTATCATTTTGGTATACGAGTAATTTTTTTGTCTAGTTTCTCTTGCCTTTTGTTTGACCACAGTTAAAAATTTATTATATAAAATTGAGTCTGTTCAATATTTGTCACCTAAAGTATTGCTGCTCATTTTAATTGTTTGGTGATTAGTTATTAAATCACTAAAACAAATGACATTTTATAAACATATTTGTCTCACTCATGACATGGCATTTAAAGAAGAGAGAAAATCGTGGCACCTCTCTGTTGGGGGTGTTGCGTTAGTAGAACCTTTTGAAAGGGCGTATCCGTCTGACCGTACCCCCTCTATTTCCTTGTTTGCACACAACTTTTATTTCTATTTTATTTTTATTTTCCGTTGTTTGTTCTAGGAATATGTAGACGGTGGGTATATATTTTTCTATCAGTTTGTTCAAGTATAAAAGCTGTTCGATATTTTTGTTTTGTTGTATTTTATTGTTAGTTTGTTGCGGGAATAACAATTACTCCTCCGTCCTAAAATTATTGTCCATGATGAAAAATCACAATTAAAAAATCATTTATTCTGCTTTGATTTCTACAAAAGCAACCAAAAGGCAGTTTACCTTTG